>CM053502.1:1118658-1145468 GCA_028627145.1 Eidolon dupreanum
GTCTCGCGTCTGAAGCTCCATCGCACGCGTCCTGTGCGCCGGCCGAAGCAGACGGGGCTTCCGAGTGGTCAGGGCCCCCGCCCTCCTCAGGTCCTGATCCGGCCTCCCCGCTCCGCTACGGCCCACCTGCCGGCCTGTCACACCCAGCCAGGGGCCACTCGTCCCCGGCCACTCACTCAGACCGAGTGCGCTTCGCTGCGAATGCACATGCGGGAGCTGCCGCCTGGCGTCCTGGGACTCGGGCGCGGTCCAGACAGGGCGAGGCCGAGGCAGAGCCCTCCGCGGGCGGGGCCAGCCTGCGCTGAAGCCGTGGGGAGTCCCGTTGCCCCCGAGTGCCAAATCAGGCCTCAGCGGTGCCAGGCGAGGCCAGCCCAGCCTTCCCACCGGCCCTGGAGGCAATGAGGTGAAGGCCACTCACCTGCAGTGCCCCTCGGTCACGCCGGGAAGAGAGCGGGGCTGGGGGCCCTGTCCTCCGCAGCGGACCCTGCAGCGGTGTGGGCGTGAGCACCCCACCTGCTGTGGAGGGGGTTCCTTCCGTGTGGGGAATCTGACCCCTCCCTCGTGTCCCTCCTCCTGCCCCTGCCCACTCAGGCCACGTCCTGTGACTGCTTTGCTCGTTCCCTCATTTTGTCAAAGTCCGATCAGTAACGGAGAGAGAAGGTTCTTCCGCACGGGCCACGGGGGTGCCCGGGTCCCAGCAGGCAGGCCGCCCCGTGGCCCGCGCCCTGCAGCGGCGTGCGTGCTGGGCGCCACACGCGCCCTGGGCGGCTGGGCGCGTGTCCCCAGCAGACCTTCGCCCCGCGTCGTGGGCGCCCGTTTCCCATCTGAAGCGCTTATTTGTCCACGACCAGGTCGTCACTCCCCTTGTCCCTCATCCCCTGCGCCTCTGACCTAACCGCCCGTCTGGAACGCGGCTGTGGTTAGGACAGGTGTTGGATGGAGGTGACTGGTGGTGGCCGCCAGCTCGTCCCCATGGAGAAGCCGCTCAGGCTGGCGCCCGCACGGAGCTGGCAGGGAGGCGCTGGGAGCAGCGGGCGGCGGGGCTGGGCTGGCCGGCGGACGTGGTGTGGCCGACGGGGCCCTCCCCTGTCCCCGACTGGCCAGAGTCCTCATGTGTTCCCTGTGTCCCTTGCAGACGCTGGACCTGTCCAACAACCAGCTGAGCGAGGTCCCCGCGGCGCTGGCCGACTGCCCCAGGCTCAAGGACATCAACCTGCGCGGGAACCAGCTCAAGGACAAGCGCCTGGGGAAGATGGTCAGCGGCTGCCAGACCAAGTCCATCCTGGAGTACCTGCGCGGCGGGGCCCGCGGGGGCGGCCGGGGCCGGGGCCGGGCCGACGCCGAGAAGGAGGAGAGCCGCCGGAGGAGGAGGGAGAGGAAGAAGAGGGAGGGCGGTGAGGGCGAGGGCGAGGGCGAGGCGCTGGACGGCGCCGGCCGGCTGCTGCTCCGCGTCCTGCACGTGTCCGAGAACCCCGCCCCGCTGACCGTCACGGCGAGCCCTGAGGTCAAGGACGTCCGGCCGTTCTTCGTGGGGGCCGTCGTGAGGGGCATGGACCTGCAGGCCGGGAACGCGCTCAGGCGCTTCCTCACCTCTCAGGTGGGTGCCCGCGGCCGCGTGTGGGCGGGTGACGTGGGGCAGGACGGACGTGGGCCCCCAGCACACGCGTGTCGCCCCGGGCCTCAGGCCGTGGGACAGCCGAGCGCACCCGCGTGCCAGGCCACCCTGGGCACCTCCCTGCCCCCACCCACGGCTCCTGGCGGCCGCGCTCCTGAGTGCAGCTTGGTTGCCGGGGTGAACAGTGCGCCCGGAGTGCTGGACGTGGAGAATCTCCTGGTTTCTGTGACGAGCTGTGTGTTCAGTTCCACGTCAGATGGAGCCAACGTCGACAGCTCTGGCCGGCACGTGCTCACGGGCATCGTGTCCTCCGCTCAGGTCTTAGCCAGACCGAGTGCCTGACGTGTCGTCTTCCTGTGCAGTGTGTCCTTATGTTAATACAAAAGCACCTCTTTGACGTGGGAAAGACACGAGTGTGGCCCTGTGGGGACAGAAGAGGCTTCGGAGGTTCACACGTTGCATCTTAGGAACCTTCTGAGGTCAGGGAGGGGACAAAGGCACGTGAGCCAGGAGTTTAGAACTCAGAGATCAATGTTTTGGAGGAAACATTTTGAGTCATGCGTTTGTTAACTCGGTTGTGAATTTTACTTCATGTGGTTCTTGAAAGCCTCAGGTGTTGTGTTCTAGATAGTGCTAGGGAAAGAAGGTTCTGGTGATAAACGGACGATAGTTTTCCGAGGATGGTTTCGGGAAGCGCACGTTGGGCGGGCGGTGGGGCGGTGGCCGTGGCCCGTGGCGGGCTGGGCCTCGGAGCCACGCTGAGCTCTGCTGGCCTCCGCTCTCGTGCTGCAGACGAAGCTCCACGAGGACCTCTGTGAGAAGCGAACGGTGGCCACCATCGCGACCCATGACCGCGCGGCCGTCCGGGGGCCCCTGCTGTACACCGGCCGCCCACCGCAGGACCTCAAGGTGACACAGCGTCCCCCCGGGCTCGCGGTGGGAGGTGCTCCTCAGTGGCTTCGAAAACGGCCACGTGCTAGAGGTTGCATCTGTGCAGCCTAAGGTAGAATCAGACGCTGCTCCCAGCAAGTACCTGGAGTAGGAGGCAGGCCACGTTCCCAGCTGTTTTGCAAAGAAAATTCCTCAAGGGAGCGCTTAACTCAAAAGAGCCTTTTGTTCATTTGCTCGCTAAACTTTGAACCAAAAACTACAGTCCACATCCCAGTTGCGAAACCCCCGATTTGGGCCACCTCGTGAGTGAGTTGCTGTCACAGGCTGGCTCCGCATCTGCTGAACTCTGTCCGGTACCCCGAGGCCCCAGGCGGCCTGGGTGTGACCTGGGTGTGAGCGGCACCCCCGCGCTGACCCGGCCAGCTGCCCCTGTCCTCAGCCGTCCAGGGTCTGCAGCCCTGGAAACGCAGCTGGGGGGCGGAGGGGGGGAGGCAGGAGTGGGTTCGCGGTTCACTTCCTTTTCAAAAGGAGTCGCGCGTTTGGGCATTCAGGTCCCTGAAGTGACCACATGTGGTGTGGAGGGCAGGGGCGTCGTCACCGCTGGCCGTCGTGGAGGTTAGTGCAGGAGAGAGATGAGCGGCATTGTTGGTGCCTAAAGCCAGGTGGAACGGGGGGACAGGTGCGGTCTGTGGCCGTGCGTTCCTGTGAGCTGACCTGAGGCTTCTGCCTCCTAGATTGTCCCCCTGGGGCGCAAGGAGGTCAAGGCCAAGGACCTGGTGCGGCAGCTGCAGCTGGAGGCCGAGGAGCACCGGAAGCAGCGGAAGCGGCAGACCGTCTCCGGCCTGCACAGGTCAGCGGGCGGGCACGCAGGGGTGCTGCTGGCAGCCGGGCTCCGGGGGGCGGGTGGCCTCGGGGTGCCGCAGGCCCATGGGGTGCAAGGACAGCCTGGCACGCCGTCCTCCACGTCATTGACTTTGCTATTTAGGAAACTCCTAATGTTGCCAAAACTTGAGAAATCCCCGCAAAGTTCGTTCACTGTACTGCCAGGGATTCTCGCGGGGTTAGTAGGAAGTAGCGTCAGACCAGTGTCTCGTGGACGTGTCAGGGAGGTGACGCCACTTCTGAGAGCCAGTGCTTGGCGTGCAGTCCTGTGCCACGTCACAGGAGGGCAGCCCTTGGGACGAGCACCGAGGACACAGGGAGACAGGAGGGAGCCGCGTCGCCCACCAGCCCGGTGTGGAAGCGGCCAGACCCAGTGTTTACCCTCATCTCTCGCGGCTGGGGACGCGGCAGGTGAAGGTCCTAGGACCTCCCTGCCGTAGCCCCGCTGCCACCCACGTGGACACGGGCTTCGGGACGCTTTGTACCCGCGCTCGTGAAACGTGCCCTCGACCCTGCGCTCGCCTGGCCTGATGAGCTCTGCCTTGTCCCGGCCACGCGCCAGGCGTGTTCACAGCGGCGCCTGCAACCGCCGTTCCTCCCCCAGGTACCTTCACCTGCTGGACGGTAAAGAGCGGTACCCCTGCCTCGTGGACGCGGATGGCGACGTCATTTCTTTCCCACCGATAACCAACAGCGAGAAGACGAAGGTGGGCGGCATCCGAGGCCGTCACGTGCAGCGGCCACGGCATCTGTCCTTCCGCCCCGGCACGGCCCCCTCACCCTGTGCCCGGCGTTCGTGTCTGTCCATAGGCGGGTGACACTCTGGGCTTGTGTGACACTGTTTTATTGGGTTTTTTCAGATTACAGTTGGCATTGCTAGTGCCTCCTTTTGATTACCTTCTCTGAAATCTTGCTGATTTCTTTTCCAGATTAAGAAAACCACTTCGGACCTGTTCTTGGAAGTCACGAGTGCAACGAGTCTGCAGATTTGCAAAGATGCCATGGACGCCCTCATTCTGGTGAGCAAGCCCGCGGCGCCTGCTGGCGACCGGCCAGGGGGCCGACGCGCCCCGTGCTCCCGCCAGCCGCGGGGCTTCCCGCCTGGGTCGCCTCAAATCCCTGGGTTAAAAAAAAGTTTTTCATTTGCAGAAAATGGCAGAAATCAACAAGTACACCCTAGAAAACAAAGAGGAGGGCTCGCTCTCAGACGTGGAGGCCGAGGCCAGCTCCGGACACCCGTCCGAGCCCAGTGCTGAGAAGGGCGGGGACTGCCAGCTGGTGGTGGAGCAGGTCCGGGTGGTGGACGAGGAGGGGCACCTGAAGGTCGTGTACCCGTCCAAGACGGACCTGGACTTCGCCGCTGCCCACGTGGCCGTGGCCCGCTGAGGAGCCGCAGCCGCAGCCGGCCACAGGCGTCCGTTAGCTTGGCCTCTCCCGCAGAGCTCGTGTGGGGTGTTAAATTATTCGTTGCGTTTTTACCTCAGCGTTTTCTAAGATAGCTGCATTCTTTGGTCAGTTTCCAAAAGACTCTGTCGTAGGGTGTGCCCCGTTGTCATGTGCTTGAATCGTCCTGTCTTTGCAGTTTTTACTAAGGCTTTTTATGAAGTTGTCCTGGTGGCGGATTAGCGCTCGGGTGTTCTGGAGTCACGCAGACACAGCCAGAGCTGCGTGTGCGGACGGCGACACTCCGGCTGGCTGAATGCTCGGTCCCAGGCCGGGACACTAGCGGCAGGTGTTCGTGGAACGTGGCGTCTTTTAAGGTCACACCGTGCCGGAGGGCAGCTTAGACGTGTGCCGTGAATCGGAGTCCTACTAAAAAACAGTTTTCAGTAAATCTCTTGATGCTGCTGTTGGATGCTGAGGGGGCGGAGGCGCACAGAACCTTCTAGCAGCCCTGCCCGGCCGGGAAGTGAGCATGGGCTTTCAGAATTGCTCGTGAACGAGCACCGTGGGAGTGAGCATCGGGGGGCTGGGGCGCTGTGCGGGTTCCGTTTCCATCGACGGCCGTCGGCAGGCAGCTGGAGGGCGGACGGTGGTGGGCGCAGAGCGCCTGAGGTGACGCCCAGCACCCCCAGGCGTGTGCGGGGCGACCGTGCCTGCAGCGCCGTCCGCTGTGCGCAGGGGTCTCCAGCTTTGAGCGCTCGGGCCGTCGGGCGTGCGCGTTTGTCGCGTGGGCACACGCTGGCCGCCCCTCCCTGCAGCCAGCTACAGCGTTGGTGCTTCTCACTGACCTCACTGCTTTACGTCGGGCTGGAGTAAGAACTGACTCCACTTTTTGTCACTATAATAACACCATTCGTTCTGTGGTCTCTGATCTGTCTGTAAAAGACACTTGTGTTTTGCCTTTTTGGGGGGCGTTTTGTAGGGCCTCACTGCACCCATGCGTTTAGCCACCAGAACCAGACCTGCGCAAGCTCAGACCCCGCCCCTCATGGGCGGCACGGACTCCCCGGCTCTGCCGGCCCACTCAGGACAACGCGACAGGCTGCCCTGTGCCGACCTGATTCTCCAGTCACTACCAAGCCGTCCCGTTGTCCCCGGGCTGAAGCGGGTATGCCCAATGAGTCTCTTCTTCTGCTCTGTTCCCCCCAAAACTTACCAAATGTCTGTGTTGGTGTCCCTGCTGATTTCATGCCCCTTGGGCCATCAAGGCTGGTGGCGCTGTGGCCGGCGTGGGGTCTGGGAGCCCCAGACCAGGGGGCCACAGCCGAGCTGCCCTCTGGGCTCCTGGGACTTGCTTCAGTGGCCACGTTGTGTCGCATTGCCGTCTCCACGATGAAGCCACCAGCACCTGCTGGTCTCGTTTCTGAAGCAGTTTGACCATGTGAGATTAGAGCTGTGTTTCACGGACGGCAAAGCCTCGGACGCTCTCTGCCCATCCGACCCTCCAATAAAAACCTTTTAGTGAGAGCACCGGCTCCTCCCAGTGAATGCTGTCCTGCGGTATTTCTGGAGGTGGGTGCGGGAGGCGTCTGGGGACACAGACCTGGAACCCACTCAGTAACTGCCCGCTGCCCCTGCCGCCCCTGTCCGACCCTTTTGGTGAAGAGCATTGAGGCCCTTGACCTCTAAGCACAGGCCACGCCAGGGAAGCCCTTGACCCCGGCAGCCTAAGAACCAGCTTCCTGCCCCCTCCCCTGGCCGAGCAGCGGGTGGCCCCACACCCAGGGGCGCAAACAGGGGAGTCATGTCACTGGGACCCATCGCCATTGGACCATCCTTTTCTTGAATCTTCCCTGGGAAGCGGCCTGGGTGGCGACTCAGCAGGGTCCTGCCCTGGAGGGGCCGTGAAGGGAGCACGCGCCTCCGCCACCTCAGCCTGGGCGGAGGGGGCATGTGGAGCCCACGCAGGGGACACTGCGCGTCCACCAGCGGCAGGCTGGGCGCCCAGCTCTTCCCTCCTGAGACCTGCCGGTCTGCAGGGCACACAGGGCGTGGCCAGATCCAGCTGGGCCCCGACTTGGCCTCTGCCCTCTGCCGCTGCCCGCGGGCTCCCGCGACTCCAGGGGCTGGAGTGTGTGAGGGCCGGGGGCATCCCGTACGCTGCTGGCCCCGGCTCTGCGGTCACCCTCCACCTGGCCCCCAGTCGTGCCCCTCCCGGCCCCCTCCCCCTCCCCACTGCGCTCCGGCCTTCACCAGGCCCGTCACCTCCGACCTGTCCAGCAGCAGACGCACCCCTGCTGCGGGCTGCTCAGGATGGTGGCCTGGAGCCTGCAGGGTGTTCTCAGCGGTCAGGGCGGGGTGGGGCGCAGAGGTGGCCGGAACCCCTCCCTGACGTCACCTGGCCCTGAGCAGACCTCAGGTGGGCCTGCCGCCCCACAGACAGGGCCTGTGGGGTCCTGCCCTTCCAGCCAGCTCGGCCCAACACCTGGGACTTGCCAGGTGGCCTCTGATCTCAGGGAGGAAGTGACTGTCCCTCATCTCCCACCCTCAGCCCCGGGATGAGGACCCCTTTCCCGAGACGTTTCTGGGAAGGGTCTATGGGGCCAAAGACGTGAGTTTGCAGTGGGCGAGGGCTGAGCCTGAGACCCAGCAGGGAGAAGCCCAAGGGGACTGAGGCCTGTCCGTGGTTAGCTGAGGAGGGGACAGGGTTGGCCACGTCCTGGCCTGTAAGCCTGTTCTGTGTTCTTGCTTCCCGCTGCGGGACGCGGCCAGGATGGGTCACATTCCAAGGCCCAGAGCCAAGTGGGAGGGGCCGGGCCCTTCTCACAGGCCGCTTGGCTGCTGTCCACATGCCCTGCAGCTGGTCTCCAGTTGGCCTCACATCAGGGGGCACCAAGGTGCACCTGACCAGGGACCATGGCGAGGCCGTCACCCGTCCCTCATTCCTTCCGTGTTTAACGGCCACGTGCAGGCCCTCGTCCTCCTGCTGGGCCCACCCCACGACGCACACAGCCCAGGGACCGTCGTGGACACATCGATGAAGGGAGGACACGGCGGAGGGGCCAGGACAAGGGCTGAGGCATCGCTCTGTGTTCTGCCTGGGGAACGTCTTCCGGGATGGGTCTCAACCCCGAGAGGGACACGCGCAGCTACCCTTGGGGCCAGCCATGCACAGCGCTGGCAGAGGGCCAGGGAGGACCCCAGCCTGGGGCAGCCAGGCCTGAGCCTCCGGCAGCAGGGAGGACGGCCCCCCCGCATGCCAGGGCCCTGGCCAGCAGGCCCAGCCTGGGCGTGAGCTGCAGCCCAGCTCACCCGGTTCCGTGTGCCCCTGGGTGGCTACCTGTGCTGGCCACGTGTGTCCTCGTGTACCTGCGTCCCTATTTGCCTGAGCACCCATGCAGGGGCCTGTGACAGCCATGCACACTGGCATCTGTGTGTTCTGTGTGCTGAGTCTGCTCCTGGGGTCTTCGCGTGGGGCAGGGAGTCTGTGACTAGGGAAAAGCTGAGCATACAGAGAGGAGTCTGTGTATACGGAGTCCACGTATGTGGCAAGGTTCTTGTACATGGGGGTCCCTCCCGGCCCGTGCCCCCAATCGCGAGCAGCCAGCACTCATTTACACTTGTGCACAAAGTAGCCGGTGACGTAGCCCAGGATGAAGACGGTCCAGAAGAGAGCCACTCCGCCCAGCAGCTTCATGGTGGCACCCAGCTTGCCAGAGCACAGCTTCTGGGAGAGCCTAGGGTGAGAAGTGCCAGCCTATGAGGCCCACGGGGGCCTGGGGCAGGGGGCCAAATGGAGAGTGGCCAGGGCGCTCTGCTGGACTTGGGAGGTGAGAGGGAGCCCAGCGGGGCAGACGCACATGGAGGTGGAGGGCCCAGGTCTGCTTGGACCGCTGGGGCGGGCACCCAGCTGGCATGGAGCCATGGCCAGCAGGAGCAACGAGGCGGGCTTGCGTAGGGTCTGACCGGCCTGGGGGCCCAGGTGGACTGGTCCTCACCTCTTCCAGCTCGAGGCCTCCCCTGTGCTGGACACAGCCGCCACGCTGACTTCATCCCAGCTGCTGCCGTCCCACCTGCTGTACTGGACGCCGCTGTCCGGGGGCTGCATGCTGGGGCTGGGAGGGTGCGTGGGCAGAGGGCTGGCTGCGGCCTTCAGGGGCGGGGAGACGGGGCAGGCGTTCGGGGCTGATTCACCACAGAGCTCGGCCCTGGGGAGGACAGTGATGAGGAGAGGTGTTTTCAGGGTGAGGATCTGCCTGGGGCCCGGCGGGGCGGTGGGGGAGGCGGCAGGCACAAGGTGGGCCGGCCCCTGTACCCACATCTCCCCACCTGCCGTACGAGAGTTGTTCAGACAGTTGCCCAGGGTCACGTGGGAATTCCAACCCAGGGGGCTGAAAGTCCAAGGACCCTGCCCTCAGGAATGTGAGGGGCCGAGTGTGCCAGCCGGCTCCCTGGGGCCTACCCAGCTGCTCGGGACGCCCTGGGTCTTCAGCTGGGGCCAGAGCGACACAACCTGGTGACCGCTTCCTTCTTCCCCATTCCTGACAGATAAGGGCCAGGGCCATCTCCGAGGGCTGGGCAGGGGAGGGAGGGGACGGAGGCTGGCACAGCCTGGACGCGGGGGCAGGACGCCTGGGCGGCCCGGGCAGCGACAGCAGCTGTGTCCTTTGGCCTGTTGGCCCTGCAGTCCCAACACGCCCGCCTCCCCCTGCCTGAGCGGAGCCAGGGCCTGCTGGGGGTCCGGGGGCGGGGAGGCAGGCAACCGCAGGCCCCTCGTTTCCAGGGGCTGAGACTTGGCCTAGCCCCCACCAGCCTGGGAAACCCTGCCCTTGATCGCAGGAAATTTTGACACAGAGACTTAAAGTCACAATGGACAATTTAGATGCAAGAAGCCAACCCATAAAGTCACAAAACCAGGCAGTTCTTAATCCCCGCCATGCCTGGCATTCGCCCCTTTCCGAGTCACAGGCCAGCAGGGAGAATGGGAGCCTCTCTAGGCCACAAAGCCTGCCGTTCGGGTGGGGGCCCTTGCTCGGAGGCAGCCACCCAGGCCAGTTCGGAGCCCCCAGGGAGGCCGAGTCTTTGTAGAGTGTGGGCTCTTCCTAACCAGGGTGTGTCCGGAGAGGAGCTATGGGCCAGCTCTGTCAGCCGCCTACCTCACGTCTGTCCCTTCCCTCCCGTGGGGAGAATCTTTATCTCTTCCAGGCAGCAACGTGCCAGCCCCAAGTGACAGCCACGGGCTAAGTCAAACTTAATACTCTGGTCCCTGCCTTCCCTTGTCACTCAGATGTGGGCAGGGTGCTGGGGGCGGGCACAGCGGGGCTTTCGCTTTCACGAGCAGCAGCGCAGAACCTTTCCAGCCTTGACGTGATGGCCGGAGCGACAGCAGCTGCATTGCCACCTGGATGTCCTACGCCACCGGCCCTGGTGGTGCTGTCACCGAAGCCACACCCAACAGCCCAGCTGTGGGCTTCCTGGTGTGAAGAGAGACAACCCCGGTCCACTCAGGCATGGGCCAGGGGATCTTGTCATCTGCAGCGAAATGTCTTCCAAACTGATGGAGGCTGTGGCTCTCCAGCCGTCCAGGTTGGACAAAGCTACCAGACGCTGGTGAGGTGCCTACAGCTGGGCTCCCGAGGGCTTCCGCTTGTTCAGTAATTGTCCAACCCCCACACAGTGGACACAGCACGACCTGGAAGCTTGGGGCGGGGCTGTCTGGCGTGAACCCTGCCAAGCCCTGGGGGCCTCTGGGTAGCACCGCCTCCGGGAGGCTCGTGAGGGCCGGGCCTCGGCACAGCTTAGTCCCCCCGAGCACTTCTGGGAAGCCCACAATTTACAGAAGGAGAGTCTTGGTGGGGGTGAAGGGGGTGCTAAAGCCTCTGGGGCCCAGGAAGACGGCCAGAGCCTGGCCAGTGGACCTCAGCTCCTCCTAGGCCGCAAGTCGGGGTCCTGTCGCGTCCCCAGGCGGCCCGCAACTGGCCACCCCTTGGCTGCCCCCAGGCGGCTCAGGCCTGGGGTCAGTCGGCCAAGGACGGCGCCCCCGCCCCCGCGCATCCCGCGGTCCCAGGCTGGCGCTCGCAGCCCAGGTTGGCCGCGACCTTGGGTGGCCGGGGGCCGCCACAGAGTGTCCCGCCCCACCTCCCGCCTGTCCCCCCACTCTCCCCGGCTGCACAAAGCTGCATAGAGATCCCGAGTCTCACCTGGCGCCTCCGCCCCCGGCTGCTTCGCGTGGCGCAGATTTTTCCCGGGCGCGGAGAAGCGCACGGAGCCTGAGCGGGGCGGAGCCGTGTGCGGGGGCGGGGCGGGGGCGGGGCGAGCGGGTCTGCGAACCCCGAGCCCGGGGCCCGCTCCGGCCGCTCGGCACCGCGGAGGAGGTGCGTGCTGCAGGGGCAGAGGCCCCTGGGACCGCGAGCCGCAGTGGAGAGAGGCCGCGGGGGCGGAGGGCCTGGGGGGCGAGGCGCAGGAGAGAAGGGCCAGGGGGCCGCAGGGGCCTTAGGGCGAGCGGCAAAGCGGCACGGGGCCGCAGGGCGACTTGCTCCTCGAACCCAGGCCGGACCAGCTCTCCAAGCCCCTTCCCCACTGTCGTAGCCCCGCGCGAGCGCGCGGCCGTACCCCAACCGCACCAGGACGGGCTCGAGCGCAGAAGCGGGGTTCTGGAAACCTCCGAGACGCCTGGGTTTGAACGGAAAGACAGGCGGCTGGGCTGGGGCGCCCTGGGGCATGGGCGGGGGCTCAGGGGGCGGGCACTGGGGCTCCAGGCTGCGAGGGGCCGGAGGCCGGGGCGCCCGCCCTCAGCGACAGGCGCTGCACAATGAGAGGGCGGTGGGCAGGTGTGGGCGGAGCGCAGCGAGTCGCGCCCGCCGGCCGCCTGCCATGGGCCTGCCACAGGCGTCTGGAGCATCACAGGCTAGGTGCCTGCGCTCCTGGAATTCCGTCCCAGGAGCGGTGGTGGGGACAGCCGTCCCACCCCACCCACCTCCCTACCCACCGTCTCCCAAAGGGGCCGCGCCAGCAAGGCCCGGCCCCAGGCGGGGAGCGCACGTGTCAGGGGGCCCTCAGAGGGTGCGCAGCAGCGGATGACCTGTGTGGGGTGGGAACTGAATGCGGTAGATCGGCCTGCCACACCTGAGACCACGGACCTGAGACCACGGGAGGGGACACCGCTCAGTGTGGGGCCGCCCCAGGAAGGAGCCACGGGTGCTGGCTCGTGTTCTGACCCCACAGTGAATTTTGAAATGAGGCGGGTGTCGATATAGCCCAAGCTCCCCAAGTGAGTCCTGGGGGAAAAAAAGGGTGAGACTATGGCCAACAACGGGGTTTAATTCTGAGCCAGTGCGAAGGCGGGGCCCCAGCCACTCCCAGCTGGGTCTGCGGGCTGGGGCTACTTGGAGGCCGTGGCCTTCTTGGATTTGCTGGCGGAGGACAAGATCTCTGTCTGCTGCAGGGGGGGCACTTTGACCCCTTTCTGCTTCAGCTGGTTGTAGTAGTCGGTCCGCTCGGAGATGATTCTCTGGAAGAGGCGGGGGAGCCGCCTGGGCTGGGACGCCACCCCGCCCCCTCCGGGAGGCTGCAGCCGCAGCGCCGTGCGTGTGTGCGGGGATGATTCACACCTGGCTGTCCAGACCGAGCGGCTAAAAACCCCGGTTTGTGGCTTTCCCAGTTTCTGGGCTGAGCGCCCGCCCGCCATGGCTGATCCAGGCACAGGGCTGGGAGCGGGGCAGCTCAGCCCTCAGGCCGGGACTGAATCCACTCAGAGGCTCAGAGACTCAGAGGCTCCGAGGCCTCAGGCGGACCCTCACGTCCCTCTGCCCTGCACCGGGAGGCTGTTCCATCCCCTCCCTTAGGCTCCCCGGCGGCTAGTTGCTGTTCCATCAGGCACTGACAAAGGAGAGCCGTCTTCCGGGCTCCTGGGTGGCCCCGCCCTCCCGCCCATCCCTGGGGACCAGGAGGCATCCCGGTGCTGCATATACCTGCAAGGCGTCCAGGATGTCATTGTCAGAGATCTCAGTGGCCAAGGACTTAGTTCCTAAGGTGCTGAAGGCGGCTTGGATGATCTTGTTCCTTAGTCTTTCAAGCTGCGAACAGAGGGAAGGTACCATGGCTGGCCCGCACCGCAGGAAGGCGGGCGCCCGGCACCTGACCGCCACCCCGCAGGTGTTGGAGCCGTGCTCACTTCTCACAGCTCTGGGAACCAGGCACCGAGATCAGCGTGGCCCACCTGCACCCAGACCCTGACGGATCAAAACCCAGGCCCGGGGTGGCCTGACCCCAAAGACTTTCCACCTCACCACCTTTTGTCAGCTGAAAAAGCAGAACACGCATGTGGTTGAAAACAACAAAAACCAGCATAAAAGCCCTGAACCACTGCCGGGAAGCCCTCCCTTCCCCAAAAAGGCTTCAGACACAGTGTCCTGACCCCAGGAAGGCTCTCCCTGAACCAGCGGGACGTCCTGCCTGCTCCGTCAGCCCTCACGCGGGGCATTTAACAAGACTCTTGGGTGCCCCACCCAGTATCCAAGGCAGGCAAGGGCCCTGGGGCTCTGGGTCGCCCGCTGCTCCCGCTGCTGCTGGGCTGGCCCCTCAGGGCGGGAGCCGGCCGTACCCTGGACTGGGCGCTCTCCAGGGCCACGCGAGCCTGCTGCTCAGCCTGCTGGACCATCTCCGTCTTGCTCTGCACCTCCTCCTGCAGCTGCTGCTGTCTCTGCAGGACCTTCTGGCTCTGGTTCAGCTGGGCCTGCAGCTGGCTGACCTTGGCATTGAACTCCGAGATGGTGTGTTCCCGCTTGATGAGCTCCTGCTCCAGCTCCCGCACTTGCTGGGGGAGAACCGGGGAGGATCGCGGAGTGGCCCACCTGGCCCAAACTGATGACACCTGTCCCCACCCTTCCTTCCCCCAAAGACGGCCAGCTCCAGGTTCCTCGAGTCAAATCCGGACCCAGCAGTGGCGCGGAGCCTCTGTGTGCGTTTGCCCTTCTGAGTTTGTCCAGTGGGGTGCTGCCTAAGGAGAGTGGGCCCCAACTCAGCTGCGAAGTGTTTGCCGGCTCCCTCGCTCCCCGTGACTGCATCAGCTGGCCAGTCGCCGCACTGCGGTCACCTGTCGGAGGAGGAGGTTGTCCTTCTCAGTGAGTCCCGTCACCTCCCGCTGCTTCTTGTCTTCTCGGATGTTGGAGAACTGAAAGGCAGATGCGGGGCCGTCTCAGGGGACCCCAGGGCGGCGAGATCGCAGCTGGGACGCCTGCATCTAACTCCTCCCTTCCCGAACTTCAGGACGAGGCGGCGGCGGGACTTCCGATGAGGATGGGAGAAGGGGAGAGAGAATACGGACAACACCGGGGCGCTTGAGAGCAGATTCGAGAATGCAGGATCCTGAGAGGACCATAGGGGAAGCTGAAAACAACCCCAGTCCGCACTTTTCAGAGTCCCTAAAAGTCTCAGAAACTGGTGGTGCTGATCTTATGGATGAGGCGGCTGAGAGGAAGTGATCTGGTGTCAGAAACAGAGCCACAGACTCATCCTGACCTTGAGATGCCCAGTGCCTGCCCCTTCCACCCCTCCCACCCCCGCAGGAAACTGGACGTCAGGCTCCGGATGTGAGGTGTGGGTGCCAACGGTGCAAGCTGCAGCCTCCTTCCCCACTGGGCAAAGCTCGCACATCTTAGGCAAGAAATCTTCCGGTTTCCCAGATCCCAAGGAATCTACCGAACCAAGAGGAAAGACTTAAAACTACTACTTTTGAACTCTCGATAGAAAGGCCCGCACACACCGCGGTGCTGTGAAGCACAGACTGTCACCGTGTGCTCTGACTTTGGAGCCAAGGCCTCGCATGAATGACAGATCAAAACGAACTTACAAGAGGAACTCGTAGGAAATAGAAACGGTGCAGAAGTTAAAAGCCATGACGCTCGTGAACACGCTCATCACGGTAAGAAGATACCGCCACCAAGAAACGAGAAAAGAGGAAAGGAACGTTCAGAGAACGAAACGGAGACCTTGGACGTTGTAAACGTTATAACAAAATCAAAACTCAGGAGGAGGGCTGGCCAGTCAACCCAGGAATCGTCCAAAAGTAGAACGAAAAGGCGAGGGGGTGAAAAGTAGGAGGGAAGACAGGAAGGAAAGGGGACCAGAACAGGAAGGCCGCTGGCCCCATACTGGGATGCTGGAGGACGGTTCAGAGAAAGGAGGAGGAAATCGGAAACAATGGCCACAAAGAAAAAGTCCAGAGTGAGCCGACGCAGGCTTCCAGTTGGCTCCTGAGTGCCCAGGACAGTGAAAAGAGACGCTCAATCAGGCGCGATGCTGTGAAGTTTCAGGACACCTGGGGCGAGGACAGGACCCTGCCACTTCGTGGAGAGGAAGCCGCTACCACCCACAGCGATGCCACCTGAAAGCACAGGGGTCGGGGTGACTCGGGGCTCCCCGCCAGCAAGCCTGGAAGGCAGGAGACCCGAGCAGAGGCTTCGTGCTGCCGAGCGAACACGCCTTCCAAACCGGGATTAACCAAACTCCGTGGACGGGCAGGACGGAGACCTTGGCAGGCGTGAAGCGTCGCCTCAAATGGACCTTCACTCATCTTCTCTCGGAAAACAGCTGGAGGATGGGCTCCAGAGAAAATAAGGGAGGAGTGCAAGAAAGAGAAAGCCGTGGGAGACGCGGTTCATGAATCTCAACACTGGCTCACAAACTCGTGTTTCGGGGATGCGCACGTGCCCCCCCCCCGGCTGTCCTCGCCGCGTAAATGCAGCGTCAGCTCACTGGCTTCGTGATGCGCTGGTGCTGGGAGGGGCCGGGGAGGACGGAGGGAGCTAAGACGGAGACAAGTCTGGGCCGGGCGTGGAAGGCATGCCACCTGGAGACATGGAGAGCGACTCCTGAATGATCAGCGAGAGGAGCCGGAAGTGGTCGCCGAGGGGGAGGGGCGCACGGGAAGGACCCGGGTGGGGCGCTCCCGCTGTGGGTGACAAGCCTGTGGAGCTGTTTGGTTCTTTAAGCTCCGTGGGTTAAAAAAAAAAAAAAAAAAAAAAAAAGTGTAGAATAAAAACTAAACACGCTTAACAAGGAGCGGGCTCGGCGGAGTGGCCAGCTCCCGAGGCGGGGGTGGGGCTCTGACCCCGGGGACTTGGGGGCCAGGAGATGCCTGAGAAGTGGCCAGGAGCCAAGAGGCCCAGGAGACGGGACGCCATCTCGGGCCAGAGGGCGGCCGCGGGCGCGGCGGCGTGGCCTGGGAGTGTGGCCGCCGCTCCGCGTTCAGCTTCTGCCTTTGTGGGAGGGGAAAACCGGGCGCCCCGCAGCTGGGGGGGGCCGGGCGTGGCCACCGCCACCTTGTCAGTCATCGCCTGCAGCTGCTGCTTCCGCTCCCGCAGCTCCTTCTGCAGCAGCTCGTGCTCCGTGTTGACCTTCTGCAGCTGCGACTCTTGAAAATCCACTTGTCGTTGTAAAGACAGGATGGCTCCTGAGTGAGCGGCGGGAGGAGGGGGCGAGAACAGGGCGGGCCATGAAGCTGAGGGACGGGGCCAGGGCCATGGCGTCCTCCCGCGCTCTCTCACGTGGCTCCCAGCTCAGAGGGCCGGGGCGGGTCCCGGCCCGGCGCCCGGCGGACCAGCCCGGGCGGGCCGTGGTCCTGCCTCGGCGTCTCTGGCGCCCTACCTGTCGCCAGGGAGTATCTGGTCCTGGTGCTCTCGAGCTCCGTCTGGAAGTCCTGGATCACCTGCTCGTACTCCTCCAGCTGGGCCATCAGCTCCTCCTCAAACGCCTCGTCCAGGGAGCAGGCCCTGCGGCTGCTGCCCTGGTCCACCTCGTCCTCCTTTTCCTCCTCCACATCCTCTTGCTCCAGCTTCTCCCCGTCCCCCGGCACCGCCGCCTGTCCGCCAGCTCTGCCCTGCGCCCCATCTTCCACGGGCCTCTCGTTCTCCCCTGCCAGGCCTTCTTCCTCCTCGCCGCCCGCCTCCAGGTCCCGGCCTCTGTCCGCCGCGGCACACTCCTCCTGCATCTGGGAGAAGGAAGAGGCGTCAGGCAGGGCTCGTGGTGCCCCCGGGGGAGCGCAGGGAGCGGGGAGCACCCTGGGTGCTGTGCCACCCGCCCTCCCACCCAGACGAGGCAGCCTCACGGTCTCAGGGGCTGCAGGCGACCAGCACCCCAGGGTGAGGGCTGTGCCTGGGGGTGGGCCGCCGGTCAGGGCTACAGGTGGGACCCCACAGCCTCCTGGTCCACAGCCGGCCAGTCTGCACCTGCGTCCAGCGCTGCGGCCCCCCCCCATCCCAGCGGAAGGCCTTCGGGATGCTCGGCCTCCGTGCAGCTGTGACGCCAACTCGGGGTTGGGGGGGGGCTCCTACAAGACGCCTGCCCGCCTGAGCCGCAGGGCTCCACAGTGCTCCCCACGCCCCCAGATGCCTGCGGCCCCCGCCCGCCGGTCAGCCCACCTCTGTGTCTGGGCGATTTTCTCTGGAGGTGTCCAGGGCACCCCCCCCAGCTCATGTGTGCTCCCGGCATAAACTTGGGCTGTAGCCTCAGGCATGAAAAACAATCAGATCTAGAAAGACGAGGTGACTGCTCGCCAGGGCCTCACCGGGACCCACCTCGTCCAGTCCTCTTCCCAGACCTGGGGAGCGCGGCATCCCCAAGCACATTTTAGGCAAGGACGCTGACATGCGGACGGCTACAGTCCGAACAGGTCAGGCTCATCCGAGTCCCTGCCGCCCTAGGGCCATGGCCCAGGAATCTGGGGACTCCGCCTGCAGATGGCCTCTGTCCTCCAGCTGGCAGGGGAGCTGGCCCTCATAGGTAAGGAGACTGAGTCTCGAGAGACCCACGACCTGGCGCAGGGTGCCCGAGGGCCCCGGGGGTTCGGATGCGTCGGAAGCGGGGACCGCCGGCTGACCCAGTGCTCTGCTCACCTTCACGGCCTGACCTTTGGCCTTGAGGAGGAACTGCAGCCGCTTCCTCAGGGCCTCCCTCTCCTCCTGCAGCGCCAGGATCTCCTCATCTTTCTTCTGAACCTGGACCTCCAGCTCGGAGAGGCGCCGGACTTCCTCCCCCAGTGTGGACAGGCAGTGGTCCTGGACAGAACACGGGCCGCCTGTGCCACACAGCCACAGACCCTTTCCCCCGCCCGGCCACCTGCAGGACGGCAGCTCCGGGTCCAGGAAGAACAGACCGCTGTCCTGGAAACCCCAAGCCCACGATGTCCACTGCTTTACTGTAGCCACACCGCGCCTCAGTGAGGTCCGAAACCCTGGCCCAGGGCATCCCCCGCAGCCTGCCCTTCGGCCTGGCTCCTGGCCAGCCCCCCGACTGTGACCAAGGGCACCAGTCTTCTGTGCGGCCCACACCTGCCCAGCAACTCCCCCGAGAGCCACCCCGGACCCCCTGCTCCTCTGCCTCGCATTCTCTAAATCACCAGGCCCTTAGTTCTTCAAAATGGGAGACAAAACACAGAGGATTTTTTTTTTTTTTCGGGTAAAGACAAACTGAAAGTGTCCTCAGCAGATCTGAACTTAGAGAAATACTAACGGGAGATGGTCCAGACAGAAATCTGAAAGAAAAGGTAACTACAAAGTCCTCGTATATTTGGAAATTAAGTGATAGGCTTCCACATAGCCCACGAGTCAAAGAAGTAATCACAAAGGAAGTTAGAAAATGTTTTAAACTAAACAATAATGAACATTTGGACATAGTGATGTTACGTGCAGCTAAAGAGGTGATTAAGGGACAATTTATAGCCTTAAAAATGCATCTACCACGGGAAATAATGGCAAAGCAATGATCTAAGTATCCATCTCTTGAATTGAGAAAAAGAACTACAAATTAAACTGAAAGAGTGCAGAAAGAAGGGAATGATACAGAGAAGGGAGAGGAGGAAGGGGAGAGAGAGGAGAGGAGGATAGGGTGAACATGGTGACATCTTCACATTTGGGGCATCTGAAGGGTACGTGGTAATTATTTGTGCTGTTAGGTTAAAGGGAAGAATAATTATGCAGAAACCATATGTTTACTTTGGCCACAGTGACTTAGACATGTGTAAGTGTCCCGAACAAGACAGGGCCGCTGAGTTTGCACAGCACACGCGGTGCTGCCGCCGGTGGCTGGCCCGCCTCCAGGGGAGATTCTCTTGCCCGGGACCGCTCCGACGAGGCGGAGACAAAACCCTGAGGACAGCGCTTGGGCTCCTGGAGGCCGCCGAGCCTGCGGCCGTCCCTCGTCCCCGCCGTTCACATACAGGAGCTGAGAATTCCATTCCCGCTGTTTAAACTCATGGCAGCCAAAGAACATCCTTTTACGCACCTCCATGCGACACTATCTAATGGCATCCTTGGGCGATTTCCCCAAAGTGGAATTGCTTGGTCAAAGGATATCAACACTTTTTACATCGTGAGATCTATCATAAAACGCAGAGGTCGTGTGTCGGAAATAAACGTAAAATGAGCGCTCGTGGACCCCACTGTGTACCCACCAGCCGCCCAACATTTTGTGTTAGTCATTTCCACAATCGTCACTAAAGCTTCACTAGCCTAGAAAACAAAACAGAAGCCAAGTCTGAGAAAAGACTGACAGAGAGGAGAGAAGGCACAAGCCAGAGGTGTGACGAATGAGAGGAGCCACTTCGGGCAGAATGAGAGGAGCCACTTCGGGCAGAATCGCCTGCAGCTACGGCTGCATGGCAACAGAATATTCCCCACGGAAAAACCTCGCTTACCAAAACGGAATGAGGCGGGGTGGGGTGAGGGACTGAATACCTTAAATGGAATTGAATGTGTTATTTTAAAATCCAACTGTGTAAAAAACCCTCCAGGCACGGATGGCCTCAATGACGAATTCTTCAGAATTTAACAAACAAATCACTGATCTTATCCAAACTGGACAGAAAAAGGAGAAACTCGTCCCAACCTTTTTTTTGGTTATGAGGCCAAATAACTCTGACGTGTGAATGGTGGGTCAGGCTCCCTCATAAACACGGGTGAAATAAATGTGAACTCGTAGGTCGGCCTTTGCGTAACAGCTGCTTGTTGCTGTTTTTAAGAATACATTCTCCCAAGTGGAGCGCCCGGGTCAGACGGCGTCCAGCCGGCCGAAGGTCATGGTACACGCCAGCCGGCGGCCTGCCAGTCGGTGAGGTCCACTGCGGCTTAAAGCGCCACCCTCTGGATGACGACGGACCAGGCCCGAAGCTCGGCAAAGCATCGACTTCACAGATGCCACAGGCGGGGCCTGGAGGTCGGCTCAGCCCACGTCGGGGGGACCTGCGTGGCCCGCCACCGGATTCTGGAGCCAGAGCCCGCGGGGCGGACGGCGCTTCCTCCGCGCCTGGCCGCGGGCCGGGCGCCGGGGCCGGCGCCCAGCGGTACCTTCTCGTGGATGACGGAGATGTACCACGGTATCCGCTTCTTCAGGAGGCTCTGCGCCAGCACTGGGCTGCCGGGGACCGGGCTCCATGTCTGGGACTCGCTCTTCTTCCGCAAGTAGTGGAACTCGCAGGCGCTCTTACTGAAGGGCAGGAGGGGCTCTGTGGAAAGGCGCGGGCGGTCAGACTCCCGCTGGGCTCCGGGCGGCGGCTTCCAGCCTAACGTCCACCCCTCAAGACCCGCGTCAGGGCCCCTCGCTGCCCAGCTGGGCTCCTCTGCATCTCCCGGCCCAGCTGCAGCTGCCCGCCCCGCCCCGGGCCCCATGTGTGCTGGAGAGATGGAGGGAGGCGTCAAGCACCCTGCGGGATCCCCAGAGCCTGGGAGTCAGGACGACGGGGTCAGCCCCGTGTACACGTGGCCCCGGACACCTTCCAGGGGTCTCCTCCCATGCAGGCAAAAGGGACACCTGGGTGTGGCTTCATCTCTGGATAAGTGAAAGCGAATGCATTTGTGGGGACGGCGCATGCTGGTCTCTCCATTCCAGGGGGACGCACCTCAGGGCCCCCCCCATGTAAGGGACGTGGGGCCAGGCAGGCAGGCCGGGGAGGGGCGTTCCACGGAGCAGGAGCCCTAGGGAGAGCGGGGGTCTGGGCATGTGCAGGCACAGACGCTCAGGGCCGGGGGACAGGACCCCTGTGCCCAGCGAGGCCTGCGCTCACCGTCCACCGGCGTGTCTGAGTCCTTCCGGCTGGAGGGCGAGTCCTCGGTCATCTTCCAGGCCTCGGAGCCAGCGCACACCTCCTGGGGCAAAGAGACTGCCGTGGCTGAACCTGCAGGAGGTAAGGAGCGCCGGCTCACGGCTGCCAAGGCCCGTCCTCCCGGCCCTTCCCAGCCCTCCGAGGCCGGTGTTTCCATTCCTTTTTTTTTTTTTAAAAAAGCCGAGTAGGATGAAAGGTGACCTTTCCCCGTGGGACTCCACCGAAGCACGGTCACAAATCCTGCCCACTGCTGGGGTGTCCGCTGGACACTGACCAGGCCAGCTTAATCTCCGCAAACAGATGCGTCCCCTCCCCGGGGCTGGGGGCGGACCCCGCGTTCCCATCTGTAAAAACGGCTGCTCCTCAAAGGGTCACAGACGCCCTTCCACCCAGTTTAGTCTAAGCTGTCGCAAGCCACATCGATGGCGGGGCCCTCTGAGCCTTATGGGGGCCTGTCATAGGCACTGGCCGCTCCCCACGGCCTTGGCCCTGAGACGGGACAGCCTGGAGCCTGGACGGTGGGTGGGGTCCTGGCCGAGACCCACGGACGGGGTTGCTGGCGACAGGTCGTGGATCATCGGCACCGCTGCTCAGGACAGCACCGTGTGTGGGGAAATGGGGCCAGCCCAGGTCCGGAAGCCGGGGGTCTGGGGAGACCCCTGGCCTGACCGATGAGTGCCCGGTCACCACTGATGCCTTCGCTGCCCCCCTGAGCCTCATGTTTGAGGGTCCACGACACAGTGGCTAAGCCTCCTTACAATGTTGGTGCCTACAGAGCTATTTTTAGCCACATGGACTTCTTGCCAGAAGCTTCCAGAATCTTCCACCTTCTCCCTCTCCCTCGTCCCCAACCCTACTGAATCTCTGGTGCGTGGACACAGAAAAGCAGGAGGCTGGGAGAGGAATACTAACGGTCAAAGCAGCAGGTGGCCCTTTGCTCTGTCCTCACCCCGGCGCCACGCACGGTGACAGTCACAGAGGTTCAGAAGCAGCAGGGGCCGCCCCGCAGGTGCCGGGGGGTCCAGCCCGGGACGGAGGCGGTTTTCCTGCGGGGTGGGGGTGGGGGCCTCTCTGGCGGGTCTCACCGTCATGTGACATGGACGTGGCTCGAGTGCAGAACTGGGGACAGTCGGGCCGCTGGAGAAACGTCTTCCGCAGCGACTCCACTTCCAGCACGAAGCTCGTGTCCTCGAGTCTGGAGTCCTGCTTCGAGTCACTCTGCTGCAGTGGGAGAAAGCGCCCGGTGGAGAAGGGCCCGGCACGTGTGCCGGCTGCGGGGTCTGTCCCCTCCCTGCCAACCGCGAGCTTGCCGAGCCCAGGCGCGGGGCCCCTGCCCCAGCAGCTGCAGACGCCGTCCATGCAGGAACCCCGTGTGTGTGTGGAGGGGGGACCCTCCAGGCTCCCTCCGCGCAGGACAGACCACGAGCCTGTCCAGCCGAGCCCCGCCTAACTGCCCCCCGTCCTAACTGCCCCCCGCCTTGCTCCTCGTCGAGCCGCCCCCACGCAGGCTCGGGTAGATGACCCTCCCGCTGCTCCTAGCTCCCTCGGGAATCTACCTATCGCGATGTCACCAAGACTAATTTGGGGCTCCCTGGGCTGGCCACCCCGAGGCCTGCCTCCAGCCAGAGAAGCGGGTCGCCTCCCAGGCCCCCGCACGCCCGTACCAGCCGCCGGTAGAACCAGCCAGCGGGGTGAGCCGACTCGCCGAGCAAGCTCTGCTTCCCCCCCAGTCTGCCCTCGAGGGCGTGGCGGTCCCGATCGGCCACGGCCCGCAGGGCCTGCAGGCCCTTCTCCATCAGGCTGGCGGGGGGGCTCGTGGTGGGCTTCGGTGGCCGGCTGGTCCCCAGGTACAGCATCAGGAGGTGGAGACGAGGGACCAAGGTTCAACCCAGTGGCGACTAGGTGACTTCTGGAACAGGGCGTCGGGGGAGGGCAGCCTGGACCCAACGGCGGCACAGGTGGGGCAGACCGGCCTCGGAAGCGCCAGGTCCCGTGGGATCCTGGGAGCCCCGTGTGGCATCACAGACGTCTCCATGGAAACGGAGCAGGTCATTCGTCCTGATTTTCCACCGGACAGGGGACGCAGAAGCCGCACCTTCTGGGTCTCGGGAGGTTACAGGCGGCGAAGTGGCCGGAGGCCGTGGCGGCCGGACTCCTATTTCCTTCTATTTCCTCATCGGTATTTTTCCTTGTTAACACCCAACCCTGGGTTGGTGACTGTGACATGAAAAGGAGACGCCCTTGGTTAAAATCCACAATTCAGAAGCACTTCCTAACCCCTGATATTGTCACTTTTTTAAAAAGACAGAATCGGGGGTGGAGAGGGAGGCACCTCTCTGCGATGTCGGCAAAGCCACTCTGCCCTGGACTCTGGGACTTGCCGAGGACATGGGAAGCGGTGCCGGCACGTCCCCGCCCAGGCCGCCACCTGAACACACTCTGTGCGGCCACTTCGCGTTTCTCAAGCCGCAGCGCGGCCGTGAAAACATGACAGTCAGTGAAAGAAGCAGGCGTAAAGGGCCCGTCGCGTGTGAGCCCGTGGACAGGAAGTGTCCAGGACAGGTGCGTCCACAGAGACAGCCCCGCACTGGCGGCTGCCGGGGCTGGGGGCAGGGAGGAACAGGAGTGGCCACCCAACGCGTGCGCGGTCTCCTTCCCGTGCCATGAGAATGTTCTGGAACTGGGTCGCACTGCGGGCAGCACAATCGCGTGACCGTGCTGCATGCCACCGAGCACGCGCTTTAAAATGGTGACGTCTACCTCAGCTAAAAGGAAACTAGTCTGAGCCCACCGCCCTTTCAGCCCGTCCTGCAGGGCACGGAAAATGCCAGCCCCTGGAGGCAGCGAGCGCAGCTGGGTTTTCCGAGGAGACGGACGGGCCGCCCCAGCGTCCCCCCTGTGGGGCCTGCCAGCTCACCCTGCTCGGCTGGCCTGGGCCGGCTCAGAGCTTCAGAAGAAATCGGAGCGTTGGAACGGAGGTCTCCAGAGTCACATGCCCCTCGCTGCTTTCCCTCCGGTCCAGAGAAGGGTCCTTTCCAGTCACGAAGTTCTCAGTTCTTCTTCTGCAGTTCATGGAAGGTGCGACCTGCCATCTTGATTTCCACCCTTGGCCGTGCACTTGGGTCTAACAGGAAGGTCCCTGGATTCAGAAGCTGCAAGAGCTGGCAGGGCCCGTGCGAACACGTGAGCGAGAGGGCACGCTGCAAAGATTTTGGTGTCACCCCCACGTCATTAGAGATAAAAACAGTCCAAGGGCGATCCCAAACCATAAAATAAATGTGAGAAAACTCAATCCTCATCATCGCATGATGGCTATAGGAATGCTCCCTTTGGGGGCTAGCCTCTTCTTTCCTGACTGCCTCCTCACCTGCTTCTATATCTCTGTGCTGCCTGCACCCCGAGTCTGTCTGCTGAGTGAGGCAACCCTGAGCTGGCCTCCAATCCCAGTCGGCTCTGTGCCATGTTTCACGGGTCGCGACTCGGGAAGTGTTTTGAGCCTCCTCCTCGTCTGATTTTTCTCCATTTGCTGAGAGAGGGCCCTTAAAATCTTCCAGCTGCAGTTGTGGAATTCTGTCCCCCGCTTTGACGGTGTAAACGTTGCTTTACGTGTATGGGGCTCTATCACACATTTAAGGTGGTCGTGTCTTCCTCACGAATCTACTCGTTCACCTTAATGAAAGGCCTTTTACGATGTATTTAGAATGGTATAATTTTCCATCCGTTCATTTTCAGCCTTTTTGTGTCTTTATTTTTAATCTGCATCTCTTATAGATGGCTTATGACCTGTTACCCATGCTGATTATCTCTTTTAATTGGATTGTTCAGTAATATTTACTGTAGTTATTGATGTGGTTCGATTTAGGTCTACCGTTTTATTTATTTTCTCTCTGTCCATATATTTCTTGTTCTCTGCCTCCTTTTTCCTGATAAAAGTGTGTCTTATTCAGCTTTGACAAATACTGGTAGAAACGACGTCTGCGTTGACCGGTTTTGAGGTGCACGCGTTTTTCCCCTGCCTCGTGCCCTCACCCTCTCGTCACCAGGAGCAAGGGCACGGGTGACAGCTGCCGGGTCTCAGGGTGCTCTGAGCTTGGGGTCTGGGATGTCGTTCTCTCTGTGCCGTGACCTCTGGGCGTCCTTCCGCCTCTCAGGGGAGGGGGCGCTCTGCAAGGGACTGCCCCGCCTGGACGGCAGGCGGCCGGGCCTACTTCCACAAGGCCCACTGCGCGGCAGGCCCGTGGTCTGTGGATTTCACAAGTAAGAAAGAGTAGCTTCTTAGCGCTTTTGAAAAAAAGTTTTGACAAAAGTCTATGAAACACTCAGGGTGCTTTTTCAAAGAGTGGATCTGCGATCTCTGAGCGAGAGTCTCGCTTCCAGAGCTGAGCGGGAGTGATCGTTACCGGCTTTTCGTCTGGCTGCCGGTTCCGAAGGGGCTCGATGGCAGTAGGTGTCACGCGAGAGGACAGCAGACTTCAGAGTGTGCCTCGCGAGGTCCTCGCTCGCTGGAGGTGGTGGCCGTGCAGTCACCGGGTCTGCGGCTCGAGCCACAGATGACTTCTCAGTGTCCGGCTGCCGTGAAACGCAGATGGTACGGGTCGCACTGCTGCTTAGTGACCAGAGGTCAGTGGTTCCGAGGCGGGAGGAGCCATGCTGGGCGCTGGGCATCACCGGGAGTAAAGCAGAATGGCCTTTGCCCCGTGAGCTGATGGTCAGGGGAGAGGGACAGCTGCAGAACAGGTCACCAGAAAGATGTCGGATCACAAACCCTGTGCGTTGCTTGCAGCGCCCGGACGCCAGTGAGGGTAGGGTAGCCACGGAAGCCGAGTGCCCGGCCGCTGCCTGCCGCCTCCCGTGTGCCCCGTCACCGGTCACTGTTTCTAGCGCCAGCGGTCCCATGCCTCCATGGCTTTGGAGGGAGGTGACCCAGAGGAGGCTCTGCGTTGACTCTGGCCCTGGGAGCTCAGCGGGCCCCGCGGGCCCTTGGGTCGTGGGCTGAGGGGCGGGCCGTGCCCGGGAGTGTCTCCTCCGCCGGGCGCTTTGCCCCTGCTGTCCAATTCCCACGTGCCCTGTTCTTTCACAGGACACAGGGCCCGTGCTGGCCGTGCCCTGGGGCGGCACCCTCGGGTCACGGCCGTCAGCGGTCTGGACCCGGCAGCTTCTCCTGGTCTGAAGAAGTCGGGTGGGGGACCCCATGGGGGGTCGCCCCTCACCTCCCTCCCACCAGAGCCTGCGGGGATGTCCTGGGAGTGTCCCCGCTGCAGGCGGGGCGCCAGCCTGTCCCACCCGCACCCCGCCCAGGTGGCACTTTCTGCCACGCACCCGTGCACAGAGTGGACACCGTCAACACACGCTGGACACGGTGTCCGCCCCGGGAAGCCCACCTGCCCAGGTGAGGCGCGGCTTGGTCTCAGGGCTCCCCGGCCGCCCTCTGGGCTACACACGGGGGTGCTGGCGACTGCCGCCTCGCCCCGCCCCCCGGCCCCCAGGTCTGGCCGGCTCTTACGTGAGCGTCTGTCACACGTGTGGCCTCCGACGACCCTGCCCCCACAGCCAGGCGGGAAGGAAGGGTCTGGGCCAAGGGCTGAGTGGACAGCGAGGCGCCCTGGGGGGCCGGAACAGCTGCGGCACCCCGAGCAGCGTGAGATGCGGGCCACAGGAGGGGTGCTGGGCAGGCAGCACGCGGCCAGCGGGCTGCGTCTGGAACTGGCGAAGGCTGGGCTGCTCGAGCCCTCGCCGGAAAAGCACTTGGCAGGCGCCAGCCACAAGTCCTGGGTAGCGAGTGGAGTTTGGGACAGGAGTGACCGGGGGGACACCTGCTTCCTGGCCCTGCTGGCTTCGGTGTGGGGGCAGCTGCGTGTGGGGGAGGCGGGCGCCCGGGGCAGGCGTGGGGGCTGCCGCCGCTTCTCCTCCCTGACTCGGTGCCCGTGACCTTCAGGAGCCTGC
>CM053502.1:1145968-1161504 GCA_028627145.1 Eidolon dupreanum
CTGCAGCACAGGACCCGGCAGGCGCTGCCCTCGGTCACCCCAGAGCGGTGAGTGACGGGCGCTCCGCGGAGACGGAGGAGGGCCTGGCCCCGCCGAAACCCAGCGCCCTTCTGGGGACAGAGGCCGAGGGCGGCACGGCCCCACTGCTCACGGACAGCAGCGTCTTCCTGGACGACGACAGCAATCAGCCCATGCCGGTGAGCCGGTTCTTCGGCAACGTCGAGCTCATGCAGGTAAGGCTGCTGGGGCCTCCCTCCCCGCGCACCTGCGTGGGCTGCATGTGGGGGCCACGCCACACGGACCAAGGGTCCCAGTGACTTGCCGTGGCAGAGAAAGCGCAGCGTCGCCCCCTGCGGCACCTGCACGCGCCACGCCGAGTCTCCGCCACGGCCCTGGGTCGGGGGCCCCGGACGGTGTGCCGGCCGCACCGCAGCGTGCGGACGGCCAGTCGCGTGTGAGCAGCCACCCGCTCCCGGGCTTCAGCCCCCGCCTCCCCCGCCATGCGGGTCTGCCGTCGCCCTCATTGGGAGAGCGCCGCCGTCTAGGGGGCCGCGCTGCGGAGCCACGTGCAGCGCCCTGGGCCCACGTGACAAGCCCGTTCTCTCCCCCAAGGACCTCCCCCCGGCGTCCTCGTCCTGCCCGTCGGTGAGCAGACGGGAGTTCAGGAAGATGCACTTCCGAGCGAAGGAGGAAGAGGAGGAGGACGCGGAGACGTAAACGCGCCACGGCTCCTCTGTGTGCCCCGTGCAGTTCGCGGTGTGGCGGTTTAGCAAGCTGAGGGGTTGATAAAAAGTCGTGTCTAAGAGGGCGTGTCCGGCATCACTTCTGAGCTGACCCCGGAAAGTCAGCAGCACGGTGGCCAGGGGGACTGACAGCGCGGGGGCGCCAGCGTCACCCCTGACACCTGCGCCTGGGCTCACGGGAGGCTCGTGGGCACGCGCTGCGCCTGACTCCGGTTCTGACGACGTGCGCGTTGGCGCTCCGCCGTCAGAGCTCAGTCGTTCTTGCAGGTGACGGCGACGGTTCTTACAGAACCCTCTGTTTCTGTACAGAGAGCCAGTGTCTACTTTGGAAACTTAGCAAAATGCATATGGGAAAAAATAAAATATATTTTGAAAACGTTTTTAAAGAAGTATGTCCCTGAGGTTGTTTCCCTTTATGAAGGGTTTGAGAGCCACGTGGCGCAGGCGCGTCCTGGCCTGCCTTGTCCTCGTAGGCGCTCAGCCCCTCAGCCTCTGCACCCAGCACCCGCCGGGGACTGCAGCCCAGGCCTGAGTGCCGGGCTGTGGCCTCCTCCTGTGCGGACTGTTTGCAACATTGTCCACCTTGTGTGGTGGGGACACAGGGCAGAGAAGGGCCATCTTATGGTTGATAGGATGCTTGTCTTCTTCCCAGTTCCGGCCCTCAGCTCTGCAAACCGCCTAGAATTTCCTAAGTGTTATGTCTTTTGTCATGTTAACGGGGAGACCCCAGGAAGGGTGGGATATGGTTGCCAGGAGAACTGACCTAGTGGTTAGAGGACTGGAACACTGTCCCACCCCGGACGGCCAGGAGGGGAGAGGGCCTGGAGGTTGAATCAGTCACCAGTGGCCATTTCCTTAGCCAGTCATGACTTTAATGAAGCCGTCATGAAAACCCTGGAGGAAGCTGGTCCGCCCTTCAGTGAGCTTGGGAGCGCACGAACCCGTGGATCGGGGAGGGCGGGTGCCCGGGGAGGGCATGGGAGCGCCCACCCCCTCCCCGCACCTGTGAGTCTTCCACCTGGCTGTCTTGAGCTATAGCTCCAAGTTCCCCGGCACCGTGCTTCTGCGAGGCTAGCGGGCAGCGAGGGCCGAGCCCCTCCATGGCGGGGTGTGGAGGCCCGCCCCCCCAGTCAGGGAGCACCTTGCAATGCATCTTTGCCAGTGGATAGAGACACCAGCGTTGGTCGTCCCAAAGTGACCCACAGCACCGCATAAGTAATGACCTGTCAGGCAGTGATGGGCGCCATGTATGACGGTGGTCCCATGAGATTGTGATGGAGCTGACAACATCCTACCGCCGGTGACATCACGGCCATCGTAACGTCACAACTCCACACATTCCTCACGTGTGAACAAACGAGCCACCAGCCGTATGAGAAGACAGCACGTACAGTTAGTACGTGCAGGCAGTACGTGACACTTGATGAGAAACGACCGTTACTGGTTTACATACTCGCCGTGCTACATTCTTTACCGTTTGGAATGGACTCTACTTACCAAAAACGCCGTGAAACTTGCACGTTGGCCGCAGCAGCCTCATCCAACTCGTGCGTGCCGTGGCCCTCGACGGCGTCGCTTTCTCTTGTGCTTGGTTTGATCTCATTTTCTACAGAAACGTGCTGTACAGGTGCGTAGCCCAGGAGCAGGAGCCTGTCCCCGACCGCCCAGGTGTGGGGGAGGCTGTACCATCTGGTTTGGTGTCCACACATGACGAAATCCCCTGATGACACATTTCTCAGATTGTGTTCCTGTTCCTAAGCAGGGCACGACGGTACAGGTGCCTGAGCAATATAGGGCGCATGTGGGGGTACCCCGAAAGCACCCCGATGACCCTCCCACCAGCCTCAGGCTCCGTGAGTCACAGAACTCAGGACTCGGAAAGCTAGAACCCTCGTGGCACGACGTATTACAGGGAAAGGACACGGATCAGATCAGAAAAGGCGCATGGGCAAGGCCAGTAGGAGCCCGGCCCCAGCTTGGTGTCTCCAGGGAGTCAGGGAGACGGGCACTTGTGGGAGGACACTGCCCAGTGTCGCCAGCCAGGGATGCCCACCTCAGACGCATCTGCCTGGAGCACCCCTGTGAGGCCCTTGGGGACTCAGACTGCAGCCCCACCGCCCCCAGGTGACAGGTAAGGGGTCCAGGGCCTCACACAAACCCTCCCCAGGAGTCAGGGGCAGTCTGCAGACGGGCTTTTATTTATTTATTTATTTTACACGCCTACAGTACCTGGTCTTCCTAGGTGGTCTCCCATCCAAGTACTAACCAGGCCCGACCCTGCTTAGTTTCCGAGATCAGAAGGGATCAGGCTTATGCAGGGTAGCATAGCTGTAGACAGATAGGCTTTCTTAAGTGGATGGGGACAGGAAAGTTAAGTCAGGCCCCTCCCTAAATCCCTTCTGGGCTTCTCAGAGCTTTGGGAATGAAAGCCACCCCTCCCCTGGCTCACACTCTTCCATGGCGGCCCCTCCCTGGACTAAGAGACTAACACCTCCTCTCGTCCTCAGGGCTCCCTCCTCACAAATTTGTGTTGGCTTTGAAAAAACCATTGACCCCCTTATCCTTGTTTTCATCATTTTCAATGAGCACAGACTCTTGATATCTATAAAAATCTTTATCGCTTTTTCTGATTATAGAATGTGAACATTCAAACGTAACAAAATATAAAAAGTAAATTTTTAAAATTACGAAATGCGCATTTCAAACTCTTCAAGTATAGTGGTTCCTCCCTGTTCTGGGGGGGGTGTGTGGTTTGGTTCTAGGACCGCCCCTCCCCCGAACCAAAATCTGAGGGTGCCCAAGTCCCAGGGAGGAAATGGCCAGGAGCAGGGCAGGCAGCTATTCCCAGCCGCAGGAGTGACACCCGGGAGCCGCCAGGCCGGCCCTGTTATAAAATGCATGATCCAGAAAACCAGTCCTGGGCGATCCAGACACGCCCCGCCCTTCCCCCAGGACCACTGCTGTTCACAGGCGTGCGACACGTGTAACGGGGTCATACTCTGCAGAGTTAAGCCACTTGTGCATTTCACAGACAGCTTCCCATTCCATACATAAATGCTTAAACCTGGTACACAGGTTTGCACTGCGTAGACGTATTAGGTCGAATCACGAAATGAATGATACCTGACCATTTTCGGCCTATAAAAACAGCAATTTCATAGGACTCGACATGATGCCACAGTCCGCCATTCTTCCACTGAGGCATGTGGAGGGTTCCCCCTTCTCACCAGTATAAAGAGTAGAGCAGTGAGCATCCTCACGAGTTCTTTATGGAGCGTAAACGTTTTACCCCAAAGGGGTCACAGCCCTTGTCGGAGCATTTAGAAGAACCTAGAGGGTGGAGCCTCCCACCTGCCCGAGGACCCAGCGGGGAGGCGCAGACACACACCCATCCCCTGCGTGAGTGGCCAGCTTTGGTCACTACGCCGGTCAGCACGGAGGCTGTGCTACAGGAGCGTAGCAAACAGGTCCACTCGGGGGACACACGGGCTCTGATCCCTGCCGACCGGACGCCGTGACGCCCAACATCCTGTCAGTGCTCTGAACTTGTCCTCCGCCGTGGCCTCTCAGGTGTAAAAAACAGATTCAGAAATGTACTGAAATCAGAAACTCATAGGAAGATTCTTATCGAGTTTTTTTCAGGAACAATTGGAGTGATTAAAAAAAAAAAAGAAGAAGAATAGCACCCGTTAAAAACCCGCAGGTCGCCAGGCGTGGCACAGGGTGGGAACACGTGCGGGTCACCGGCACTTGTGGGCGACTCGCCTCCCCGCGGCCCGCTTCCCCCTCGGCTTCGTTGGGCGCTTGTAGATTCTGCTCGGGTCACAGCTGAGTCTGTGGGTGGTCTTCTTGTGGCAGGCAATGTGAACTAACTTTAGATTCTCTGAGGTGAAAAGCAGGCTGTAAAAATACTCCCAGTCTATTTCTCTTCCAGCCCGATCTTCAATCGCTTCAGCCAGTGTGGGGACAATGGCGCGTTTCTTTTCTATTCTGCAAAGCGAGAGACAGTCATTTTCTGTTGTCAGAACCCCAGAGGCACGTGCCCTCAAACCACAGACACAGTTAAAGGACAGTTTCCACTCAGCCGTAGCTAAAACATTAAATAGCGCTTGGCTGCCTACGGGAAAAGACAAGTAGAAAATCGTTAAGATTTCCAAAGGCACCACGCGTGGCAACTCCCCAGAAGGAACAGGGTGGTGACAACATGGAAAAGACCCACGGAGCTGTCAGCAGGACGAGTACAGGTGTGAGGGGGCGCGCCCTCACGAACTCGTCAGAGCGCCACCACTGAGCGTGGCCCCAGCTGCGGGGTCAGCTCTGCCTGCCAATGCCAGATGCAAGCGACTTTGCCGGCCTCACTTTTAAAGCCTGATCGGTACCTTTTTTAAATACTGAAAAGTACATGGGGAAAAAATGGGAGTCAACCCGAGTCCCATCACAATTACTCACCAAAAACAATGCGGCTTACTTGTGTCCACACTTTTATCTCTGTGTAGACCACCAAAAAAGTTACGCAATAATATATGAACACGTTTGAAATAGAAGCTTACAAATAACGCTAAAGTCGCCACAGCCACCACCTTGAATCCCATTTCCTCTGTTCCTCCCCAGACATGATCACTGCTAAGGGTTGGATGTCTGTCTTTCCCATCCTGATCTTATACTTGCACACGCACGCACGTGTGTCCATGTAAAGGAGTTACGATACTGCTGTGCGTAACCCTGTTTCAGCTACGAACACTTTGAAGACCACACACTAACAAGTGCAAAAGCTCATGAACTGACTCGTTGACTTAGAGATGCCACAGCGAAGAGGGCTGGTGGCAACGCGGGGGACCAAGCCAGCACAGACTCCTCTCCTCTACAGCACAGCGAAATACTGAGTAAAAGGACCTTTCTTTAAAAAAAAAGTACATGGTTGAGATCAAAAGGGAAGCTCCCCAGCTGCAAGAAACAGGGAAATCACCACTTGATCCACATGGGGAAGTGACACACCAATGGGTCCCAGGTCCTGACAGAGGCCTGAGGGGGAGGTGGGCCCGAGACCCCCTCACGGGCCATTACATGAGAAAGAGAAGCTGCCGGGCAGTCCAGGGCTTTGGGGCAGAAGGAAAAGCCACTATGCGAATTACCTATTGCTGCACAGCAACCCCCAAAACTCAGTGTTTCCTGTGTGCTGCGCTGTGCACTGCTGGAGGGCTAGAGGGGGCTGCCCCTTCTCCCATGATGCCTTGCATCCTCCAAGAGGCCAGCTCAGGCTTCCTGGAGTGGCGACAGCCACGTGCAGAGAGGACAAGGTGCAGCCTGCAAGGATTTACCTCCACTGGTGTCCTGTCTGCCGGAGTCCCATGGTCAACCCAGATTCAGCATTGGGGGATGGGGACACAAGGTGAGGACACCCAGACAGGGTGCCATTGGTGTAACTGTCTTCCACAGTCACCCGGAAAACCAGGACCCTCGGCCTACCTCCCAGGCAGGGACACGGTACCACGTTACACTGCCACATGCGGTCTGGGACCCACAAGCAAGCAATTCATCTGTAGTTGTTTCAGACAGAACCGCTGAAAACCCGGGCGTCTGGCAGAACCAAATGCAAAACCACTCTGCAAGGACACTTGAGTGGGTAAGCCAGGACACTGAGGACGGGGACAGCAAACACCCCCACCGAGGATGAGCTCGGGATCCGGACGGACAGACAGCGTGAGGAACAGCACTTTGGCAGGCGGGGGCTGCAGCCAGCATCAGTGCCCCGGGGCCACCCTCGCCCGTCCTGCCAGGACCTGTCCCCGGGGCCACCCTCGCCCGTCCTGCCAGGACCTGCCCCCGGAGCCACCCTCGCCCGTCCTGCCAGGACCTGCCCCCGGGGCCACCCTCGCCCGTCCTGCCAGGACCTGCCCCCGGAGCCACCCTCGCCCGTCCTGCCAGGACCTGTCCCCGGGGCCACTCTCACTCGTCCTGCCAGCGGCACGGCTTAGGCATCAGGCACACACCACAGCACAGCGGTGCCCCTGGGGACGGACGCAGACGAGGTGGAGAGGGAGCTGTCCTGTGACCAGGCTGTCTGAGAGCGAGCCATTTCAAGGGCATTTATCACTGTCATTCACATAAACCAGGCAAGGATATAATTATGTTCAGAGAAAGGCTCAGTTAAAGTAATGAAATGTTCCATCTCTGTCCCCGTCAGAATGAGCTAGTATAGATATAAAAACAAGACTTCTGCGTGACCCCATCCACAGACGGGAGCAAGAGCTGAGAGCGGGGACGCACGTAAGGTCACAGACGTGGGCAGGATCTGGCCAGCGCCCGTTGGGGCCCGCGGCGCTGGATGACGCCCCGTCCGGTGGGCGAGCAGCAGGAGCACCGTGCACCGGGCAGCCCCTTCCACACCGCTCGCCGGCGACGCCTGTGGGTCCCTGACCCTCGAGCTCGGCACGGGAGGTGCAGGCCCCGGGCAGGGCAGGGCAGGGCAGGGCACAGCACGCCGTGGGATGCGCGCGCGTCCTCAGGCTGGCACTCACACGTGGTCCAGGTTCCAGGTGCTGAAGAGGACCCGGCTCTCCCGGTTCCCGTAGGGGTTGATGGAGTGTTTGGAGACACAGTCGTCCATGTCGAAAGGACCCTGGGCCGAAAGATGACAGGTGAGGCCATGAGGTGAGCCTCTGACCTGCCGGCCGCGTAGCAAGAGGTGCCACTTCAGCCACCCTCCACAGCTCAGCAGGCCTGGGGGCTCGCCAAAGCCCCGGTACCATCGGCTCCAGAGGCTGGACCGCACCTGACACGTCACCAAAGTGAAGGCTGGGAAAGCGGCGAGGGTGGTGGGACAGCCTGTGCCCGTCCCACAAAGGCCACTGGCTCCGGGCCCCCGGCCCACGGCCCCGGCCGCAGAGGAGGTGACGCCTGCGGGAAGTGCCGCCCCTGTGTGACTCGATCAGGTGTCCAAGAGGAGCCCACGCGTCCACCTGCAAAGCTCAGAACGCTGCTTCCGGTCTGTGCCACCCACCAGGGAGTCAGGCTTAGCTAGTCCCTGAAGTGCCACATCCAGCCACAAACCCTGCGGCCCCTGCGGTCATCTCGGAAGCTTGCCCAGGGGAACAGAACGCTTTCCTGAGACTCCCGAACTGTCCTCTTCTCAATCCGCCCAGGGGAACATCGCCCTCCTCTGACGCCAAGGCGAGACCTCCGCTCTGAGGGCGCCACGTCGTCCCCACCCGCATCGGCAGCGATGCCCCCGGCCAGCAGCAGGAGCGTCGCCTGGAGCTTGTCAGAGACGCAGGTTCTCAGACCCGTCCAGACTGCTGGACAGAAGCCCTGGGTGGGCCCAGCAGGCTTTCGACAGCCCTCAGGGGACTCACTGCCACTGGCTGGCCGTCCTCCCCTCCCTGCGAGTGGGAGCCGACGCCCGGAGGCCACCCACCCTCACGAGGCCTCGTCCAGCGGGCCGAGGACAGGATGTCCTCCCTGCCCTGCACGGGAAGGCAGGCTCGGCGGGCGCCTGGGTGGCCCAAGGGAAAGGGTGCGCAGCTCACCTGGCAGGAGAACCAGCCTTCGGGCGTGCAGAGCCGGCCGGCCGCCTTCGCGCCCCTGTCGAAGTAGCTGCCGTTGTACTGCGCCGCCCTGAGCTTCCGGCCCATGGCGTCCACGACCCGCACGTACTCCTCCCGGGCCTCCGCGCCCACCGCGGGGGCGTGACCGCTCACCTGGGGACACCGAGGACGTGGCTGAACGCCGGCACTCGACGCCCTGACCGCGGTCGGGCTCCCAGTCCCACCGAGGCCACGGCCCTCAGGGATCAGGGTCCTGGCAAAGCCCTGCCTGGGGCTTCTGGGTTTGCAGGCCATGGCCGTCCAGCCCTGGGCAGTGTCTCTGGGCCCAGGACATGCAGCGTCGGTCACGGTCCGACAGGTAATGGACTCGGGCCCCGGGCACCTGCCCCCACGCTGCCTCCCCCACGTCCTCCTGGCACTGGCCACTGCTGCCCAGGAGAGGACAGGAAGTGGGCAGGCGAGGAAGCACCCCCGCATCGTGCCGCCCACCCCACCTCCCCTGCTGCCCACTCGAGCGCGGGGGAGACTCGCACCCACGGGTGCGCCGGGGCCGTGCTCAGTGACTAGGCAGAGGTGAGAGACGCCGTCCCTCCCTGAGTGGCCCGGGTCCAGGTCCAGTGGGAGCGACAGGGCTGCACACAGGGCGCCACGGGGCAGAGGGCTGGCGCCCAGCAGTGCTGGAAGACATCCTGGAGGGGCGGGGCTGACGCAGGAGAGGTCGCATCCCCGGTGAGCCACCAGACAGGTGACGTGGGGGCTGTCGGTTCTGCTCGAACCCGACAATATGGGGAGAATTGCACACACAAAAGACCCGGACAAAAGCTGTTCGGTGTGGGCACTGGCCGCCCCAGTCAAAGGGTGGCAGCGGGTGGGACCCCAGCACCCCGTTCTGTGGGGCTGGAGGGCACAGGCTACCGTGCCTGAGAAGCGCCGGAAGCTCCGCCTGCAGCACGCACTCCGGGGTGGCGCTCCGGCCCCCACAGCCGGGCCGGCTGCCTGAACCCACCCGCACGCCCGCCGCAGCACGGCCTACCTCCCGCAGGTAGCTCCGGATCCGGCTCTCGCAGCTGTATCTCAGGTAGCCAGACTTGCTCCTAAACCGGGACTCCAGACCTGGTGGGAGAAGACAAGACGCCTGCAGCCCGGCCCGGCCGGAGGGGCCGGGGCGCGGGGGCCGAGGCAGGCTCTGGCCATGCCGTGCCCGCCGCCGCTGGTTGTGGCCTGTCCGGTGGGACTCTGTGGTCCACCAGTGGGGACAGGCTCACACGCCACCCGGGGGCTTCTGCCTGGTAGCAGCTCAAGCCGCGTCTTGTAAGACGGCTGCGGTCTCTTAGGTTTGCCTCTGACTGGCTAAACGGGCCGGTCCGAGGGCAGAAGCCACCCCGGTGTCCCTCGACGGATGAGCACATAAAACGTGGTCGATCCACACAGCGGAGTATCATTCAGCCTTAAAAAGGAAGCACATCCTGACACCCGCTGCAACGCGGACGGGCCTCGAGAACGTAATGCTCAGTGACACAGGCCAGCCACAAAAAGACAAGATCCTCCCTGCAGGAGTCAGGTTCACAGAGACAGAGGTGGGAGGGCGGGTGCCGCGGGCTGGCGGGGGTGGGGGTGCGTGCTTCACGGGGACAGAGCTGCAGTCTGGAAAGATGGTGGTGGTGACGGCCGCACGACAGTGCAACGTACTAATGCCACCGAGCTGTGCGCCAGCGACGGTCAGGATGGGAACCGCATGTGACGCGTGCTGTGCCACCCAGCGAGGCGGCCCAGAATGCGAGGCAGGCCCCTCGTCTGGGGATCACTTGTCTGGGGAGCCCTCATCTGGGGAGCCCCTCGTCTGGAGAGCCCTCATCCAGGAACTGAAGTAGAATCCTGTCTCCCTCGGGTGTCCGGCTCTGAGAAGCCCCCCACCCTCGGCTCCCTCGAGCCCCGAGTCCACAAGGCACCTTCGAACCAGGGCGGGTCCTCGGCCCGGGTCTCGGCGCTGCTGTTCTCGCTGACGGTGTGCAGGAGGTCGGCCAGCAGCTTCTGCCTCAGTGGGGCCCGCTCGCCCGAGAGCAGCTGCCGGGCCGCCTGGACGAGCCCCGCGTGCGGCTTGTGGAACATGCTGAGGAAGCGACTGATGTCACTCACATCTGCCACCGGAAGCGGGACAAACAGAAAAGCCGTCAGTCCTTGGAGCACCGCCCGGGGAAGACACGGTGATGCAGGGATTGCGGCGGCAGGTGACAAGGGCTCCATGTCTACCCCGCCTCCTTCGGGGACCTGCCAAACCTCAGCGCTGTCCCCACACCAACGAGCCCAGTCCCCTGGGCCTTGAGCTTGGCACCCACCCTTCGGGGCGAGGGGAGGACAGACTGGAAAGGCAAGGGACGTGCTTCGGAAAACAGAAGCGCCCCCACGCGGACAGCCGCCTTCCTCTTGGGTCTCCTCTCCAAACGCATGGCCAGGTCTCTGGACCCCTTGAGCCCTCATTCTCGGGAGCGTCAGTCACTTTACTGCCACCTCCTGGAGCCTTTCCACACACGCACGGAAGCGCCAAGTCCCCGAGCAAGCACTCAGCACTGAGCGTGGCCGAGTCACCAAAGGCTCGCAGCATCGCACACGCAGAATCAGTGCCCTGAGCCCTGCAGCCCACGGGGCCGGCCCCGGGACTCTGGGCCGCTGTGTGTGGATATCAACACAACCCGCCCTTAACAAGCTGAAGAGCGAAGGTCACAGGACCATAGCAACTGACGCTCACAGGTAGACGCCCTCAGGCCCCTGGTGATCGGCCCCTGGTGAAAAGTCCTCAGACTTACAGCCAAAAGCACAGCGTGAAAGAAGAAATAGGACAAACTGGCCTTCCTCAAAATTAAAAACTGGTGCTTCAAGAAAGACCTTCTCTCTTGATGAGAATAAAAGCTACAGAGTAGGAGAAAATATTTACAAACAACAAGTCTGGCCAAAGACTCACATGCAGAACATATTAACAAAAAAAACCTCTCAAACCTCAACATTAAAAAAAAATTAGAAAACGGACAAAAAACAAGAGGAGACATTTCGCCACAGAGGATACAGTCCTGCAGTAAATAACGACATTGTGGTCAGTGACAGACACACCCAGCGTAACGGCGTCCCACAGGGCCTGAGTGCACGGGCGATGTCTGCATGGTGACACTGCCCAACGATGCATTTCTCAGGCTGTATCTGCCTCGTGAAGTGGCCTGTGACTGTATACAGATGGCAAATGATCCCATGAAAAGATGGTCAACACCCTTAGCCTACAGGGAAATGCAAATTAAGACATAACGAGACACCACTGCGCGGGCAACCTTCAGAGCAGCTAAAATAAAGACAGACGACTGACGTGTGGAAGGGCTGCAGAGGCGCCCGCCCGCAGGCGGTGCTGTGGCCATTTCTTCACTGCTTCTTTTTTGTAACAACTGTATCGAGATTTAATTTCCACCCGGATACAATGTACAACTCGGTGGGTCTTGGTTCCTCAGAGTTGTGCAACCGCCTCCACATTCAACGTTAGAACATTTTCATCACCTCCAAAAGCAATCCTGTACCACCCTCCCCCCAAACCCACCCAGCCCTAAAACTAGCACTGTCCTGCGCTCCGTCTCTACACACCTCCCTGTGCTGGACATTTCGTACGGTGCAATCCTATGTGGCCTTTTGTGACTAGCTCCCTTCACTAAACGTGACGTTGTATGGGTCACTCATGCTGTAGTGGGTGTCAGGACTTCACTCCTGGTCATGGTTAAGGTCCAATAACATCGCCAGGTTTGAATACGCTTTGCTTTGTTTACCCACATGTTCATCAATGGACATCTGGGCAGTTTCCACTTTTTGGCCGTTAGGAATCAAGCTGCTGTGAGCATTCACTAGAAGCTACCGTGTGTGTGTGTCCACTTCTCTTGGGTACACATATGTATGCCTAAGGGCTGCTGGGTCACCTGGCGGTAGTTTCGTAGTCATAGGAACCACAGATTGTCCCCATAGCGCTGCACCATTTTACACCCCACCTGCTCACAACAGCCCCGCCAGCTTCCCCGCCACCCTCCAAGGTCCCTGCCACTTACAGCCCTGCCAGCTCTGGCCCTTGGTGAGCAGCACTAGCTCCGTGTTGTCAGGGACGCTCCAGAAGTAATCTCCAGTCAGCTCCGTGCCATCTTCATAGAGGCACAGGCGGGAGCCAGGAACAGGCAGCTGGGGACAAGGGAGAGGAGCAAGCAGGGCAGGATGCTTACAAGAGTGTGTCAGGCGGGCCCCCCCTTGTAGCAACAAACATCAGGTCCTTCCACCTGCAGTCGGCACAGAGAACAAGAACAAACTGTAGTTTAAAGCAGGGGTCCCCAACTCTCGGGTCGCAGACCAGTACTGGTCTGGTCCGTGGCCTGTTAGGAACCAGACCGCACAGCAGGAGGTGAGCGAGCAAAGCTTCATCTGCCTGTGAAGCCGCTCCCTGGCACTAGCGTCACCGCCTCAGCTCCGCCTCCGATCCTCAGGCGTGAGATTCTCATAAGGGCACTGGTCCCTGGTGCCACAAAGGTCGGGGACCGCTAGCTGAAAGAATCATGCTCGAGACGCTGTCCGTGCACTAGAGCAGGGCAAACACCTGGCGCAGCACGGGTGTCCACAGGAACGGGGACACCTGTTGCAGGTCGTTCTAAAATACGAAAAGCACACGGAAACGGACGCGCAGCGGCCCCTGCCCTGGGGCGCGGCGCTCAGACCCTCCAAAGGAGCTCTTCACGGCACTCCGCAGCAAGCCTGTTTCCAGAAACGACAGCGCCGCTGCCGCTAAGCCTGTGAATGCGCCACCTGACAGGTGTCCGGACACACCTGCTACCTGCACCCCCGGCCCCTTGGCACTGATCAGCAAGAGCACCTTACTGAGCGTGACTCACTGCCCAAGCGCAAAGTGCGGCCAGCACACAGACCGTCCTGGCTTGGCTCTCTTGCTCGACGCTGGTGTGTTATAAATTTTTATGGCAGCTCCACCCCCTCCCCATGCAACGCGGTACACGCCCCGCAGGCCTAAGCCCCTCCAAGGGAACAAACAAATAGGGTAATGGCTGAAATCCCACCTCGGTGGCACTGCCAGGCCTTTAGAGGCCCCTGAGCCCAGCCCCTTCATTTACACAGGGGATCTGAGTCCCAGCAGGCCACCAGCTGTGTCCTAACTCACAGCGAGCCCGGGTCCCTGCATCGCAGGCTAGAGCAGTCTGACCCTCGGGGTCAGAAGAGAGACGGTGTTGTCCCTAAGTCCCCCACAAACACTGTGCTCAACTGGGCAAGAAGTCCCCAACTCAAGGGGTCTAGAGTGACTGATGGCGATGAAATGGCGATTCCCAGCAGCCCCTGTGCCACCTTCCACAGTCCCCTGGTTTTGAGGCTGAAAAGCAGCACTTCTTATTCTAAGTTTCTCCCAAGCAGGCGAGCACTGAGCACGGGGCAGAAGCTTCCCCAACGCCATGTGCTGAGAAGTGGCGCCTCGGCTGAGCACCTGGAGGCCCGGAAGTCCGAGGGTTCACATTCCACCCGCTCTGCAGCACCCTGGGCGCCCTCCAAGGCTGCTAACCGCGCCATGTCTGTGAAATGAGGGCATTCGCACCCGATGCACAGGGTTTGGTTGCGGACCCCATGGCAGCCCAGGAGAGCAGACTACACGGTGCCGGCCCGGGGCATCCACTGTGGTCCCGCTCTGGTTCTCCGCCTTTGGGGAGATGCGGACAGTCCCCACCTCACGGGGCATCGGTCAGAAACTCGGGGACACACTGAGCTCCGCCAGCGCTGACGGTGAAAGACGACGGGCCAGCACTGTCCCAGGCCACCCAGAGCCTCTGGGCAAGCTCGCTCAGCCGCCCTCGTCGGCGGCCCTGGGCCCGCAAGAGGAGGCACAGCGCCCCCGGCCCGGCCCCCCGGCCCCCGGCCCTGGCGGCACCTGCAAGAGGAGGCACCCTTTCTGCAGCACCTCCTGGCAGCTCCTCCCCGCCACCCCAAACTTCTTCTGGCTGTGCAGGGCGCGCAGCTTGAACGTCTTAGGCTTCCGGGACACCGCAGACATTCTCAGGGCCTTCGGCGCCTCCGGCCGCACCTACTTGGCGGGCCTCTCAGGCGCGTCCTCACCCCGGCTGCAGTGACCGGCTCCTGCGGGACTCGGCGGGGGTACGAAGGCCGCGCGCCGCAGGGGGAAACTCCATTACCCAGAAGGCCCGGGGCAGGGGAGGCCCCGCCTCTCCTCGTGCGCAGGCGCCACTTCCCCTATCCCCCGAAACTCCATTACCCAGAAGGCCCGGGGAAGCGGAGGCGCAGCCGCGCCTTGTGCGCAGGCGCGACGGGGCCGACCGGGTTCGCGCAGGCGCAGAGGCCGGCCCGGCCGGGGCTGGTTGTCATGAGAGCGGTGGCCGCGGCCCCGGCGCTGGGCGTAGGCGGCCGCGGCTGCTCCTCCGCAGCCACAGCCGCTGCGACTCGGGAGTGCGGGCCCGCCAGGGACGGCGGAGGCGGCGCCACCTGAGCTCCGCCACAGGCGCGTCGCTGCCGAGGGTCGGCGGAGGGCGCTGGGGTCGTGAGGGCGCCGAGGTCCAGGCGGCCTTCTGTCCTGACAGGTAGCTTGCTGGCCGGGAGCGCGGGGCCGGGGGCGCGGAGCAGGTCGCGGGGCGGGGCGCGGGCTTGCCGGCCGCGGGGCCGGGGCCGCGGTGGGCGCCCGCCGCTCGAGGGCGGCTGGTCTGGCGCGCTGGGCCCGGGGCGGGCGCTGCGGGCGCGCTGCGTCACAGCCCGCACCGGCCCCTGCCGTCGCCTCCCCTCCGCTCCTTGGGTTTAGCGTCAGGTACTGTTCTCGTGTCCTCACTTCTGTTCTGGACGCACAGCTGATGGTGACCCAGAACTCCATGACTGGCTAAAATGAGTGAAGGATGTGCCTCTGCTCCGCACAGGTTCAATTCGCATCCCCTTTTTTGGTTATTTTGTATCTTTTCGATTCTAGTTATTCTAAGAGGCACTTTCAACCCTCCAGATTAATTGGACAACAAACCATTTAATCGTGTAACATTTATCTTTCTTTAGAAAAAACATGGAAACAAGTTTTGTTTGCTAGTCTTGTAGCAGATGTTTGTAAGTTGCTAAATTGTTTCAGTTTAGCATAACTGTTGATACATTGCAGAGCAGACTTCCTGGGAGGAACCCGGAGTTACCTTCTGTGCAGGACTGGGCTGTGCAGTTGGGGAGCAGGGGAAGCCGGGGCTGCTCTGACACG
>CM053502.1:1162004-1178574 GCA_028627145.1 Eidolon dupreanum
GAACGTGTTTCTCTCTGATAAACGTCAGTTTCACGTCGAACCGCTTCCCAGCTGCCGCTGGGGGTTAAACAGATCAGATCACGTCCTAACCCCGCGCTCCAGGCCCGGCTGGAAGTCTGAGAGACCCGGGGTCACGTCGCCCAGGGACCGTAGCTTCGCGGGTGCTGGCAGAGTGGGTGCCCGTCTGGACACCTCCGCAGTAACCGTGTCAAAAAGCAAACGTGTTTGCTTTCAGGTTCTGCCAGTTTCCGCAGGAAATCGTCCTGCAGATGGTGGAGCGCTGCCGCATCAGGAAGCTGCAGCTGCTGGCTCACCAGTACCTGATTTCCAGCAAGGTCGAGTTCTACATCAGCGACAGCCTGCCCGAGTACTTCGCGCCGTACCAAGCCGAGCGGTTCCGAAGACTCGGGTGAGGAGGAGGGTTTCGACGTCCGGCGGTGACGTCGGCCTCGGAGCCACTGCACGCCCAGCACCGCCCTGGCCGGTCCGTGGCACATGTGTGTGGCCCGAGGTGATGCGATTTCCTGACCTCACCCCGGGCTGATGGCCGTGCCACTGTTTTTTATTCAGTTTCCCACCCCGCTCCTCAGCGGCGGAGCTGGTCTGAGAGATCTGTCAGAATCTGAATGTTGCCTTTTTTCCTGGGTGTTCTTTCCAGCCCTGACTTCCATCCTAACCTAGTGCAGGGGGTCGAGGGCCCGAGGGCGGCTCCCCTGGGCGGGCACGTCCCTGCCCGTGCAGCCTTCAGCCATGCTCTCCCTCGCAGCTACGTCTCTCTCTGTGACAACGAGAAGACGGGCTGCAAAGCCCGCGAGCTGAAGTCGGTGTACGTGGACGCGGTGGGGCAGTTCCTTAAACTGATCCTGCACCAGAACCACGTCAACAAGTACAACGTGTATAATCAGGTAGGGCCGCGCCTCCCCAGGCTTTCAGACCCTCTGAGAACGGCGCCTTCCGGAGGGACGCTGAGCCCTCCTGGAGCAGCCACAGGGCTGGCGCGGACGGTGCGCCCGGGGCGTGGCCAGTGAGGTGACAGGGACTGAGCCGTGCGCGGGGTGCACCCAGCAGGGCTCGCAGGGGCCCGGGAGGGTGACTCGTCACCCTTCCCTCCGCCACCGCTGCGTGTGCTCACCAGGGACACTGGTTCCGGTTCCGTCATGGTTCAGCCACAGTGATTCTGGGGGGATGGGGGGTCTCAGGTGAGAACACCAACTTAGACCAAGCGTGGGAATTTAGAGTTTCATTTCATTGTCTGATTTGCCAAGACCATGTCGGTGTGACCCCGTAGCTAACTGAAGCAGATATACCTTTGTGAGACTGAGTTAAAATGGCCAATTTTTAGCTATTATTGTTTTGGAATTCTTTAAACATTAAAATAGCCACTTGGTTCAGCATTAGAATATTGACACATAATTTGTAATAACCACGCTTCATAATTCTATACGTTAGCATGAAGTTTAACAGTTAACATATTTTGACCTACTGCATCCCATTTGATGACGGACCCACAGTTCATTGTAAGGGCGTGACATGTTGTTGGCTTCTTATCCTTAATTCCTGTTGATTTACTTTTTCTTAGGTTGCTTTGGTTGCCATAAACATTATTGGAGACCCTGCGGATTTCAGTGATGAAAGCAATATTGTAAGTTTGGAAAGTTTCATTCCTAAAGAAGAGAATTTATTTCTGGCGTGAGGGGACCTTTATTTTTGTCACAAAAAAACATCATCTTAAAAATCATAAAATTGACTTTCTTTTACTCGCAAATTGAGGCTGTCCCTCCAAAAGACTGGGGTCACCAACACTGCCAACATCTCCCCACCAAGACATCGCCCCCTACGGCTGCTCGCCGCTGCCTCCCGGACACTGAGCAGACCTTTCTGCTCCCAAAGGCCTCTAGGGAGAAGCTGATCGACCATTATATCGGGCACAGCTCGGAGGACCCCGCGCTGGAAGGAGCGAGCACCGGGTAGGAGCGCCCGCCCTGAGGCAGTCGGCTTCCGCGGCGCTCCTCAGAATCGCGGAAGCGTCCCCTCCGCAGGGCACCTAATCCCAGGGCCTCCGCGGGCAGCTTAGCTCGGTCAGCCAGGGCTGGGACTGTCTTAGACACGCTCCAAGATTAAGGTCACTGTTTTGTTCAGCACGTTTTCATTTATTGCCCTTCAGAGGCAACTTCATTTCTTGAGCATTCAGGTATTACTAGAAAGTTCCTAAAATGCATTCGGAGAAGCGATCCCCCAGCCATCCCTTGATATTTATCAGCACAGGTAAACACACAGGTAATTACTAGATGTTAATTGACCCAAATTGTCAGCTCCTAGAGACTTTATCTCATGTCTGCTTTAAAACTGTAAGGTAGTGAGAACCACGTGCCCTGTCCGTTTGTGCGCGCGCACATGTGTGTTTGTGTGTGTGTCTCCGTCCCCTGCCTCCTGCCACAGCCACGTTCGGGGGCCCGGTGGGCAGGGCGGGGCAAGCTATGGAGTTGGGTTCGCATGGTGCTTGGCGCCCTGTGTCCCCAGGGCACCTCCGTGGGACAGAGAGCACCCTCGGCACCTGCCCACTGTCATTGAAGCAGGAGGACCCCACGGCAGAGGTGCAGTCTGGGAGGGGGGGTCAGGATGACGCCCAGCCCCCTTCTCTGACCGCGGCTTCCCAGGAGGGGAGAGACAGGACGCCGCGGTGTCAGCAGAGCCCGGGTGGGCCGCAGCCTCCCACGCGCTCCACTCCTGTTGCATGGTCGCAGAGTCGCGGCCCTGACGCCGCGGCCTCCCCCGCTCCCGGCCCGCGCAGTGCCCACCCAGACTCCGCGCTCGCTGGGGGCCGGCCACGCCCGCACACCGCGGACAGTGCGCCCTGCTCCCACCCGGGGCCCCGTCCCCCCGTCCCCCGCTGGCCTGCCCCTCAGGAATACCCCTTGGCCCAAGGGGACAGGCAGGGTCCATCATCAGAACTCGTGAGAAAAAGCCACCTGCCTCACCTGTGCCGGCGCCCGCCCCCACCCAGGCCCCGCCCGTGCCCCCTGGGGGGACGGCAGCAGCCTGCTCACCTCCAGGCGGGCGGTGGGGGGACACTTTGGGGACGAGCGCTGAGGGAGGTGCTCGCCCACTTCTGACAGCGTGTCCCTGTGACGGCAGCGCTGCCATGCCGTGGGGCAGGGACAGCCAAGCGCGCTGACGGCTCGGTGACTCCGGTGAAGGCTGCTCGGGTTGTGTCGATTGCTGTCAGTCAGTTCTCTGTGCAGTGGGCCAGGGGGTGGCCCTGCAGGCTGCCTGTCCCACCCCACCCCACGGGGCTCCCGGGAGCAGGGGTGTCCCCAAGAGGCTGTGAGTGCCGAGGCCCCACGGTGCTGGACGCGGCATCCTGCAGTTCCCGCGAGTGCGGCCTGCGGAAAGTGGGGAGACCCGTTGTGTTCGGAGATCACCTGGGGTCCTGACACGGATGTCCTGTGACGTCACTTTTCTCTGTGGGACTTACAGTGAAATGAAGTCTGTTTTCATCTCTGGGACTTCAGGGCAAAGTGACTTAGACTTGAGTGTGATTTGCATTTCAGTAAAAGGTGATCTCGTAGGTCTCGTAGATGCAGTAGACACGTCACTGTGTAGTCGACGTGGAGACGGAGCGATGCCAACCAAGGCTGCCCAAGCTGCCCTGGCCACCGCGACCGCCTGCCTGCAGGGGGCAGGGCGTGTGTGTGCGGGGAGGGGGGAGACGGGTGCTTGGTTGTTGGACAGGTGCAGAGGGGCAGGGCGTGTGTGTGTGGGGAAGTGGTGCTTGGTCGTTGGACAGGTGACATGGCCCCATGTCCTCTTTGAGTTTGTTACTACACAAGTTTACCAATCGACTTCTTATGGCAGGTAGCAGTGTAATTAAAACCTAACTCTGAATAAAGACGTCCGTGTCAGAGGGACCACGTGGCTCCCTCCCAGGAGCTGGTGGAGCAGGTGGGATGACGCCAAGTCCCGTCCCGTTAACACCTTGCCACATAGTGAGGCCGGCGTCTCGTCCTGATGCTGGTCCCAGAGGAGCTGGGGCTGCCATAGACCCTAACGGGGAGGACAGGGTGAGGCCTAATCAGCCGGGGCCCGGCCCGGGAACTAAAGGGTCTTTTATTCCCAGAAGGCTTTCTCCGATCACCTGCAGACTCGGTGCTCCATGACAGTGTTTGACACTTTGGGGTACAGTCTAGTAGAAGTGAATCTTTAGTGTTTGCCACAGTTTCCGTGGTGCAGGTGTGAACACCTGGACTCCCCTCGGCCCACCAAAGCGCACTCTTCGGGGCGAGGCCCAGTTGCCATTGGTTTGGGGTCTGGTTTTCCCCGTCTACCAGTGATTCGCATACACGTCGTGTCCCCTGTACTCAGCACAGCACCTGGCACGGTCTGCACCCCGAGCAGGTGCAGCGACTGAACGAGTGCACGCGCTGTGACCCCCACGCGCGGTTAGACAGGGCTCAGGAGCACAGCCTTGGGGTGGGGGACCCGCTCGCACTGACGAGCCTCGGGGCCTGAGCCGGCGCCCGGCTGTCGCTGTCCAGCACGGGAGTCCCACGTGGACAGAAGTACCTCTGAAACGTCCGTGTCTCCCCTTCAGGAAATCCGACTACATCTCTCCTCTGGACGACTTGGCTTTTGACATGTACCAGGACCCCGAAGTCGCTCAGATCATACGCAGATTAGATGAGAGGAAGCGGGAGGCCGTGCAGGGGGAGCGCTACGACCACGCCAAGAAGCTGAAGCAGGCCATCGCCGACCTGCAGAAGGTGCCGCTGCCGGACGCCCCCTGCGGCCCGCGCTGGCCCCTGCCGGACGCTCGCGCCCCCACTGCCCCGCCGCTCTCCCCACGGCTGTGCTGGATCCTCACGCTGCCCCCCCACACACACACACTCACACACACACACGCACTCACACACACACTCACACCGGCCCTCCCCCCGCGCTGGCCCGCACTAGGTCGTCGCCCCTGCCCCCACCCGTGGCAGGCCTGTGTTACAGTCTCGTGAAGGGTGCGGGTTGCTGGAAGCCCCAGAACTCAGCGCGGGGTCACAGAGCTAAGCAAACAGTCGCGGCCTGTGTGCCTAAGCGAGCGCGTGGCGAGGCGCCCTTCAGCCTCCCCCAGACGTCATCCCCAGCGCCACGCTGCCATCAGACTGGCGGAAGCACGCCAGTTTTAAACATTGCCGCGACCTCACGGGACGCCTTAGCTTCCAGCGCAGCAGCCAGCAGCGTGCGCTTGGCAGGGAGTGTGGCCGCCCTCTGCCGCCTCCGCCGCCGTTCCCCCCACCCCCACCCCCCGCCAGGACGCACAAGTGGTCGTCGCCCTGTCACTCAGGCGTCACCTTAGCGGCCACCTTTGCCCTTGCGGAGGGTTGGTCCCTGTTGGTCCCTGTTTGAGACGGGGCTGCGCTGCTGTGCCTCAGGTCGGCGAGCGCCTGGGCAGGTACGAGGTGGAGAAGCGCTGCGCGGTGGAGAAGGAGGACTACGACCTGGCCAAGGAGAAGAAGCAGCAGATGGAGCACTTCCGCAGCAGGGTGTACGAGCAGCTGCAGCTGCACACCCTGGTGGACGCCGAGCTGGTGGGTGCGCGGAGCCCACGAGCACTGGCCGTGCTCACAGAGCGGGGGGCCCAGTGGGTCGTGGGACCTTGCCCAGCTTGGGTCCCAGTTCTGCTGGCCAGCTGCAGCCCCGTGTGCCCGCGTCAGGCAGCGATGGCCCTGCCATGCTCCTGCGGGACTCACGGTGCAGGACAGGAAGTCGGGCACGGGGAAGGTCTCTGCTCTGCCGCTGTCCCCAGAGTCACAGTTCATCGCCTGTGACAAGGACGTGCCCCGGGGAGGGCTGAGGGAGGTAGCCCCAGTGGCAGTGGCTGGAGGAGTATGCGTTTCCCTCGTCACTCCCCACTGGGCAGGTGGCATGCTCCCAGGTTATAGGCCAGCGGCCAGGCCCAGGGCCACAGGCGGCGTGGCCGAGCGTGTGGACTCTGGAGCTGACTGCCGGGGTCCAGATCCGCGCCCCGCCCCCCTGGTTCCGTGGCCTTGGACGTAATTCCTTAGCTAGTCAGTGCCTCAGTTTCCCTGGCCCGTTTACCAGGAGGGTTAGGGTGGCGAGAATCAAATGAGACGATCTGTCTAACGCGGCTACAGCGCACTCGCCCGCAGGAATGCTCACTGTGGTGACACTGGGCGACCTCCTGCGGGCGTCACGGCAGTGCCAGGTCTCACTCCCGGGTCCCCGGCCCGGCCGCACGGCTGGGCCTCCACGCTGCCGTGCCGGGTGCACAAGCGTTTGCTGTCACTAGTGCGTGTCACTGCGTAGCCCACGCAGTGACCTGCAGATGCAGGCGAGGGGACGCGGAGTGACTGCGGGACCTGGGTGCGGTGGGCAGTCTGCCTTCCTGCACACCGGCCCACGTGGCCGTGGCATTGGGACTGAGTGTCCCTTTCTTCCCCAGATGCGACGGCCTCTTGCTTTGCCTCTCCAGCCCCTCGTTCGTTCCGGCAGCCCCCGCCACCAGCCGCCAGCGCGCTCGCCCCCACAGGGGGAGAGAGTGACGGAGAACCGGCCAGCGGAGCCTTGCCCCCAGGACCAGCCCGCGTCGCAGCCCCCGGACGCGTCCCCGCCCGCCCCGCATCCGCGTCTCAGGACCCGCGTAGGTGCCTCGGTCTCGGGCCGTGTGCGGTTTATCAGCAGAGCTGCAGGGGTCGCGTGGTGCTGGCTGCTGACCCGGGGCGGGGGGTGTATTAGGGTATGGAACAGCCAAACCCCTTCCTGTCCTGCCTTCCGGGCGAAGCAGGTAAATGTTGAAGCCAGGACACGGTGACATCAGGTGACCAGCACGCAGTCACGCCTCGTGTGGGCCCCGTCCGCAGCCCGACGTGCCAGGCCCCCCACGTGCTCCGGCCCCCGTCTGCCGGTGGCTGGGCCACGCAGATGTCCCTGAGCCTCTGCTCCCCACACATGAAGACGTGCAGACATCTGCTCGGAGGGTGGTTAGGTGTCTGACGCGACATCAGCTCGGAGCACCTCGGTACCGGCCACATGGCTGCCGCACCCGTTAGGGCTGCCTGCATGGTGAGCAGCAGGGGGCCCGGCTCGCACCGGGGTTCACTGGCTGTGTGACTGGAAACCCAAGGTCCACGTGGGCCTCAGGGCCAGTCTGATGTTGTCTGATATCTTTTGACGCTGTCCGTCATGGTCCGGAGTCACCCTAGGACTGGCAGCTGTCACGTGGCCCTCCGCTTCAGTCTGAGGGGCGAACACCTCCCATTGTAAGCAAACGTCCCCGAGGTAACGCTCGTTAGCTCGGCCTCAGTCACACCACAGTTTCTGCTGCCGCTCGGCCCTGCGGCCAGAGGGCCGTGGGGCGGAAGGCAGGACGCCCGGTGGACGCAGGCCGTGCCTGCTGCAGCCAGAGGCCCGAGAGGGATAGAGAGGGCCGCTGCCGCCACGGCCCCCTCACGGCACGCCTCAGAGTGTCACCGCCACGTTGCTGGTGACGTCGCGTTCGTGACCTGATCGTTAGAAGTTACATTCAATCCTTCATTTTAAAAATATTCCAGTTTCTCCTTTTTTAGTATCTGTCTTGTTTTACAAGTATGAGCAAATATTAGACCAGGAGAAACTTAATTTCACGTGTGACACGTGCTCAGTGTCTCAGTCGTCCCAGCAAGCGTTAGTGTGAGTGAATGGAGACCCCCGTCTGTCCAGTGTCACGGCGGCCCCTCTGAGACGCTGCAGGAGCCACCGTTTCCACGCGGTTACCCGGAAGCTGGCTGCGTGTTTACTGTTCCCGCGTCTCTGTCCCCCGCGGGAGCGCCGGCCATGCAGGCGGGGTCCACCTGCCCCGCGCTCTGCTGGGGGACGAGGGGCCGGCGTCAGCCGAGGGGACGGGGGACGGGGCAGACCGCTGCCTCTGCGGAGGGGGCCACAGAGGACCTTAGCCGGGCCTGTCTTAGTGGGGACGGTGGGTGCTGCACATTTTTAATCTCAGGCTCAACACTTATTTCTAAGTTGTAAATTAAGAAAATATGAAGAGGTCTTGTCGGGAAAAAAACGTAATAGCTTTTGCGGTAGTCGTCTGCTTGTCAGCTGAATGGAAGTTGTGAGCAGTAAGTAGTAACACGTGGCAGCTACGTCACTTTCGGGGCCCGTAGTGAATTCAGAAAGGGCTGGAAACCCTGCCCTGAGTTTTTAGTTACATCCTATTTTATAAATTATTCTGATTTGATGATACTGGTATTTAGCAAAATACCTCTGTTCAGACCCGGTAGGTCCAGAGCAGTAAGCCTGCAGTGTAGACGGGCGTGTGTTGGTGAGTCCACACAGGGGCTCTGCCACCAGCCGCCCTTCCTCTCCCCCCTGCAGCTCGAGGCCCTGCCCTACGATGAGCGGCCCCTCCCCGCTGTCCACAAGCCCCCGGGGGTGGCAGCCGTGGAGCCAGAGAAGAGTGACGCGGAGGTCAGCGAGGCGCCCAGAGGGGGCGCTGTGGGCGAGCCGGAGCCGCTGACGGAGAAGGCCCTGCGGGAGGCCGGCGCGGCCGTGGACGTGCTGGGGGAGACGCTGGTAAAGGAGCACCGTGGGTGCGGGAGGTGGCGCGTGTGGCGAGCAGCCGGGTCCGGCCACCCCGAGGGGGTGTTGCGGCCACAGTGTCCTGTCCTCGGCAGTCCCGCCCAGCCCCGTAGACTCCTGCCCGTGACCTCTCCGCAGGGTCACTCGCGTCGCATGCAGCCGCCCCGCCTTCCTGCTGCCTCCCACGTTCCCCGCATCGCATCTTCCACAGAACCCTGTCTTCTCCTGATGCACCCGAGTAGGACAGCTTCAGCTTGGCCATTTTGGCCCTTGTGTTAACTTGCTGTTGGGCCGGCTTGTCCGTCTTCCGGGTATTCCAGGGGCCCGCAGACGTCCCCTCCCACCCGAGCTCCCGGGGAGCCCGTGTGTTCCCCTCCGGCTCCCCGCCGTCCCCTCCCGCCTCCGTGCTGGTGACGGGGCAACGGGGCGGTGGCCGCAGCCTCAGTGTCTCCTGATGCCTCCCCTGTGACAGAGGCAGGAAGAGCTTCAGGCTGTGTCAGTGACCTGGTTGACTTCCCTTTGCCCTTGTCCAACTGAAAGGTCCCTCGATGATTAGCGAGCACTTGGAGCAGCAGGAACATGAGCTGGAACTTAAGGTTCCACGAGTGCGTGTTCGTTTCAGACTGGGCATCTCGTCCCCCCGGGTGTTCACAGAGCTCAGCTCCCTTCTGTCCCAGGGCCGTGACGGCCAAACAGGAGATGACAGCATCTTGTGTCGAAACGGGCCCAGTGGATTCCCTGGTTCCCAGCTTGAAAATGCCGCTCATGGTGGAGCTGGGGACACATTCTGTCTTTCCAAATAGTCTTAGATTTTCCGTATGAGAAACCTTATTCCTCTAAGTGCACACATCTGCCCCGCGGAGCGCCCGCTGTCAGAAACTGAGGCGCAGCGCGGGGTGGCGGGGTGGCGCGGGCCTGAGCACGGGGCCACGCTGAGCACGGGGCCGGGCCGTGGCAGGTCGCGGGGGCCTACTCCAGGACGTGGTCACACCGGGAGGCCGCGCTGCTCGCCTTGTACAAGCGGCTGATGGAGACGCCGGTGGGCGCCGCGAAGGAAGAGCTGCGGGGCCTGCTGAGGGCGGCCGTCTTTCTCATCCGACGCGCCATCAGGGACATCGTGACCCCGGTGAGCCCCGCCCCCGTGTCCCGGCACCTGCAGTGGGAGGCCCGGCGTGCCCCAGGAGGTCACAGCAGCCCGAGAGGCCGCCTGGTCGTGGCAGCGCTGTCCGCCAGCCCAGGGGTGTCCCTAGGGATTAGGGCTCTGGAGGGGCAGCCACAAAGACCCGTGTGCCTGTCCCTCACCGTCCCCCGCCCCCGGTCTCGAGCACGCCTGGTCCGTGCTCCAGGGCCAGCGATCACGGAGGCTGGTGCAGCGTGACTCACACGCGCAGCTCACGTTCGTTTCTGAGGAACTCGGGGGACTTGGGAGCTCCCGCTGAGCTTCCCCGGCCTGCACGGGTCTCGGGAGTGAGCGCCGCGGTGACACCCCTGCCCGCCGTCCCCCCGAGCTCACGCAGCTGAGCAGGGCCGCTAGATGGCTGCAGCCGAGAGCCCGTCCCAGCGCAGTGCACTGTGTCTGGACCCAGCCTTCAGTTTGCCGTTTCCGGCCCCGCAGACAGCGTGTGGCTCTCAGTGCGACGGCCCTGTTTATCACTAATGGGAAGTTCCGTGTTTACCGGGAGCGGGATTCAATCAGAGTAGCTCCTCTGCTTCTGTCGCCTTTTTCTTAGGTCTTTCAGGCTTCTTTGAAATTGTTGAAAATGGTGATTACACAGTATATTCCTAAACACAAACTGGGCAAACTTGAGACAATGCACTGCGTGGAAAGAACAATCCCCGTGTTGCTCACCAGAACTGGGGACTCTTCTGCTCGTCTCCGCGTCGTGGCTTCAAATTTTATTCAGGTAGGAGAGTCGCCGTGAGACTCGAGCCTGTCGGTATCGAGCGTGTCCTGCAGAGGTCTGCGCTCGTTCAGTCACGCGACGGGGTCCCGTCTGGGCCTCAGAGCGTGACAGCTCATCCTTCGGGCGTCATTCCCGTCCTGTCCTTGTGCTCCGAAAAGTCGGTTGATTAAAGGTTGTTGATTAAAAGGTAGAGTTGGGTTTTTCTAGTGTTTCTCTAATTCAACATATGCTATTAATTTTTGAAATACTAAAAAAACATGGAAAACTAAATCAGGATAGAAAATCAGAAGTCAAAGAGATCAACGTAACCGTCTTGGTGTAAATGTTTTCATTCATTGATTGAGCAGGCGTCCGCCAGGCCGGGGTCAGCAGTGCTGGGCGCAGCGTGTCTGCTCTTGCACCAGCAGCGTGAGGAGGCGTCGTGCTGTTTCAAATTAGCCAATGAATTCATCTAGCCTGGGAGTTCTCATAAGACCTATATTTAGACTTCAGAAAACCTGTGAATTCCTTTAAATGTTACACAAAATGTCGTGAGTGTCACACCTTTCCTGGAAGGCAATCCTAAGCTTTCAGAATTTCTTGAAGGGGTCACTTCACCAGGAAGACTCGTTGCTCTCATTTCATTTCATAAATGAGTTTTCAGGGAAAATAAGTAGCACCAGAAAGGCAAAAACCAGCCACCCTCGAGTTCTACGATACACTCTTTGTTAACATAGCTTGGAAGTGGGGGGAGATGTCATCTTTCAAAAGATGTTGAAAATGAGAACGTTTTCATTTCATTGTTTTGAAGCCAGCTCGGTTTCTGAGTAGTTTACAAGTGCTGCAGTTTTCTCTCTCTTTGAGATGGTCATAGTCGGAGGTCGCAGGGTCGATGCTGTGGCCGACACCAGCAAGCCAGTGAGCTGCCTTTGAATTCACACATCTGTCATTTAGGGAGCTCCCTGCTTGTCCTTCCGTGACGAGTGCTCACCTTCTTGCTCTCGTGCTCGTAGTCACTCATAGGCCCAAACGTAAGTGAATCGTGCTGGCAAATGAGGCGTTTGCTTAGGGGATGAGACCTGCAGACCTGTGAAAGACAGGTTTCTTTCTATATTGAACTTTCATGCCTCGATGTTTTGTCTTTTCTATTTCCGACTAAGTGATCCTCATACATCATTGTACCTTTCCTGGACTGTGGAAAAGTCTGTCTGTTTGGAGATGTGGACTATGGCACGAACTCACACTTTCCATCTTGGTCCACGAGTGGCCTCGTCAACTGCAGCATCACACGCTTCGCTCTGCGTTGGCATTTAATCAACGCTAAAGTGACGTACTGAAAGCAATCCCTTTAGAGTTTCAGAAATTAGAAAACGTTTTTCCTGGGGTCGAGAAATTCTGAGAAGAGAAATCCTAAGTTTCAATCATGTTTTCTCTAAAGCTTTCATTAATCTCTAGGTGATTGTGGTTTTATTCCTTGTGCTTCAGGTCTTTGTCTTGTTATTTTGTTTTCAGTAGAAAGGTGACCTCACAGATCAGTGATTTTACTACCATTTGTCACTGTCATTTTTTAAAATTACTTTATCAATTGAAGAAATGTCATTTTTTTCTTGCCTGGTTTTTCCTTCGGTGTTTACCTTAAGGATTATACTAAATTGCCTCTAGCATTTTCCCATAAAAATTAATGAATTATGTTGGTTTTTACAGGAAATGGCCTTGTTTAAGGAAGTTAAGTCTCTCCAAATGATTCCCTCTTACTTGGTCCAGCCATTAAAAGCGAACACTCCCACTCACCTGGCCACGAGTCGGATGGACCTCCTGGCCCGGCTACTGAAAGACCTGGGCACCGAGGGCTCGGGCTTCACCGTGGATGACGTGATGAAGGTAAGTGCATCTCACGTGACACACCTTGTGCGATGCTCCACCGGGCCTCAGAACCTGAGATGGTGCCTGGAGACGTGTCCCCTCAGTGTTGATCGAGTGAATGAATGAGGGGCTGCGGGGAAGCCCACATTGCTCCACCCAGCAAATGAGCGCACGCGAGGCCTCCAGCGGTCCGTCGTTCCCTGAGCTGGTGCGTGACGCGGACAGACCCTCGTCTGCGCTGGTCGGACAATATAAAGACCGCGCACCGTGAGAGGTACCTGCCGTGTGCAGGGAGCATCAGGTGTATTTTTTGTGCTTTGGACAACGTAACGAGACCAGGGCAGTTCCAGGAGAGAGACTTCCTGCCCAGTGAAACGTGCCCTCGGGATCTGAGGTGCGCTGCGGACAGCGCGGGTGCTGGCGCGGTCAGGTTCTTGGCCAGCCACGGGAGAACGCGCGCGCAGCGTGGCCGGCCCTCCCACGCGTCAGGCCTCGCGTGCGTTCCTGTGGGGGTCGGCCGGGGCGGCGTGACGGGACCTAAACGCCGCCTGTCTGCTCTATGGCTTGCACACGCCCGTGGCCCTGACGTCATCGGTCTGCGGGGGCCGTGTGCGGGCTGCTCCCGTCCGTGGGCTCTGTGCATGGCGGTGTGCATCAGACACGGGGACAAGCATGCCCGTCGATGCCACCCGGGCCCCAGAGCCCGCAGGCCGCGGCCCAGGCCCTGCCGCTGCACACCGGGGCGCCCCAGCCCCGCGCGTCTCCTGTTTGCACACGCACCCCCGGGTGCTCTCACCCACACCGCAGCACCTGCCGCGGGAGGCTCAAGCCCCTGGCCCCGGCCTCAGCCCCCTACACGTCTGACTCGTCCTCGTCGTACGCAGCGTCTCCCGTGGGTGCCAGGACGCCGGCTCCCAGTGTCCAGGCCAAACCCCTGCCCCCCAGCGGCTCCCACTCGGTCCCCCGTTTCCCGCTGCGGCAGTGCCATCCCGTGGGCTCGGGGCGCACGCCCTGCAGTCGGCTTTGCCGCCTTCCTCTGTCCCAAACCTCCGCCGGTGGATGCTGTGGGCGCTCCCTCCCCGTCACACTCCACTAACCGCGGGCTCCAGCCACCGTCCCCCTTGCCTGGATTATGTCGCAGCCGCCCTCGCCCTCACCCCTGCCTGTAGGCTCGCTGTCCTTGTCCCCACCGTAGACGCGTGAAGCCTGCCACGCGGTCACGGTTTTGTGTGGCAGTGCCCGCCGCAGGGTGCGACTTAGAGTTCATTGGGTAGGCTGTGCGGCGCGGCTGGCACTGAAACTCCTGTCATGTGACAGCTTCCTGCCGCTCCTCGTCTCGTCCTGTGTCACCGTCCAGCGCACTTCCGGGACAGAGGCGCTCTGCTCCGTGCAGGTGTTCAGGGCCTCCGTGTCCTCCGAGTGTGATGCCGCCGGTTTTCACACGATCTCTGAGGTCACTGAGTAAACAAGGCGACTGCGGGATTGTGAGCGGAGGTTTGCTGCAGCCAAGCCTGCCCCACCCCCGTTGCCGTTGACCGAGATGGTCCCGTCCCAGCTCCGGGGCCCAGGAGGTGGCCGTGTGCCGACGTGGGTCAGGAGGCCAGTGTCCTGTGTGTGGCCACGTCCGGTCTGTGGAGATGCTGGTGGCACAGATCCAGACAGAGAGAGGAGGAACGAGTAAAGAAGGAACTGGGCGGGGGCAGGGTCCTCGAGTAGCCATGGGGACAGGGCTGGGCGCACTACCCTGAGGGTAGCTCTGAGCGGGCGGGGACCAGCCAATGCCCTGGCGGTCAGTGTCAGCTCAGAGCCAGAACAGGCGAGGAGGCCTGAGAGGCGAGAAGGAAGCACGAGCGGACGTCTGAGGGGTGACGCCGCAGGCCGGTCAGCTGTGCCGTGCCGGGGACGCCGTGGCCGGTGGGCGAGCCCAGGGCGAGAGCCCAGCGTGAAGCAGGCCAGTGCCACAGCCCGCTCCACCTGGGGACACAGGACGAGCTGGGTGTCGAGGGCGTGCGCGGCTGCACGTCAACCTCGTGATGGACCGCACTGTCCAGGCTGGACACAGGGCAGTGGAGACCTGAGCGCAGGGACGGGTGAGGAGACTGTGGGGCGGCTGGGGGGGGGGACTAGGGTCCCGGGGGGTGAGTGGTCGGGGGAGGGGCACACAACGTGAACCGGAGAGGTAGGCGGGGACGACGGCGGGGGCTTCCTTCTGGTCAGTGCTTCCGGAGGTGCCGGGAATGGCAAAGTCGGGGGCGTGCGGCAGGCGGGGACTGCGGGAGCAAGGAAGTCGGGGAGTGCGGGGCCGGCGCCCACAGGACAGTCGGGAGGTGTCCTCAGTCCGGGGCGGGGTAGGCGTGTGGTGCCGTGTCCGTGTGACAGTGCCGTAGAGCGTCGGGTGAGTGGAGTGGGGGGTGGTGAATGAGCGCACAGGTCGACAGACGCGATGCTGGGCAGGAGCAAAGGAAGTTCCAGGGCCGCGAGCGCCGTGCGCCGTGCGCCGTGGGCACACTCAGGAGCGTGCGCCCTCCGTGGAGAGGTCACGTCGGGCTGGGGCGGGCACGCCGGCTCCAGGAGGACTGGGGGCCCCGGGACATGGACGGGGACACGGGCAGGGGACATGCACGATAGGCGGTGTGTTATTGCTAAAACCAAAAAGGTCCCAAACAAACGTGGCAGATGATAACGCCGGTTCAGGTGGGTGGTGGCTCCCTGACGTCTGTTGGGAGTCGTCTTGTCTCTGTTTGGAATGTTCCATGACAATGTGAAGCCGTGGAAGGCTGTAATCTAAGAACTGCTCTTTAGTACACACGTGGAAGGAAGCAGAACACGCTGCATACCCAGCATGAGCCCACCCGTGTGTGTAAGGTAATCAGAGTGAGGAAAACTACCTATTATGGACGTTCTTTTTATTTTTCAAATGTTTGTAACGTATCTATATTTCTTTGATGCTGGAAAAGATAAACTTCGTTGTTTTAAGAACCAAGAGCACCAGGAAGCCCTCCCCGCTGTTTTCAGTTCGCAGTGGGCGCCCTGGAGCACCGAGTGTACGAGGTGCGGGAGACGGCGGTCCGCGTGGTCCTGGACATGTACGAGCAGCACCGGGCCCCCGTGCTGGACTACCTGCCCCCAGAGGGCTGCGCCGCGCGCAGGAACGTGCTCTACAAGACGCTCTTTGAGGGCTTCGCCAGAGTGGAGGGCAGGCCCACGGACGCCGAAGTGAGGGTGAGTCAGCGCCCGGATCCCGACCTCGGCCCGCGTCCGACACACGGTTTGACCCGCAAATGGACAGGTAGTTCAAGGAGCAACGTGTCGTACGCTGCATCCCTGGGCTCAGACCCCAGCGCCTTCCCTTTTGCCTGGTGACTCAGTTTCCTCGTCTGTAAATAGGGAGGATGACGGTGTGAGGACATTTTCAGTTCTTTCTGTCAGTAAATATCTGTTAAATTAATCTGGTGGTTTACTTTTAATCCTAGTTACGTGATTTGTCTCCATGACTGTTATGATGTTTAGGAAACACAATTTATGTGCCATAATTTGTTTCCCAACTTCTAAGACTATCCTAGAAAGCTAATCTAATAGAAAAATAAATCTCGTACCAGGCACAGAAAAAAGCGGCTACAGATGAAGCAGAAAAACGAAAGAAAGAAGAAATTAAAGTTTTACAAGGGCAGTTGGCAGCGCTGAGAGAAATGCAGGCGGAAGTCGCGGTGGGCAAGGTGAGCCGGCTGCCCCTCGCCACACTCTGGGTTGGAACTCGTGGCCGTTTGTGTCACCGTGTGCGGGGCACTAACCTTCCTCTCCATGGTACGTGCAGACGGGCGTCCGTGTTCTTCGTTGCTTTTCAGTTTGGGGCACTTGGAAGGCACCCTCGTTAGCCAGTTTGCACGCTCCTTGTATTGGGCAGAGCAGACAGGCTGTGGGGGCCGCCCACTCCCACAGCCCCCACCTCTGTCAGAGGCGGTGGGAACAATAAGCCTGAAAGTGGAGCGCTGATGCCCGTGCGTCAAGGAGGAAGGTTTCAGGCAACTGGGCCACATATGGAAGCCCTCAGCCCCGGCCTGCGGGGGGCTGTGTGGCGGCATCAGCCCCGGCCTGCGGGGGGCTGTGTGGTGGCATCAGGCCCAGGCCTGCGGGGGGCTGTGTGGTGGCATCAGGCCCAGGCCTGCGGGGGGCTCCGTGGTGGCATCAGGCCCAGGCCTGCGGGGGGCTGTGTGGTGGCATCAGGCCCAGGCCTGCGGGGGGCTGTGTGGTGGCATCAG
>CM053502.1:1179074-1199720 GCA_028627145.1 Eidolon dupreanum
GGACCAGCCTCCTCAGGGCTCGCTGTCTAGCCCTGGGCGCCTCACTCACCCTTGCAAGGTGCGCTTTTCCATCTGCAAAGCAGGTGTACAGGAAGGAAATAGCCCGTCCTCCACCCTCTAGGTGCAGGGGCTGCAGCTGCAGATGAAGCCGATAAAAAGCAGATTAACTAACAGGAGAAACGGCTGATTATGGATGCACAGAGGGGCTTCCCCCCCAAATGTGAGCCCCGAGAGCCGGTTAGACGAGGGGTTTCATGTGCCGTTTTACTTAAGGGTGATAAGTCGCAGAGGATATCAGACAGGGACAGAGGGACGGGTGGGCGGGGGGGGGTTATGTTTCAGAAGGTGACAAGGACTTGTAAGTAGGGTTGTTTAGTAGAGTTCGTCATGCAGACTGAAGCCCTCTCAGGTGATGGGTTTTCTCGGGGGGAGGGGAGGAAGGTGGGTGCCCGTACGAATGGGAATTTCCTTTACAGAAGGGAGACTGTGCCCTTCCTTCAGGCAGCAGGGACAGGCCGAGGGCTGCCCAGCATTTGTGGCCGTAGAGTCGCCTTCAGCTAAGGACAGTCTTTATGCCAACGCGGCTTGTTTGGGTGGCGTGTTCTGCTGTCTGGTCTCCCTTTTCCTTGGGGAGGTGCGAAGACCCGAGGAGACAGTGAGCCCCTGTGGCCACTTGAGACTGCTGGTGTCATCCCAGGTTCAAGGGATGAGTCGGCCTTAGTTCCCTGGGACCGGCTCAGAAGCAAGTCTGGGGCCTGGTCCTGGAGGCAGTGACAGCAGAGTGTCCCCTGTGAGGACACGCTTGGTAGCTTCTCACCTCACGGACAGGAACTGCGTCTGGCGAAGTACCAGTCAGGTTGGGAGCTGGCGGCTGACATAGTCCCCCCGACAGCGTCAGCGCCTTCACGCCCCGTGCAGGTGGTGACAGACGGCGCCTCCTGTCCTCCCCACGCCGGCTCCTTCTGCCTCTGGGCCTCCTGCTCCCCGCGTTCGGGGTTCGTCACCCTGTTCCCCTGCCATGGACACATTAGGAAGCCTGGTGACGTCTACGGACCCCTGGCGGAATTAAGGTTTTAAAAACAAGTGAAGCGAAGCGTGTAACGTTGCGAAGGACGTAAACGAGGTCGCAGGGTGGTTCGTTTGGAGTGCGGTGGCGTCTGCACTTCTTAACGTGTTGAGGACAGTGGCAGGTTTGGTGGCTTCTCAACCTCGGGAACGCGAGGAGCGAAGAGGTTCGCGTGTCTGTAACTGCTGCGCGATCACGTGGAGGCACCTGTGATTTCGGGGTCTGTGACAGAGCCACGGGTGCAGCTGACGCCTGGAGTTCGTAACTGAGGGAGGTGCTACGTACCAGCCAGAGGCCGGCGAAAGCAAGCGTGCAATTCATCTCCCGCCTACGTTCACGGCCCCGAGGTTAAGCATCCTGCTTGACCCTGGCCCCCATCACCCTTTGCCAAAAGGGGTAGAGAAAAAGTAAGCCCGCTCTTAACAACGTTTGCCTGCCAGCGATGCAGGTCATCCTCACACGTGTTCCGTTGGCCAGACATGATGACGTGGCCACCCAGACGCAAGTTCTAGTGGCTACGGATGACACCGCTGAGGCCGGAGCAGAAGACACACAGCTCCCTTTATCTGGGTCCCCCTCTCCTGCCTGAGGGAGAGTCCCCAAAATGTACCAAACACTTGACAGTGTGCCAGGAATTTTGTGTCACTTCTGGTCACAACGGCAGGGAGGATAGCGCAAATATCTCAACCTACTTATGTGTCTCTCTCTCTTTTTATTCAGGTATATCTCTTAAGTGATTGTTTTTGGCTTAATATAATTGTTAGGGGTTGAATTGTGTCCATGTCTCCTAACTCTGAGTACCTGTGACCACGACTGAGTTTGGAAGCAGTTTTTGCAGATATGATTAAGTGAAGACGGGATCATGATGGTGGACCCTAGTCCGAGGTGACTGCTGATGCCCAGCGCTTCCTGGCAGGGGGAGCGTCGGGGTGCCTGGGGGATAGTTAGGTGAGAGTGGGCTCAGACAGGCACGAGATGGGGAGGCAGGGTTCTTCCAGGTACCTGGGACCTGGGAGTTAGGCTAGAAGGTGAGAGGGAGCATGGAGTGTGATGAGAACTGAGTCACTGTGCAGGGCTGTGGACGTGGAGTCCCAGGCTGGGACTGGGAGGGAGGCACAAGGCCATGGAGGGGACACCTCGTGGGGAACCTTGTAGGCTGAGATAGACCAAGGTAAGCCAAGAGCTTTATCTCCAGAAGATGGGGGACATCAACACTCAACATGGTCGAGCATCTCCTTGTGTTTTAAGTTGCCAGTGACTAAAGCTGATGAATGAAAACTAGTTCTCCCTCGAACCATTCACACATCCGTTTTGGATCCAACCAAGGACAGTGTGAGCTACTTGGGGGCTCCATCGTCACCTCTGACCCAGATAGAACCTGGCCCCTGGCCGATGGACAGGATAGAAACGCCACCTGATGTGTCTGTCTGTTTGGGTTTCCCACTTACGGAACCCGAGGCGAGGGTTTCAGTGCAGGAGGTTAATCAAGGACGGGTTCTCGGGGACCAGGAGAGTGGCTCAGTGGGAGTGGAGCAGGAAAGGAGGAGAAGTCAGCAAGGGGTTCACTGTTGAGCTAGTCACCCCCATGGGCTTTCGTTCTTCTGGAGACTCTCTGAGGAATTTTGTAGCGTGCTCTTGACAATGGCTCTCTCTAAAGGTAGGAATATTTATCCACCAACTCCTAATCTCCATCACTTGAGGGTTGTCCCTGTGTGGGGGACATTCTATAATTTAGGGGAAAGCCCCATGGCAGGGAGTGAAGGTAGCCCAGGCTTGAGGGGAGAGCCCACCCACGTATGTGGAACTGTCCATGGGCACAGTGCTGAAACCAGGTGGCGAGGGGGAATCTGCTACTCACCCTCCCTTGATTGTTCACATCTGCACGTGCCTCGCATTATGTCCACCCCATCGCTGAATGTCCAAGGGGGCAGCTGGCCAGACTCTAATAGAAGGCTCGAGCCTGAGGGATTTGTGGAGGACAGCTACTTTTGCTGCTGCTCCTGGCCCTAAAATCCATCTCTTTTTTCCACTGGTCACTCTGGATTTCTCAAGACCTGCATGACTGTGCTGATAACTGATAGTACTCATTGATCTGGAGGCAATGAGGAGACGAGCAGATCCCAGGAGAAGAAGCATCATCTCCTGGGGCATTATCACACAAAAACTTGTCTTCATAGTCACCAATTTAGAGAAAGTTTGCTTCCTTTTGGAAAGGGGGGGAAGATTCTTTTTCCAGCCTGGAGGGTTTGGAGGATAAGGTTCAAGATTCTTAGGTGCATTCACTCCAACGTCTCCGCCCCTCGACTCAGCGTCCCACTCTCTTGACCAGTCCTTGACACTGGCCTTGGAGACCTGTCAGGGCAACGCGGTCAGTCTGTTTTGTGGTTTTGCCAGTCTCAGATTTAATTACAGCCCAATTCCCAGCTTTCCTCTGGCTACAGAGACAAGGGGCACTTGAAGTGCTGCCGTGGAGACATTCTGGCTTTGACAGCATGGCCTGAGCTGATAATTGGCTGACCCGAGCTTGTCATTCTCTCTCATCAAGTCCACGGCAGTTAGCAAAAGCCAGCAAATTCTCCCACCTCCTGACCACCACGGCTTCATACGCTTCCAGGGCTAGTTACCGCCTCGGCCAACCTGCACCTCCCCCGACACACTGCGGGCGAGGGGTGGTGGTCATGGTGACTGCATATCAGGGGTCATTCTCACTCCACTTATTGCCCAGTAGTGGGGTCTCACGAGGGAGCAACACGGTTCCAGGGCCAGCATTCGACATTCGGCTTGGACTCCCCAGAAGGAGACCCCGAGGCTAGGACTTGGGTGCAGGGCCTTTAATGGAGTTGTGGTCCCAGGAAGCAGGAGCAGGGGCCGGGGAAGTGGGACAGGACAGGAGGAAAATGAAATGACAGCCGGTGAGGAGATGATTTCTACTATGGTCAATTGAGCCTTCGTCCTCCCGAGGACCCTGCAAGGCAAGGCTGGGTCCTATAGCCACCGGCTCCCATACCCTATTTTTCAGGGTTGCTTCTGAGACTGTTACCTTCCCGCGCCTCTGAACTGTGTAGAATGGGCTCCATCATTTCAGAGACAGTGCAGATGAAAAAAAAAAAAAAAAAAAAGACGGAGTGATGGCATGCGCAGGGACGGGGCGCTGTCCACCTCCGTGGTGCTGAGCTCCCGCTGTCCACCTCCGTGGTGCTGAGCTCGGGGGTGCCGAGGGGCTAAGGTGCAGAATACCCCCAGCGTCTACTACACCCGACGTGCGAGTTTCAACCCAGGATGCTTCCAAAATGCCCGAACACCCCATCGGCCTGAAACCTTGCCTTCTGCACACCACGGATTTGCTTCAAAAGTCCAATTTCCTTTACCTGTGGCCCTGGCTCTTCTGCCCGACCTCCTCAGGCCCTGTGGGGTGCACGCACGGGGCGCACAGCGCCTGCACTGGGAAGGCAGCGGGCGGCACACCAGCTGGCCGCCTCTTTGTAACTTGTTTGTCAACTCTCGCTTGTGCGGGAAAAAGACAGACAACCAACCAGCTGTTGCTTTGGTGCGTGCAGAAAACGAAACATTGACTCCTGTTTTGTATTTCGGTTGAGTAGCTGCTAGAAGCTCAGGGGGCGTCAGGTCGGGACACTGTAATCTCTGGCTGGGATAAATAGTGCCTGCTCCATTTTTCTCAGTGTGAGCTCCTGGAGACAGACGTCAGCTGTTTCATCAAACGCAAAGTGCTCCCCTGTGGGACAGCTTAAACAGCTCATCTATGAAGGACATTACTCTTCCTTCCACTTCTGCAGCCTGTCCTAGCTTGCTTTCTGCCTGCAGCCCCCGTGAGTTATAGGTCTCGCCAGCCGTAAAGGAGACACAGTGTTCACCTTTCATGAGTTAGAGCCCGGGAGCATTTGCCGAGGGCTGCAGGTGGCTCTCTGAAAAATGGGTTTTGCCTTTGACCTTGCCAGCTGCAGTCTCCTCGTCACTGAGGGGCATGGGCACCCTGGACGTGGAAGGATGAGAAGGCTACGCCCCTGGCCTGCTACCCCTCAGGCCCCTCACCAAATGCGGGATGGAGGTCGTGGCTTCTCTGTGCTAGAGCTCGCAGGACGACAGTGAGGAAAAATGAGAGGAAATGGGGTTTGAGGATGTAAATAATTCCCAAACGGTCTCCGGCTTTTCCGGGAGCTCAGGTCCCAGTGGGCAGTGAAGGGCAGTGCATGCTGGACTCTTGACCACCCATTTGTCAAGTGGTATGACCTTGAGCGATTTATTAAGTGTCTCTGAGCACCAGTTTCTTCATCCGAATCAAGGGCATAATACTCTTCACCTGGAAGCGTTGTCATGGGGATTAAGGAGGTGACGCAGGCGACCGCTGGATTCATCCCTTTCCTTCTCCTGGCCGCAGGCAGGACCTCGAGCTCTGTTCTGCTCTCTGGGAGGCACACACTCTGGGCATGACGAGCCGCACAGTCATCGGCTGACCTCCGGGCTCTCGAGGCGATTAAAACATGGCTTCAGATGTTGGAAGCAGCAGGAGCGACCTCTTTGATCTGTGTCTGCTTTAGCGGTTCTGTCCCATAGTAAACTCGTTCTGCAGGAAATCCTAATCCCCCTTTCAATAAAGATCAAAAAGGAGCCAGCTCTGGGCCGCGTCCCCCCTTCTCGGCTGGTCAGTACCCTGTAGAGATTTGTGTTGAAAGTTCTTGCGATCGGCTCATGAGAACCAAGATGACTAAATCTGGGCTCCAGACCCTCTGGGAGACCTGGCGATGGGTCCCTGACCCACCCCTGGTCCGTCTCTCCCGAGTTTCTGAACTGACAGGTGTGAATGCTTCTATGCACCAAGCACAGTTTTAAATGTCATAACTGCACTAACTCATTTCCTCCTCGCGAGAACCTGTCAGGTAGGTGATCACTGTCACTCCGTTTTACAGATTGGGAAGCCGAGGCACAGAGAGGTGACGTGACATGCCTGAGATCATATGGGAGAGGTGGCAGAGCCGGGGTTGGGGACCCAGAGCTCATGCACGTATGTAGCCACAGTGCTGCAGCACCCAGGATGTCACCAAGGGGACGTTCTCAGCCTGACCGGAGTCCGGGACTGTCACCTTTACAAGGAACGTGTCTTCCACCCCGGTTCATGGGCTCCCTGACAGTGCTTTCTGGGCAACTGGGATTATGACGCGTTTCTGGGGACCATGCTCCCCACAGCGTCCAGGTGGGACTAAAGTAGCGGATGCAGAGCAGCCCATGGCTTCCAGCACCCTGGGGCCTGGCCACTCGCAGATGGCAGGAAGTCCCTACTCGTCTGCGGTCGGGGCTAGCCATAGATCAAGCACAAAACAGGGAAATCTTTTTTCCTCTGGCGTTAAAACAAGACAAAAAGGCGGAGTGAGCCCCGCCTCGCTGCCCAGAAGTCGTCAGTCCAGTCGTTTCCGCCTGGGGGCCCGAGGGGCTCTGCTGCTGGCCTGACCTGGTCGCCCAGCAGACGGGGGCCTGGGAACGGGAGGGCACGTGGGCCGTGAGGCCCACAAGCACTGGCCCTCAGAGAGAGCTGCACGCTGGGTAAGGACCGAGTGGGCGGCGGGCCCCACGGCCGTAGCCGGTGGCGAGCACTGCGCCTCGTTCTCGCTGCCCCGGAGGGCAAGGTGCTCTCGGTCTGTTTCGGGACAGGACCCCGGTCCCCTTCACCCTCAGGAGGGGGCTTGAGGACGGCCGGAAGCTGGGAGAGAGGGAGGTGTCCGGGCTGGCGGAGACCGTCTGGCCACCACTCGGCAGGTGTGACGCCACGGGACTCGAGATGGCATGGGGCCCACGATGGCCCGAGTGCCGGACAATGGAGTTTTGGGTCTTAAAGAAAAGTTCCTTTGCCCTTCAAAGCAGAGTGCTTTTTCTCTTGGGTTGGGGCGCAACCAAATTTGTGACTGTCATCCGCAGTTACGTGACTCCTGGTGGCATGGTCCGGGAGGCGAGGACATCACCGGTGTATCCACATTGCAGAAACGTCAAACCCTGCAGCATCCGGCTTTGCTTTATTTCCTCATCTCCCCTTCCCAGGCTGCCGGCCCTTCAGAAAACAGCCCTGCCGCTCACACCGTGGAGGTGGGGAAACTGAGGCTGAGCGGCCCAGGCGGGGCCACCCACGCCCAGGTCCCCCCATCATCGCTGAGTGGATAACGGCTTAACATATTTCCTCTGAAGCTGAATAAATGGGCCTTTACAGAGACGTAGTGGGGGAATAAACCACAGCCGAAAAAGCCAAACGCTTAGAAAAATCATTTACTGTTTTTATTTACACATACGTGCGAACGCCGGCTTGGTTTGGGATTGGAGCTGTTACATAATTTACGGCCGCAAAGCCGGTTCCTGATGCAACGCGTCTCCAGTTTACAGACCCCCGAGGCGCCCGATTTATATTCTGCTCTGCCCCGGGGAGGACGCAGGCAGGATGGCCGCGGGGCGGGGAGGGGGGCTTTGCGGCGGGTCGCGAGGGGCAGGCGGCTCGGAGAAGCGGGAGGGCAGCCCGGCACGATCCAGGGCGGCCAAGGGGTTCATAACAGGAGGGCTGTAATTTATTTTGACGCGGATCATGTATTATTCAGCTGGAGTAAAAATAAACCTTATTAGCCTAGAAAACAGATTCCCGTCTTCGGCCCACGCTACACTGGCCGCGAGTCGCCTGTCGTGGTCAGGACCACAGCGGAGCCCGTGCCAGGGCCTCGTGGGCTGGAGGAGCCCCGTCCCTCACGGGGAAGAGATTTACCTACGCGCGAGCTCGTCCGCACGACAGGTGTCCTCTCCCCAGCACCGGGCTGCTGTGCGGCGGTGAGATTCCCCTGTGGGCGGGGCCTGGCCGCGGGCAGCTGGGGCCAGCCACCCATGCGGCCCTCATTCATTCATTCATTCATTCACGTCTCCGTTCCACGCCAGCGCGGTGCCAGGCGCTTCTGCACACACCCTGCCCCGCCTGCAGGTCCTCGCCGCCGTCCGGCGAGTGCTGCTGCTTAGAGCTCTGCAGGCGACGGAGATGGGGCTCCAAGGACCTGCGACCTCCAGCCCCGGCTGGGCTCGACCTCCCCTGTCGCCCGGTGGCCGAGCAGTGCCCCCAGCAACCCGTCTGCTGGGAAATCCAGAGCGTGATTGTCTTGGAAGCGGGGTCTTTGCAGAGGTGATCAGCTTAAGACGCGCCCTCCCGGATGAGGGGGGCCCCGAACCCCGTGCCTGGGTCCCCTGCGCTTGTCTCCAGCTGAGCCGCTGAGCGAAGCTTCTTAGCCTCTCTCTCCTCAGCAGAGGGGCTGCTAACGCCGCCATTACCCACGACACTGACGCCCCCCATGGGTGCAGGAGGGTGAAATGAACAACCGCGGTGACCAGCCTGGGTCCCTCCCTGCCTGGACACGCCCCGGAGTGAGCACGTCTGTCACCCCCTGTGGGAGGGCTCTCTGGCCCCCTACGACTCCCAGCGCATACCCCATCTCAGCCTGCAGCTGCCTGGGAATGGGGGTGGCTGTGACCCAGGCACCGGCATGGAGTAGTAGGTGATTGATAAACAGGCTTCCTGTGCCCCTGGACACCGGGCCGCCGGGCCGCGTGGCTGCGTGTGTCCACCCGGCTCTCGGCCGTGCTCAGCTGACGGGGTCAGGAAAGCAGAGGCCTCGTGGATTTCTGTCTGCCCCAGGAAAGGATCATCCCATGAGGATGAGGACGAGGCGTTGTGTGCAGCGTCAGGTGAGCTGAACCCCCCTTCACGGGTCCTGTCCTGTCCTCCCTCCTGGGCCTGGAAGTCACCCCCGTGGTCACGAAGCTTGGCCCTCAGGCGCGATGCGGGCGCAGGACCGGCTCGGAGCCCGGCTCGCCAGGGGGCGTGGGCAATGCGGCGTTGCCAGCGTCCGCGTGGGGGTCACAGGCTGCTCCGGTTAACGCGAGCCTCTGTGCCTGAATCTTCCCGCAGTGGCTGCTCTGGAGGGGCCGGCCGAGTGCGGGTCTCACTGCCTGCTGTCTGTCGTCTCCCGGGCCTGCTGCCTGGGGTGGGGAGCGCTTCGGGTGGCCGGCGGGTTTGTGTCGCTGGCCTGGGGGGTGCAGGAGCCGGGCGGGTGGGCGAGGCGAAGCTGTCGGTGACCGGGAAGCGATAGGCAGGGAGTCAGGATGCTGGGTGGCCCGGGGCATGTGCTCAGCCTCCGCGCGCCCAGTCATGCTTTCTGTAGGGTGAAAAAAAATAGGGTCCTCCCGGGGTACCCCGGAAGGGCTCACGCGCCTGCCGCAGGGGGCGTGCAGGCAGGGGCTTCTGCAGAGGACCCACGGCGCTGGCGACCGCGATGGGTCACCCGCCGTGTCCCCTCTCGGCTCTAAACCTGCCACCTGTCACAGCTCGGTCTCTCTTCTCTCTCCGGCCGTGCCGACACCTGGGGCTGTCACTGTCCCCACTCACCTCACCGCCAGAGCGGAGCCACCAGCCCTGGGACCTGAGGCCCGTGGACGAGCTTCCTGCTATGAACCCGCGTTTCGGGGTGGCGTGGGCTGCACGGCCACCTCCAGAGGGCTCGGGGTGGCGGGGACGGCTCCCTCCGAGTCTCAGCTGACCATCCCAGCCGCAGAGTTTCGGGGTGATGAGTGCAGCTCCCTTTCTTGCTCGTCCAAGAGCCGAAGCCCCACGGCCGAGGCAGGAGCCACACCCACCTTGGGCGCCGTGGAGCGGGTTGTCCCCAGCTGCCCCATTGTTCACCTGCAGGGCTTCAAGACCTTGAGAGCTGGTGGGGACTTGGACATCACTTTACAGATGGGGACGGTGTCTCCGACAAGGCCACATAGCATACTGGTGGCAGAAGAGCCCATTCTCCTGTCACCCTGGGTCTTTAACCGGCCGCATGACTCCCGACAAATGATTTGTCACCCAACTCAGCTGGAAGGAGGACGGTAATTATCCGTCTCAGCCAGCCCGGATACGGTTGGGTTTCCTAACCTCCAGTGTACCTAAGCAAAGGTCACCTGGACAGGCCGTGCCCGCCCCGCCATGTGTACACAGTGTGGTTTTATTGTGTGAACTCGGCGTGGCTTTCACAGGGACCCTCATTCACCAGTCGGAAGAGTGACTCGGGGTGCAGGCGTGGAACACCCCACATTCCCACTGCCCCGGCCATCTCCCCCTTCTGCCCACTCGGGCTGGGATTCTTGGGCTTGGCTAAGATGTCGTCTCCCCTTCTGACTTCTGGGGGAGGTGACCCAGGGAGCTAAGGGGGGAAATGCACCCCCTTCTCCCGCAGCTGCAGTGAAGAAAGCGGTACCTGTAGACGTCTGTGCCAGCAGACACCCCTGGACCCCGGAGAGCCCGAGGCTTGAGACAAAAGCTTTGTCTTCATGAAGGAGTAATATATTGCCCTGGCAAGAATGCATGAATTATGTCTTTGTTTTCTTGAAGATATAAATGTTTATTTTTTCTTTATTAAACCAGAAGAAAGCCATCAGCATATTTTACTTCTCCCACAAGAATGAAAGGGGAAAAAAAAAAAAAAACAAGGGAAAAGCCCCGCCCCCCCACCATGACCCTGTTGAGTTATAAAAAATTGAAGCGAAATGTTCGAGAATCTAATTACATTTGAATGAACACCAGCTCTATAAAGAAGATGGATTTATTCAATCGTCGGAGCGCGTTCCGTAGCTCTTCCGTCTGGAGGGTGCGTGGGGGCTCCCTGTCGCGAATCTCAGATGGTCCCAGCATCAGGCGCGTGGTTTTGTCAGCTGCGGTTCCCAAAGGCCCTTCCGTGGTCCCCTCGTGTCCTCTCGGCCACGCTCTAGGACACGGAACTTGAGAGACGTGATCACACAGTATTTTATATTTAGAAATAAGGCCAAAGCTCCCCCGTGACTAGACCGTTGTTTTCCTGGAGTCTCTTTCTGGGGAGGGACGTGGAGACCCTCCACACGGCAGAAGTGGGGGCAAAAATGCCTTGTCTGGACACCTGGTCTGCCCAACCAGCGCCGCTCAGCCGTCATCAGTCACAATCGCATCTTAGCTCAGTGGCCCTGACAGAAGCCCAGAGATTGCTTTCCGCGAGCAGACGGTCACTCGCAGGCGGTGCACCCGGTCCGTGCGTCTGGGTGCGCTCAGTTCTGTCCCTGAGCAAGAAGCCCGCGTGCCGAGACCACGTGACCCCGTGTTGGTGAAGCCTCTTCCTGGAGTCGCCCTTCCCGTTATGCCCTGACTTTTGCTACGGTTGTCATGAGAATCAGCAGCATGACGTGTCGGCACGGTCCTCTCCTATGAAAATGTCATCGAGACCGCGTCTGCTTTATCCCACGGGTCCCGGCGTCCATCGCACGGAGTCCCCTCCTTCTGGGCACGAGGCTCCCACCTGGCCATTCCCCTCCGTGTGGCCTCCAGGGAGCCCCGCCAAGCTCAGCTACGGAAGCCGGTCCTGTGTCCCCCTTGTCCCTGGCTGTCACGGCTCGTGGCGCTTGTTTGCCAGGTACTGATCCTCCGTTTCAGTCGGTGCCTGTCACCCCTGGGAAAGCACACGGGCAAGCGGGAGGGGTGTTGGCTTTTAGAGTCAAACGGGCTGTGCTCCGGTCCCAGCCGTGTGGCCGGGGGAGGTGACAACCCTCTCTGAGCCCGATTTAGTGGACAAAGGCGTTGGAGCCCAGCTGGGATCCAAAGGATCATTCCAGTTTCTCGTAGAACTTGTAGGTAAACAAGCACAAAGTAACTCATATTTTCGAAGCATTGGCCACGGGGAAGGAGCTCTCCCCCTAGGCCCCTCCCCTCCTGGACGTCAGGGGCTGGGACTAAAGGTTCCAACCCTCTAACCACAGGACCGCCTACCCTGGCCCCCAGCCCCCATCCTTAGATGCTGTCCAAAGGTCACCTCGTTAACGAACCCTGTGCCCAGACCCGGGATGATGACCCGGCAGACACTTCATAGCATAAGCGGCAGCGTCACGGCCTCTCTTGTGAAAAGAACCTTGGGGACCCATTAAAGGCAGCGGTTTAATCTGGGGATGAGAGTGCGTGAGGATGGCCGGAGGGAGGCTGCGGCAGGGGCCGGCAGGACAGGGTGGGCGGGGTCCAGCCTCGTGACGACCCGTCACGTTCGGGATGCAGGTCCCTCGCTCCTCCCCTCACTCTTGTGTCCTGCGGCCTCCCAGTGACCCCACGGTGGGCCGCCGGGGCCTGGGGAGCTCTGGGCCTGCTGACCTCGGCACCTGGTGAGCCCGGTTCCCTCCCAGCCCCGGGGGGCGGGGGGTGCAGGCCCAGACCCCGATGCTGGTGCTCCTCTCCCTCATAAACCACGGGGGGAAAGCCACATGGACAGCACGGTCGCTTACTGTCCCCTTTGGCTGACTCTCTTTTCCTTTTGGAAGCGACTTGGGGCTGGAGATGCTAAAGCTGGGAAGGGAAGCATCCTGGAAGGAGCGTGTTATTAACAGCCTCACTTTAATTCAGATCGATGACGGCGTTTAAGAGGCCAGCCTTCGGGGCGGTAATTGAGTTACACCGTCGGCAGCAGAGCTGTGCCACCCTGGCCCTGCCAGGCGGGTGATTTATGTCGCGTCTCTGGGACCGCTTGCTTGTCACTTGCATGTCTGGAGACCTCAGAGCCGGGACGAGACCTGGCTAGGTGCTCTGCTTCCTCTCCCCACTCTGCTATCTAACCAACAAGGCAGGGCGATTCTTCTAGAAACTTCTCCCCATGGGGGAGATGAGCTGCTCCTGCATCGTCCTACCCGAGTTCTCGGCTGCAGACATGGTCACACCGGCCAGCTTCTCCGGCGTGTTCTGTTGCTCACTGGGCATCTCCCCTCCCTCTGGACTGTCTTCTGTGCCTGGGCCCGTGCTCAGCCACCATCCTCAGAGGAGGCATTGGTCCCCTAAGTCCTGCCGGTGGGCCTCTGTCACCGGCCCAGCGCTCCTCCTCGCCTGCCTAGCGGGTGGCAGAGCAGAAATGGAGGTGCAGCAGGCGGTGCCTCTCAGGGGTTGGCGGAGGTGCCCCGGCCACCAAGCATTGTTGCGACTCATGGTATATTAAAAATTGGGATGTAAAGTACGGCCCAGGGAATACAGTCAATAGTATTCTAATAACCGAGTACGGTGGCAGATGGGTACTAGGCTCACTGGGGATCACTTCATAAGCTGTATAAATATCTAATCATCTGTCGTACACCCGAAACGAATATAATATCGTATGTCAACTGCAATCAGAAAAAGACATTAGCACTGAACAGGGTCTCGCTCCTCCAGACGCGCGTTTAAATGCGTCGTGTAGATCCACGATTCACGCAGCCCTCACGTTAGTTCTGCGATGCGGGGTGGGTTGGCATCGCCATCCTGAAGTTAAGAGGACACAAAACAGAACCTAAGAATAAAAAAAGAATCACGAAGGATAAAAATGAACTTTCTGTGTCACAAATAAGTAAAGAGCTGTTTATCACACACGCATGCAAACCTAACTAACCATACAAACCCCACCACAGCTGTCCTAACGGAGGTCAGGGGGACGTTTGAACGGGGCTTTTGATGGTAGATCAAGCGGAGGAGAGAAAGCAGATCTACCGAAGTCATCGCCGGGCAGTGAAAGGCTGGAGGGGTGACGTGTGCAGAGGTCCACACCCAGCGGAGGACGGCCCTTCCCCATGCACACATGAACACGTAGGAATCGGGTCACCTGACGGGCCATAAAGGGAGCTTCAAGCCATGTTGAAAGAATAAAAAATAGACGACATCCTTGAACCACAAACAAACGACCATCGAATTGACAAAGGATAGTTTTTTTAGAAACCCCAACATTAGGGGTTTCTAAATAGCTGTGAGTAACCCTTGGAAATAATCAAGGAAATTAAGAAGATAAGGAATAAGCGAGGACAGAATCCCACATGTCAAAGTCGGCTGGAGGAAGCTGATGTGGGCCTTAGTGAGACTGACAATCTAAACGCGTTCACGGGGAGCAGTGCGGGTCGCGATGAGAGGGCCAGGCGTTTATGTGAACAAAGAGGGAGAGAGGAACCCTAGCCCACCCACCCCCCAAAAACAAAGGGAGGACATGCAGAAAGATAAAAGCAGGAACAAACAAAATGGGTAAAACCTACAGAGACTGTGACCAAACTCACATCTGTTTAAAAAACAAACAAGCAAGGCTTTTGGGAAGACCGATCAAGAAAAAGATCAAGAAGTCGGAAATAAATAAGGTAAGAAATTGCTATCACAAATAGGCATGTTTTTCTAAATTCGATACCTAGATGGAATGGGTGAATTCTTATAAAAAGTCTGAAATGCCAGAATTGGTATAAGATAAAAACAGACAACTTGAATAGGAGGGCTTGAATAGTCAAGACCTCCTTTACCAAAACAGAACAAAACAAAACAAAAATAAAACAAACAAACAAACAAAAAACGAAACAGAAACAAAACAAAACAAAACGAAACAAAAAGAAACCAAACCAAACCTAAACCGAAACCAGACCAAAACAAACCAAAACCAAAACTCAAAACCAAAAAACCAACCAAGCAACCAAATCAAACAATCACTCCCCCACTCCCCCAAAAGCAAGTTCAGGTTATTTTTTCAGAGGTTTCTACAGTTATTTTTTCAGAGGTTCCTACAGTATTTTTCCAGGAACAGTTATTTTCTGTTTTCTGCGATATATTTGGGAAAGTAGAAAACGAATAAAATTTGCCTGACTCGCTTTGTGAGACTGATGTAATCTGGATTTCGTAATCAAATATGGACAATAATAAAAAAATTACAGACTCATTTTATTTATGAATGAAGTTGCAGACATCTTAAATAAAATATTTAAATGAGTCAAGTAGTTTATTAAGAAATACGACACACTGTGAACTAGGATGTATCCAGGAACATCTGAAGAATCTCCCATTGTGATTCACTTTAGTAATAGACTGAAGGAGAAGGGTCATATTTGTATCTCAATCAGTGCAGAAAAGGCACTGATAAGGTCAGCGTTCATTTGTGATAAGACATGAAAACAAACAAAGCAAAAAACACTGAATTCCTTACCTAGTGCCACATAGGAAGCTGGACTCTGAGTGGATTAAAGTCTTAACAGGAAAAGCAGAAGTTATAGAAAATGTAGGAGAAAATCTTTGTTGGTTGGGAGCGAAGATGCCTCAAGTAAAAATTCAAAACCACAGACCATAAGGCAACAGATCAATACCTTTCATTATATCAGGGTTAGAGATTTTGTTTAGTGAAAACAATAAGGACAAAGTTAATACACATCTGAGAAAATGAGAAAAGATATTAGCAGTGTTCAAAAGCGACAAGGGATTAAGACCTAGAATTTACAAGGAACTCCTGTCAATCAAAAAGATGGGGACCCCAACAGACAAGCAGGCAAAGGGTGTGGAGGATTGATAGAGAGGAAACCCCAAAAACCACTAAGCATGAAGAGAGAAAGTCAAAGTTATCCTCAGCCACACGAAAGCTGATTAGGACGAGGTAGCACTTTCTAGCTATGGGCTGGGAGTAGAGTCCCAGGCGGGTCCCGCCGTGGGCTGGGGTGGGCGTGGGCCGCGGGAGCCCCCGCAGGAGCAGGGGGAGGGTGATGCTGCAGCCGGTCTGGCGGGCAGAGGGGTGACAGCAGCTGCAGCCTCCACACGCACCCTCCACAGTGTCGCTGCTGCACGTCAGCCGGAGCCACCCTCCCCCGGGACCCACGTGCAGGGTGTGGCCGTGTGCCGGTGTGCGTGTGCTGGGCGGGTGTGGGGGCCGCCTGGCGTCCACCCCCCGGTGGGAGAGCGCTCGGGGGACACGGGCAGGTGCACGCTGTGGAGACCACTGACTAGCTGTGAAGAGGTGGACGGGACTCAAAGACCCCGCGGTTAGGGGGCAGCCCGTGCGGGACAGAATGAGATCCAGCCGCAGTACACAGACCTGGCAGGACAGCCACGTGCACTGGGCCGAACGGGGCTGGGGTCTCCGGGGAGGGGGGGCAGCGTGAGCAGGATTACGGGGAGCGAAGCCCTGGGGACACGGGGCGGGGGAGCCTCGCCTGCCGGTAAAAGTACTGACTCCCCTCCCTGCGCCTGGGGTCTCCCTGTGTGTCTGTTCGGGGGCAGAGCCGGCAAAGTGGTGGCCGCGGCCACGTTCTTGGCCACGGCACGATGGCGCCTCTCGGGGAGGAGGCCGACGGGTCAGGTCTTCGCTCCAAACTGGAAGATTCGTGGGCACTCGGCAGATCCCTCTGAGACGTGAGCACGAAACAGCTCCCGGTTGGAAGCCACGCACTGCGCGCGTGCACACCTAACACGCAGACGCGCACACGCGCGGGCACGCCTCCCTCCGCTGGGGGCCATGGCGGGCGGGGTTCCGGGTGCCCGCTCCGTTTCTGTCCGGAGATGAGATAACCGCGACAAATTCTGTCCTTAGGTCTAGTATCTGTGATCGAGCAGACAAAACCCAAGACGATGCATTATTAGCATGGTGTGCGCTTTCCGTCGGTCGGGGTCATTGCACCCACGCAGGGCTCGGCCGCAGAGTGAACACGGAGGTGCCACCTGCTGTTATTTTTCCTTCAGAGGACAGCAGTTCCTCACCCGCCCGCACTGGCATCTGAGTCTCTGCTTCCCGCCAGGCCTTCATTTCTCGGGAGCCACAGGCTCGTCGACGCACACAGATGACCACAAAGCCACCTCCGCAAGGATGAGTGTCTGGTTCTGATGCCTCAGGCTGAGCTTTGCGGGGAGACCTGCAAAGGCCGGCAGGCGTGTGGAGGTCCGGACACCCCGCGGGAAGGCCCCACCTCCCCTGCCCATTCACGTCTGGCTCAGGGGACGCTCCCTGCCGTGGGGGTTTGCTGCGAGCCGGCCGAGGCCAGGCTGTGACACCCACGCGTTCCAAGGAGGCCAGCGGCGTCTGCTCCGGCGGGCCCGTGATGCCTCTTTGAGCCGAGGAGGAAGCCAGAGGTGGGAAGAAACTCGAACGTCCTCACGTGGGGGGTCGGGCCGAGGGCGGGACCCAGTCGGACTTGGTCCCTCTTCCCTTGTCCTCCCCAAGGCCCCGTCTCGGTTAGTGGCCCCTCCTTCTCCACGGCTGGTCAGGGCCGGGCTGTGGGGGATCCCCGGGTTCCTCCGCGTCAGACCCTCTCTCTTCAGCCCTCATGGACGTCTGGGTCCAGACGTCTCCTCTGGGATGGGCATCGCCTGCCTTCCCTGCCCTGGCCAGGCTGCCGCCGGCGTCGGGGACCCGGGTCCACCCACGTGGAAGAGTGGGGGTTCCGACCCCCTCATTCAGACCACCTACACCCGCCCCCCCCCCACAGTAGACTCCCGAGGGGCCTCCCTCCCCCTCAGCGACCACAGTGACGGTGGCAGATGTGACTCAGAGGGAGTGTGCGTCGGCCTGCCGCCCTTCCGCGCTCCGCTCCACCGCTGGGTGGGACACCGGCCTGGAGACCCCGCTCGCCACCTCTGCGCACGCCCGCCCCCGCCCTGCACGCCCCGGGCGCCGGCCTGGAGAGCGGAGAGCCCAGAGCCCCTGTGGCTCTTCCCTCTGCCGGGCTGCCATGGCCCGCCTGCTGCCCGTGTCCCGGCCCTGTCCTGGCATGTCCCAGCCCTGTCCTGCCCGTGCCCAGCTCCTTCCCCCAGGTCCGGCTCCCTGCCTCCCCCTCACGGCCCTGGACACCCCGCGGGACACCCCACCTCCCCTGCCCATCGGTCCCCACGTGTCTCCCTGCGGGCCGCCTCCTCCACGCGTTCAGGTCCTTGCTTATTCCGTGTTCATGGTCGGGTGACCGCTGCTGTCCCCTCGTCAGACTCCGAGCCCTTCGCTCTGCCGGGCAGGCTCGCCGCAGGGGGCCGACCTCGGCTGGGCGGACGGTGGGCCGAGGCCTCTGCTCTCAGAAGCGCGTGGCAGGTGCGTGGGTGGGGGCAGAGCCTCGCGACTCTGGGACCGAGACAGGGGCTGCCGCCCCTAGGCCCTGCGGCCACTAGCCAGGCGCGGTCAGGCTCCTTGTCCAGAGCTCACTGTCCCTGTCCCTGTCACAGAGGGCTTGCCTCCCGCTGAGCCCCGGGGGCAGCGAGCCTGTCTCGGTCTTGGCCTTCTGGGCACAGACAGGGCATTCTGCTGGCCTCTACCGGGGGTGAGGGGCCAGGGGACAGGGCTGGGCGCCCACTGGGGAGGCTCTGCGGGGGGCGCTGCGTGGCCCATGGGTGCCCGGGGGGCAGGGCCTCGGCTCCTGCACGTCCTGACCCGTCTTAGCCCTGGACCTCTCTGAAGACGGGCACAGGCTTCGCTCCGGAGAACACAGAAGCCACCATCCGAGACGCAGACGGACCGTCACTACGTAACGCACCCTCGGGGCTCGGCTCTCCGCACGTCTGGGGCGAAGCACGGTGACTGTCCTGTCTGGCCGGGGAGGCCCTGGCCGCTCCTCCCACTCAAAGCTCCACTGCGTGTTTCTGGACTTGGGGGCAGGTCGGCTGCCACGGGGCGCCGTCTGCCTGAGCGGCTCCCGTTAAGGCTGGCTGGGGCCTGGGAGGGCAACAGGAGCCAAGGCGGGGCCTGGGGGAGCCTGTGGGAGGGAGGGAAGAAGGAGGGAAGGATGGAAGGAGGGAGGGAGGGAAGGAAGGAGGGACGGAGGGATGAGGGAGGGAGGGAGGGAGGGAGGAAGGAAGGAAGGAAGGAAGGAGGGACGGAGGAAGGAGGGACGGAGAGAGGGAGGGAAGAGGCAGAGGGGGTTTGGCCCTCAGGACTCTGGACAGAGGAGGGCGTGGGAGGAGACGGAAAGGCCCCAGGGGACTCATGGGGTGGGGTCAGGACAGTCACTCTGGACGGCACACTCGGGCGTCTGAACACGAGCACGCACCGGACACGTCCCCCAGCGGGAGGAGGGCAGCTCGGCCCGCACGGCCCGGCACCGGTCTGGGTCTCTGGGAGCCTCGCTCCCCGCCCACCCCCAGCTCGTGGCCACCAGTGTCCCGTGTGCCCTGCAGCCCCCGCGACCCGGAAGCCCCTCCTGGCTCCTGCCACACGCATCCTGAAATACTAACGGTCCACTGACGCGAATTCCTTTTGGCGTCTCAAATGAATTTCGTTTCATTTGGACCGTGATGGACTTTAGCGTAGATAATGACAAGGCTTCGCCAGGCAGTTTAATAACCGAAAACTTTGATTAAAAATGTTAATCGTCTGAGGTGAGGATGGTGTGGGACCGGGGACGCTGCCATTCACGGGGACGGATGTTTTCTGTCTGGCATGGGGAAACCTATCTTCTTACTTTTCCCCAAAGGAACCGAACACATTTGTTTTCAAACTCTCTAAAACAAGGTTTTCTTAGAAAATTTACCCGAATTCCCGCATCGTGGCTTCGCTTGGTTTAGCTCTCGTCACCGCACACGCGTCCCCTCCTGGGGGACGGTCTCCAAGGGCCACGCGCTTGGCCTCGGCCTGGGGCTCCGCCGGCCGGGCTCCATCCTCGCTGGTCCCCGGGGGCGTCTGAGAACCACAGAAACCGGGGAGCTGGGCGGGGGGTGCGTGGCGTGGAGGGCGGGCCGGAGGGAGATGATTCTGGAAGCAGGGCACCAGCTCGGAGGCTGGGCAGGGGTCCAGGACCGCCCGTCCCCTGGACCACATGCTGTTCTCTGCTGCGCGAGCTCCCCCTGGGGGAGGGGGAGGGGGGAGTCTCTGTCGGGAGTGAGTGAGGGCTCCTCCGTTGCTGTCCCCGCCCCCGGCTGCCCCCACGCGGGGTCTCTGCTGCTGCTGACTGATCCGTTTGCGTCTGCAGTGCTCTGGGGTGCATGGCGCCCGTCTTTTGTCCCCAGAGACGGAAACCCGCCACACTCGTGTTTGCCGTCCTGACACGCACATGTTCGAAATCCCACGCATCTCGGATCTGGAGCGAGACGGAGATATTTTAGCTGAGCCTCAAAAAAAAAAAAAAAAAAAAAAAACCCAAAAACCCAAGCTCGGCAAAAGGGTCCGGGGACGCTGAGCGGAACCTCCCCCGGGCCCGGCTGGGAAGGCAATCTGGTGACCGCCCAGGGAAAGAGGAGGACGCCGTCCTGGACGCCCTGGCCTTCCCTGGTGGCTGTGGCAGGGATCTGAGCCACCGCCAGGCCCACAGGGGCGGCCAGGGAACAGAGTGTCCTGATGCGGCGAGGGCACGTGGCCAAAGGTGGCCGCCTTGAGCGCTAATGGACAGACGTGCGTGCTCCGACCTCCCGGCCGGGCCCGCTGCCCCGGGCTGCGTCTCTGGGGACAGCGGTGGGAGCCGCTTCACCCCTTCTGGTCTGTCGGGGCCCAGTTGTCCCCTGGTGCTGGCCCAGGATGTGTGCGCTGAGCCCACAGAGACGGCCAAGCACACGGTGGCTTCCGGGCGCCTCCGGCTCTGCTTCCCGTGCCCCGCCCCTGCTGGGGCTCACCTCACACCAAGGGTCCGTCCTCCCTGCTTTAAAGTCAGTTGCTAACGGTCATCGTTCGCCGCATGTCGTAACTGCACCACGCTGGGCACAGCGGCCTTGTGGAGTTCGGGCTGCATTTCCAGCCACGGAGGTTGCTCGGAGGAGCCTGGCTTCCAGGAGGATGCATGGGAGTGGGCTCCCAGGGACCCGGCCAGGGTGGCCGTGCGACCGTGGAGCTGGG
>CM053502.1:1200220-1216240 GCA_028627145.1 Eidolon dupreanum
TAAATATATAAAAGCACTTAAAATAGTGTTGGCACTTAGCAAATGCCGGTGAATATTTGCTGTCATCATCATCATTATCATCATCACCACCACCATTACCACCATCATCATCATCACCATCGTCACCAGCATCATCACCAGCATCACCATCATCAGCAGCATCATCCTAATCATTGCCATCATCACCATCACCATCACTATCACTGTCACTGCCAGTATCACCAGCATCATCACCACCATCACCACCACCATCATTATCATGAGTTTTGTGATGTATCATCTGGCTTGGTAGTAGGCACAGAGAGGTTTAATCAGCTATGACTATCAGAAATTAAAGATGGAAGAGATGCCCTCGTAAATAAGAAAAGAAAGATTAGTACTGTTCTCAGGTGCTATTTCACAGAGAAGAAAGCCGAGGCACAGAGAGGCTGTGTAACCTGCCCAGCATCATGCGGAAGAGTCGGGATTCGAAGCTGTGCAATCTCCATCAATCTGTTGCCCCTGGAAATGTTTAAGCCTGGGATGGAGAATGCTTTGTTGAGCGGCTGCAGTGGGGACTCAGGCACTGGTGAGAGGCTTCAAATGAACAACTCTTAAGTCATTTCAACCATTAAAAGTCTGTGATTTTATGGAAATTGTTCATTCAGTTAACCCATGCCAAAAGAGAGAGTGAGTTGAGTCAAATACTTTGAAACATATTCATAGATTAGTAAGCAGAGACTGGGATGCCCTGGGGAGATATCTTTGACTATTAAATAGTAAATGGGATTCAGTTTTCAACACTGAAATGCTGGGGGCAGCTGAGCCAAGGCTCCGCCTATCCGAGCTGCTCATTAAATGGTTCCCAGGACACGTGCAGGACTGACTGTGGGCAGTCACGTTTCTAATGCCCGTCTAAATGGTTCTCATTTGATCCTTCTCTTATTGGAGTGCCGAGAGATGTAATGAGTTGAAGCTCCCTTTAGGACAGCTAACCCCAGGAAATAGTGAAAGCAATTCTGAGCCCCGACTCAAGATGCACCTCCTTCCCCCTAATTATAAAATGTCTATTTTCTCCCCTTATCTCCAAACAAGCAGCATTATTTCAACTTAACTGTGGATGAGGAATGCACCACTATATAATAAAAGGACCAAAGATGCACTATTTAATGTCAGAATGACAGATGCTTCAATTAGGCAGACAGGACTATTTCTCCCCCAAATAGATAAAGATTAAATTTTTATAAGATTATGATGTTTGTGTTTATGGTACGGTACCGTTACAAGCTTTCATTACAATGTAAATTAAAATAAAAACCTCGATTTCAATGGAAGCCAACCACCCGGCTAATAATTTTGCAACTCACAACCGCCATTTATCAAAGCCCCTGGTCCCCTCACCTGGGACGAGTGTTCTCCACCGTGCAGAGGCACCGTCCAGGTAAGAAATCTCGCCTGGACGTTCCTACGCCCCTTTCCCAGAGACAGGAAGGCATGCTTTGGAGTTACCGTTTGGCTGAAGGTGGCAGAGATATTTTTTTGATGTGTGAAATCTCCTTTTCTGCTTGGTCCAGATTTGAAGACGTTGGACAGACAGTCAACCCGCGGGGGGCAGGGTCTGGGGTTGGAGGTTCGGGATCGTCCTGCAGACGCAGTCAGCGGCAGCAGACGGCTGGGCTCCCCACCACGCTGGGGCCCGGGAGGCCAGCCGCCATGCTCGGTATGGCAGTGTGAAGGTTGCAGTGCCCTCTGGTGTCCTGTGACCCACCCTAGGGGCTTCCTCCATTGCCATCGCTATGAAGGAAACGTTGCCAGGCTTCCGATTTCTCACGCTTTCTTTCCAGTGAGTCCTCTGTTCTCTATTCTAGGGTTTTACTCTCCAAACACGACGAGAACACATTATGTTTCATAACTGGAAACACGCGTCGTGTGTGTGAAAACAGTCAAACACACGCTTGGTTCCAGGAGAATGGCGGCTTGAGACAAGGCGAGCTCCTCCCAAGGAGACGCGAGGAAGCGGCAGGTGGACTGCGTCCCCGGGGAGTGCGCCGGAAGCGAGGGCGTGGCGCCCCAGGCAGAAGCCCGCACGGGGCGGCGGCGGCAGGTGGGCTGTAGGTGCCTTAGGCGGGGCCTGAGTGTGGAGGACGCGCTGGAGGCTGGCGTCCTGGCTCACAGTGGCCACCCGGGCAGGCGGGAGGCCTTGGGCCCCTGGGTGGGCGGGGGAGTGAGACTCAGGCCAGCGGCCCAGGGGGCTGCGAGCCATCAGATGCGCAGAGGAGCGAGGGGTGAGAGTAACTGTGAAATCGCAACCCGGAGCCTGGTCCTAGGGATTTGGAGCCCAAATTTACGCTGCTAACTCGATTCTTCTTATTTTTTTAAATAGGAATCTACTTACAGGAGAAATTGTGTAGCCCACAGCAATCCTCCGAGTCCTGAATTCTGCAAGTGGCCCTTTGGAGCTGTGCTCTGTCAGCCCAAAGCGGTGTCATCCACGTTGGCTTGGGACGCACTGGCTCTCTCAAATCCTTCTGGGACTCTGGGGGAAATGCAGCCCCCAGGAAGGGCGGGGTCCACCCGGGGTCCTGCCGGTGCCTTGCTCAGCGCCCCGCCCAGCGACCCCCACCCCCGCCCGCCCAGCGCCCCGCCCAGTGCCTGGCTCCCCACAGCCACCCAGACCTCTGCTAAATGTCGTGGAGTGAGGGTCTGAGGGATCACTGTGACCCCCACATTTGTCCCTCAATTCTGCTTCTGTGACTCTCTCCTGAGGTTTAAACAGAAACTCAATTTTATTGGCTTACAACAACTTGAAGAAACAGTGGAGAATGCTTTCATTCAGTGACCATTTAAAGAAAAACTCGGAAAGCAAAAAAATTGCCATCCTAAGACGTTCTCATCTGCGCCACGAGCTTGGCCTGTCCTCCGCCGTGTGTCTGCAGCATCCTGACACGGAAGGGAGAAGGCAGGAGGACGCTCTCAAACAAAGGACTTTTAATAAAAAAGATTTATCATCCTGAAGGCCTCTGATCCGACCGTGAGGCCCGCGCAGGGAGGGCGAGGTGCTTGGCGGTCCGCAGGAGACACGGAGATAATGAGGGCTTTGGACGGGAAGACGAGGGCGGGGGACGCAGGGAGGGAGGGCAGAGGGGGAACTGCCAGCCGATGGGGGGGGGGCGGGTTGGTTCCTTCAGTGTGAGGAGGCTGTGAGCAGAGGGGGCCCAGCGCCCTCACCTGCCTTCAGGGGCCGGCCACAGAGGATGGGTGCGGGGCGGGAGCTGGCGGGGTCTCTCCCCCACAACCCAGGCCTCTTCCCGGAAAGTGTCCCCCTCCGTCACGCGGTGTGGTATGCAGACACGTGGCGGGAGCTCTCTCTCTGCACAGCGCCGTGGCCATGCCGAAGGCAGGCGGGCGGGCACCCTGGAGAGACGCCAACCCGCCAGGTGGCCAGGTGTGGGAGTGGGCGGGACCCCGCGCTCAGGTGAGCTCTGGCCGAGGTGCCGCCCGACACCGGGGAGACTGAGCTGGACCTGCGGGGGCTGCTCTGCGCTATCCTGGGGTGGCCCTGTCTCCTCCGAAGAAATCTCAGCCTTCGGCGGCATCATGCTGCAGCCCCGGATGTGGCTCCCGGGACAAACTCTCTCAGTTCCCCGGGGACCTGGTGGCTCCCGGTGTGCTGGGCCTTCAGGGTCGGAATGCGGAAAAGCCTGGGCAGACTGGGACGAGCGGGTCCTCGTCGCGCGGGCCGCCAAAGGCGAGGGCGCCCCGGAGCGTGGCCTGTGGTCACAGGGGGCCAGAGGAGGGGGCACCAGCACTAGTTCACGCTGTGACCCGGGGCGGCGCGCAGACGCTGGGCGGGTCCAGCCGCGGGGGAGCTAACCCTGCGTGCGAAGGAACAGCGACCTGGATGCCACAAGCCAAAAGCGGTCACTGGAGTAGTCCAAGGGACTTCAGCTCCCCTTTGGGACACACGGAACCCTTCTTGCAAACGGCTTCTCTGTCGCTCATCCCCGCTCACGCGGAGGCTGCCACCGTGACGTCTTTTCTGACCCTCCACGCCGCGGAGGCACAGGGCGCGGGCCCTGGCACAGTGTTCACGGCTGAGGCTGAACTTAGAAAGACAGGGACTGTCCTGGGAGAAAATCTGGGACTCGCCCAAGGCCACTCAGCTGGAAGGGACAGCGCCAGGGTTCATTATCCCTGTTCTGCGGGAAAGAAGCCACTGTCTGCCCCATGTTGCATCGAAGTACCTACCCACACGGGGAGCTCGCGAGCCGTGAGGGCCTTGGTGCTGGGGGCTGACCCTCAGCCTCCGTCCAGCGTGAGGCTGGACAGGGAGGATGCTCCCCGGGCACCGAGGAGGAGCCCCAGCTAGCCAGGGTGCTCTGCACTCATCCCCCTGCCCCGGGGTGGCCAGAGTGGACGGCGCCTGTGACCTGCAATGGGTGGGGTGGCTTGTCACTGTGCAGCCAGTCATGCAAACTGCATTCGCTGGTGACGATGTTCAGGAGTGCCTCCGAACGCCTGTCATTCAGCTGTGTTTGCCGCCAGCCACATCTAACGGTGTTCTATTTAGTTTCCCTCATGCAAATAGCAGGATGCTTAATGTAAACCAATTACTACAATTTTGCTTTCTAAGAAATCAGAAAACGTAATCAAGGGGATGCAATTTGTTTGCTTTTCATGAAATATCACAGCGTGGCAGCGACAGGAGCAGCCTTTGGAGAGGTGTGTGTGTCTGTGTGTGTGTGTGTCTGTGTGTGTTTGTCTATGTGTCTCTCTCTATGTCTATGTGTGTGTGTCTCTGTGTGTGTGTGTGTCTGTGCGTGTGTGTGTCTGTGTGTGTTTGTCTATGTGTCTCTCTCTATGTCTATGTGTGTGTGTCTCTGTGTGTGTGTGTGTCTGTGCGTGTGTGTGTCTGTGTGTGTTTGTCTATGTGTCTCTCTCTATGTCTATGTGTGTGTGTCTGTCTCTGTGTGTGTGTGTCTGTGTGTGTGTGTCTGTGTGTGTCTCTGAGTGTATGTGTGTGTGTCTGTCTGTGTGTGTGTGTCTGTCTGTCTCTGCGTGTAGTGTATGTATAGGGCACAGGCACGTGTCTGAGTGTGAGGTGCGTCTGTTTGTCCACAGGGCCCCACACGGGCACCAGGGGAGGAAGGTCCCAGGGTGGGGGCGTTGGCTCGCTATTGGCTTAGGGACACAGAAGCCCGGAGCACGTCCCGGAAGCTGATCAAACAGACCTTAACTCAGATCTGCGGGGTTGGGGACGCTGTGACCGAGATGCGGTTCTGTCCATAAAGCTTGATTGGGCATAAAGGAAGCCGTTTTATTTTAAATCTCCTTTCTTATTTTAAATGATAATTACACTCCCAGAGGACAGGTGAGTGTCCTCCCTGGGAGCAGTGGCCCGAGAGCAGAGTAGGAGCAGAGCTGAGTCTGCAGAGAGGGGAGGGGGCTCCCTCCCCAAGGCCCCGCCGTCAGAAGAGCCCCCACCCCGACCCCTGTCAGGGCCCTGGGGTCTTCTGCGAGCTCGCGCTCTGCCTGCCTGAACTTGCTGCTCCGCGATGGGCCCGGCGGCGAGGTCCTGGGAGGGGTTTGGAGACGCTGGGCCATCTCCCCCTGGGACCTCTGCTCTCAGGGCTTCGGGGCTGTGGCCGGTGCAGTTCTCACCTTGGTTCTCCCACTTCGGGCTCTGGCCAGGGAGCGAGTTCTCTTTGATCTTCTTCCTTTCCTTCTGAACCCCGGTCCCCCGCTGGCAGACGCCCTTGCCGGGAGCTCAGAGACCAGCCCTTCAAGAAGCCACGGTGAGGACCCCAGTGGGGATCCCCGTAGGCTTCAAGCCTTTCTCACGCCCAGGAGAGCCCCGTGACGTGAACCCCTTAACTCTTTCAGACCTGATTATTTCCTTTAAACCTCATGGCCAGGTCCTGCCTCACCTTTCCTCCATGATTTTTAACAGGAGTGCCTTTGTGCCTGGCCTGCCCCTCCCACCCCACTCCCATGCCCCGCCCACCCCACTCCCATGCCCCGCCCACCCCACTGTGCGCTGGCCTGCCCCGCCCACCCCACTCCCATGCCCCGTCTCCTTGGGAGACACATGTCCAGTGCACGGGACTTGCCACGGAAAGTCTGGAGACTGTTCTGCCACGTTCTGTGTGTGGTCCGGGGCATCGGCTGACGCTGGCGGGCAGGCGGACGAGCTCCGGCGTCAGGTCTTGCTTTGGCGAGGCAGATGGCTTCTCTGAGCTCCTCAGAGGTGGGCATAGCACCTAATTCTTCACAGCGACTTTATGAGGACTGAAACTGTGGCTCGCCTGAGTGCCAGGACACGCCAGACAAGTGACGAGGTCTAGCCATTGTGGTCGTGTCTGAGGACTCAGTGACAAAAGCCCTGGGGGTGCCCGGAGTGCCTGGTGACAGTGAGTCTCCCTCCCCTGCAGGAGAGGCTCGGGGAGGTGGGGGTGCGAGCCCTCCCTTCCTTGGTCTGGGCCATCAGGACGGGAACGTAGAGGCCTTTGCCTACAGCCAGCGGCTGTCCCCCTTGGACACGACTCCGCGTTTTTCCCAGGTGGCAGGGGAGCCCCCAGACACACTCGCTCCCAGTGCTGTGCCCCGAGAGTCCAGCTCCAGCTCCCTCAGACCCTGGAGACTTGACACTTTCTATCACAGTGCTTGTGTGACATTTTCCAGATTGGATCTAGAAACTGGAGATGGACAAGTTCTCCTCTGAGCTACTTGGTGTCTGTCATTCTCCCCCTGCCCTGCCCTTCCTGGCTTTGGGCTCCCAGCCCGAGCACAGCCACCTCAAGTGACAAACCCTCTCGCACAGATTCCACAGGCATAACCCCACCCCAAGGTGGGGGGCGACGGGCCTGGACGGGCCAGGTAGCCCACGGGGGAGAATACAGCACCCACGAAGGAGGGGCAGGCAGGGGCTCCAAGGTCTCTGCCCCCCGCCCCGCACTGTCCCCACGGCCTGCAGTGTGGGGGCTGTCCCTCCTGAAGTCCCCCTGTCTCCCGTCCCTACCACCTGCCCCAGGCGCCCCGCCCGGAGCCGCTCTGGGGGACTGGAGGGTGTGGGGCCTGACGCGGAGGCTGGCAGCCAGCGTTTCCTTTCCACATAAAAGATGACAGGGTCCCACTTACCCAGCCGAGGCACAGCAGGAAAAAAAGAAAAACAAACGAAACCTCTTTAGAGAACAAAATGCGGATGAAGCGATTTCATCTGCATGTTAAGGGGAAAAGCCCGTGGGAAGCAGTCCCCCATTACTCATGTCACTTGTCCTAACGATGTCGCCTCAAGTTCAGCCCCCGCCAAAAGCCACGGGGCAAACACAGAGGACGCTGTCTGTTGTCTTGTCAGCCAGTGTTCCACTTAATACGGTTGTCTGACCTTTGAGTCACAGGCTAAACTTTACCCTCAATCAAACTCAGTATTTAAATCAGCAGACGAGGGACTCTGATTACGAGAAGCACTCGCTGTACAGCACCCACTTTACGTGATAAAAAATATTTAGAGCATTTACATTCCAAGAACCGATGTCCTTATTCCCTGCACACCGAACGGTCTCCTTGACATCTGCTGAAAGGAACCGCGCGCGAGTGCGTGCCTCGGGGTGCGGGGTGCAGAAGGATGGGGCGGGGCTTCAGAAGCGTGGCAACCTCGTGACCCTGGAGACGCTACTGCCTGTGTGGGGGGCAGGGAGGATGGTGGGGTGGAGTGGGGGGAGAGGGAGGGAGGAAGAGGGGAGGTCAGGAGGTAGAGGGGGTGAGAGGGGAATGAGGGGGGGTCAGGGGAGGGGTGGAGGGGCAGCTTCCGGAACAATCCGGGTGAGGGCCAGATAACGCCGGCACCAGCTGTCTCCGTCCCCCGGAAGCCGCCATTGAAGCGGGAGTGGGGGACCATGGGACCTTAGCCCAGCAAAGAGCAGAGGCGGGGGGGCGGCACGATTGCTGTCCCTAAAGGCCCCCCCGGCTTGGAAGAACAAAGGGCCTGGGAATGTGGGGACCGCCCCCCCCCCCATGAAGCGTCCCGAGAGCTTAGGACGTGAGTGGGAGAGAACCCCCGGGCGCTGAGAGGCCTGTGGAGCTGGGATGCCTCGTGAGCCCCAGTCTCCTCGTCTATGGAATGGGCACGGCGGCACCGACTCGTGGGTTCTAAAGGAGCCGGTGTACCCACCCCTTCAGCTCAGTGCCAGGGACGAGGTCAGAGTGCACTGCACTGTCACCTCCCAGCCTCCACGTTCTCGTCTGTAAAACGAAACAGCAACGATGCGACCCGGCCTTGCGAAGACCGAGCTAGCATGACACAGCCCACAGGGGACACTGATGACTAATGAGTTCGGTTGCTGCTTCAGCTTGTCTGTCACAGGAAGAATTTTCTAATGCTCAGAACTATTGACAATGAACTCCTGTGAGGTCGCTGTCAGCGCCATGCCCAGGTGGAAGCTGCCGACCGGTCACCTGGAGCGTGACACCAGGGCAACTGACCTTGCGCTTCCCACCAACACCAGGGGGGTGGGGGTGCAGCACAGACGGGGCTGGGGTCACCGCACGGAGGAGGCGAGGTGGGCCTGCAGCCCCAGCCCCTTGCTCCAGGCTGACCTCGGGGAACACTCTCCAGGCACTGTCCTGGGCCTGGCTCCTGACCCTCTCCCCAAATCCTGCTCCCCCATGGCCAACAGGACACATGAACCCAGATTTAGTCTTTTACGTTCAGCTGCATTTTGGAACACACGTTGTGATCTTTAAGGCTGAAAATGTCACTCATTCCTAAGGCAGAAGGGACCCCAGAGATGCAGCACCCCGACTCCTTAGATGAGACTGGCATCGCGGGCACCTGGGCTGGCTGCGAGACCGCTTTGCTGAGGGTCCCCTGTGTGACTCCCCAAGACAGCCACCTGCTCTGCCGTCCTGGGCGTCGGCTAGACAAGGCAAAGGCATCAGATACGAAATCAAGCGGAACCGGGGAGCACGACGGGGTGGAAGTGGGGAGCAGCTCGTGCCTCGTTTCCGGAAGCGAGAGTGACAGAGAGACAGAGCCTGGCTGTGCTTTCCACGCCCGCTGCTTTCCCCTCGCCACCTCCCGACAGGCAGCGGGTGCGCGCACAGCGCGCAGACGCAGCCCCCGATTTCTGCGGAGGGCGCAGAAAAGTGCAGGGCTGACACAAGTTTCCGCAGGAAAGTGAGTGGTTTCTGCGTCCTGCAGCCTCCCCTGATGTCGCCTGCCCTCTCTGCGGAGTTTGCCCCTCCCGGCACCCTCTTTCCACGTCCCCACCTGTCCCAGTGTTTCTGAGGGTGACGCCAGCCTCGGAGCGTCTGAGTTCTGCCTCAGCGCGTCTCAGAAACGTCACAAAACGAGGCTCCTGCCACAGACATTTCAACCCACACTGTCCCCCTCCTCCAATGGGCACGGACTCTTGTGAGGGCTTTGTCAACTGTCGACATGGGAACCCGTGTACCTACCTGCAGTCACCTCTACTTGGAGATCTCTTGGAACTTTGGAGGTGACCCGTCCAAGCTGAGTGGACTTTTTCTGTGTCCCCCAGGTCAGGGGGACCTGGTCAGGAAGACCCCCGAGTCTGGGGTTTCAGGCTCACTCTTGGGCGTTCTGGCTGCCAGGCTTCCGCCGCCCACCCACGTGGGTCCCCGGAGGCGCCTGCGATGGAGGCGGGCGCGGGGCTCTGCCAGCGCCGCCCACCGCCTGCGCACCCGCGACCGCGGCTTTTCCCGCCACCGCCACTGCCTTCCCCTGTCCCCGGAGGACCCACTCATTTAGTACATCGCCTGCGTCTAGAAACTATTTGGAAGTTCACGCATAAGATGAAACCCAGACTCGTTTTGGCACTACGTTTCCTTGGGAGGAAAAATAACAATAAACAAACAAAAAAAATCCCCCTTCCAGACGTCGCAGGAACAGACCGGCGCCCTTCCTTCTTCTCACTCTGTGACGCCGAGGTCCTCCTGGGGGCTCTCTGCGGCTGCGACTCCGTGTTCCTGACAAACGACGTGTGGGTGAAGTGAATGCGCTCTCGCAGAGGTGGGAGGCGAGATGGGCGCCGGGGAGACGCAGGACCCGCGCCTGCGCGCACCGCGCCTGCGCGCACCGGGGCCAGGTCGCCACAGCCTCCGTTTCTGCAGGTGCCAGCGTTTCATCTGTAATAAGCGGGGAGACTGTCCGGTTGGGGACAGTCAGCAGAAGCCTGTCTTTACCCGGAATTTCCGTTGGAATCGGCCATGGCCAAGGACTTACTGAGAGCAGACGGCCTGGCCACTGCGGCGGTGTCTGGGGGAATCCCCACCTGGGTCCCCCCCCCCAGGATGGTGAGGCCTCGGGCAGAAGACTCGGCGACCCTCTGTCACGCTCAGCGTCACTCACCCTGGGAAGTGCGCAGGGGAGCCAGGAAGTGAGGGGGAGACTCTGGCTGGGCCTCAGGGTGCTTGTGATCGAGGGGGGCTGGAGCCTGGACAGCAGCAGCTCCAGCCTTCCAGACTCAGGGCGCCTCCCCGGTCTCTGTGCCCCAAGCTTTGCAGGGGCCACAGGTTGCTGCAGGTGCTGGAGGGATGGGCAGCCCTGGCCCTCCGGCCTGTGGGTGGGGCTGGGGGCGCCGGAGATAAGCCCAGAGCCGTCCGCACAGCTGAGCCTTTGCGCTCTGGTTGCTGGCACGGCCCGCCCCGCCTTGGCCCCATTCTCCTGGTGGCCCGGTCCTGGGGCGCGTGGACTCGGTTCTTATTCTCTGTGCCCCGCGTCAGCACCGGGAGGCCCGGACAGCTCTCGCCTCGCTTTCCCGGCACTCCCTGGGCTCCAGCCCGGCTCATGCCCCTTCTGTCCAGCTGTCACAGGCCCTGGCGACCTGTGGGCGAGGGGCCCAGCCAGGGGCCGCACAGGCTGCGACCACGCTGGTCTGCCGGGCCACTTCGGCCCCCCTGTCTCTTGCTCAGCTCCGGGCCCTTGTGGCGACTGCGTCCCCCCAGAGGAGAGCACCCTTTCCCAAGGGGACCAGCGGTACTCCCTCCCGCCCCTCCCAGATGCCCGTTTGGTGGTGAACGGCCCAACGGCACCCGCCCGGCCGCCCGGGCCTGCTCCTCCCCCAGGTGTCTGTCCATCTTGGCTGCTGCGTTGGTGGCTCTGGCCCTGACCACGTCCTCCTGCCTCACACTTGGTTCCCCTTTATTTCCGAGGCTCTCTCGTCCCGGCCCTAGCCCAGCGATGTCTCCAGCCGCCCGTGGGTGATGCCCACCTTGGCTCGGCTGCCTTCTGTGGGCATGCGTGGGCAGCCACGCCCGGCCAGGGTGTCCCTGCCTCGTCGCAGCCCTCCGCCCTGCGGTCAACGTCCTCCTCCCTTCCCCAGGCCCAGCGTCCCCCGCTCTCCCTTTCACTGAGTGCGGGATTCCCAGCAGAAGTCCCAGCTCCTGCCCCATCCTCTGCTCTCCACGCGTGGATCGAAGCCTGTAAAATGGCAACGCCACTCTGGCGTATTGAACTTGGTGTCATTCGAGGGGCTGCATTCGGTGGGTTTTGTGGCCATAATTCCACGGGAAAGGACAGGCGACACGGTGAAGGCTGGAGAGGACAGCAGTGGCCAGGAGCTCCAGGGCGGCAGGGTGGGGGCGGCGTAGGAGCCAGCTGTTGTGTGTCCCTCCTGGTCTAGGCAACGCACCCTGCGACTCCCCTCGCCTGTCGCCGGCCCCTTTGTCACGGCCCCCTCGCCCTCACTTGACTTTGGTGCCCGAGGCTGTTATCCCCCCAGCAGGCCTGCTGGGGTGGCTGGCATGCAGGCAGCCTGGCTCTTTCCTCTGGTCGGGAGACTTAGAGGCCTCGGGTTTGGGTCCCAGCCCTGTGGCTCCGGCCGTCTGGACATGGGCAAATCCTTTTCCAGAACCTTCTCAGCGATGCCAGACCATGGGCAAGGTTCCTCCCTGTGCAGGTCCAAAAGGCTCGCTGAGTGGCCTGTGGCCACACTGGAACCATGGGGAAAGGGAGCCGAGCGCTCGAAGCAGGTTCTGCATTACTGCCCGGGGCCTCGGGCAGGTGGCCAGACCGGTCCGTCCCCCACGTGCCACGCGTGTGCCCAGCTGGCTCCTCCCATGCAGAAGCCCCTTCTCTCTGTGTTACGGCGTACAGATGTGACAGTGACTTCGACGTCAGCCTCCAGGTGCATTTGCTTATTTCCCCTACTGTCGGGTCCTCGTCCTGGGGCTGCCAGAGAGCAAAATGCCCCTGGGTGGGCAGCTTAAACACCGGACATGTGTTGTCACAGCGCTGGAGGCTGGAGGGGGCTGCTTCCCCCCAAGACCCCCTCCTCGGCTTGCACCTGGCTGCCTTCTCCCCCTGTCCAAATTTCCTTTGGCGTGTGCATTCTTAGTCTCTCTTTGTGTGTCCAAATTTCCTCTTCTCCTAAGGACACCAGTCAGGCCGGATTAGGGCTCCCCCATATAACCTCGTTTAACCTTACTCGCCTCTCTAAAGACCCTATCTCCAAATACGATTACATTCTGAGGTATTAGGTGGGGATGAACTTCAACATATGAATTTTGGGGGAGGGCAGAATTCAGCTCCTAACTGTCTCCCTGAACAAGTCATTCCACCTCCCTGGACCTTGGTTTATTCAACAGTAACGTGGGGATGATGGTGGTGACAGTCATGGTCATGGTCATGGTCGTGGTGATGGAAGTGATGGTGTTAGTGGTGGTGATGGTGATGGTGATAGCGACGTGATGGTGATGGTGATGGTGATATGATAACGATGATGGTGATGACAGTGATGATGGTGATGGTGACGGCGGTGATGACGATGTTATGATAACGATGGCGATGATGGTGACGGCACCTGTCTGCCAGGGTTGTGAGCATTAAATGAGTTAGTAGATGTAAAGCGCGGTAGTCAACGTCATTAATCTTAGCTGCTATCATTTTCTTATGATGATGATTTTTATACACGTAATTACCTAAGAGCTCTGTGAGCTGGCTTTGGTCTGTCACAGACCTGAGAGTGAGTCATCAAAGAGCCTGTTAGTGGCAGACACCGTGAGACGTGGCAGCCTGACACCGTGGCGGAAAACAAAGCGATAGCGGCAGTGTGCGAGCCGAGCGCTCTGTAGCTGCGCCGGTGTGTGTACACAGAGAGCTTCGCTCGCTTCGGAGGCCGGGAGGCAGGGAGGCGCTTCGTTTGCGTCAGCAAAGTGGACGCCTGACGGCCGACACACGATGCCCTGCGAGGCGGGTACACGGCCTGTTCCTCTCCACTGCGTCTCTGCATTTGCACATTAACAAGTAGCTCTGTGACCTGGGGCCGCTTACTGCACCTCTCTGAGTCTGAGTTTCTTCATCGGTAAAACGGAGGTGATAACAGCTCTATATTAGTTTCCTGTGGCTGTTGGAACCAAGTACCACAAACTGGGGGCTTAAATCTATTCTCTCTTAGTTCTGGAGGCTAAAAGTCACCGTCTATTATTTTTATTACTATGTCTGCATGATCAGGGAGCTCCTATGGATATAGGAAGCAGAAAGGCTTCGGGGGCAGGAGGAGTGGGGACGTGCTGTTGGGGAAGTCACCGGCCGCTTCATGCGCCTCTGGCCTGGAACAGACCTGTGCTCGGCTGCCCGTCTGCAGACCCCGCGAGTGTCAGGTTCACTTAGGTGAAACGAGAGAAGCCACGCCCCTCCGTGGCCGCCCCTGCTCGCTTCGCAAAGTGGTCAGACCACCTGCCACACGAGCACCTTGCTGCGGGAGAGAAAATGAATCATCACGTAGACGTGGCCTTTTTGACCCAGGAGCACACGTTTCTCTGAAGGGGCAGGTGTTTATCCGCCCTCCCCAGGACAAGGAGCCACTTGGGAAGAGCCTGCTAGAGGTGGAAACAGGTCCCGTGGCTCTCAAAGGCCACAGCCGCCCAGCTCAGGGCTGGTCCCACAAAGAATGCGACAGGACAGGAACCGACAAGAGCGATGAGCAGCCAGGGGCTGATAGGGAAGCCATGACCTTCAAGGACCCAGAGGGTAGACGCCCACGATTCCATGAGGGCTAAGCATCACCTCCCTGACCCTCAGGTGACACCCCGAGGTGAAAACCTTTGTGATCCTGGCCACCACGTTCGCTGAGAAAGGATGGGGGGTGCACATTGCAAAAACTCCACACCCACACGTGAAAACACGAACCAAAATAAAGAACTTGACGCCTCCAAGGTTTTGACAAAGGGTCAATGCTCTTTTAATGTCACAAGCAAAAGTCAGCCCCTGAATGACCGAGCAATACAGCAAAGGAGACGTCATTCCAAGAGGCTCCCACGCGGGGTGGACTGCCCGGCCTGGGCAGCTTCCCCCATGTCCCCAGCAAAGTGTCACCGAGGGCACGAAGCCAGCAGCTTCCTGTGCGTCTTTCTCAAGAGCAGAGCCCACTCAGGACCGCAGCACGGAGCGCCAGAGGCCACCTCCTGGAAGGGACCACGCTGCAGCGGAAGCCGCCTGGGGAAGGGGTGGCTTTGTCTGTCTACGACATGCTCTGGGCTCCTGGGGGGAGCAAGAAGCTGCCCCGACGCCAGGCCACGTTGCTCCCCGTCTTGCTGGGGGAGCCCCAGGGACTGGAACTTCAACCGTCCCAATGAAGGGACCGCGACAGGGGTCCGAGCGAAGGGCCCTGTCCCTCTGCATTCCACGTGGGCAGGCGGCAGAAGAGCTGGTGTTCACGGGCTGAACGGGGGTCCGGCCGGCGGCCGCGGAGAGGCGCACGTGATCCCCGACCGCGGAGAGGCGCACGTGATCCCCGGCCGCGGAGAGGCGCACGTGACCCCTGGCCCGCACGCCCTGCCCCTCGTCTTCTCCGTGCCAGCAGTTGGCACTAGGCCGTGGCACGGTTTCTTTCTCCTTCCGGTTTGCCGGAATGGGATTTCTCCAGAAACTTCTCCAGGCTTCGAAGATTGTCCCATTAACTTAAATCTCTTTACTCTGGCTCACTTTGCAGCCATTCATTTCAATCCTGCAAAGGTCGGCTGTCACCGCACAAATGTTAGACTTAATTTGTTTTCTTGATGCATGTCATGTCCATGATCTGGCCTCGTTTTTAGTCACTTGTCCACGGGGAGCTGCGGCGGGCAGGGTCAGCAGGCAGGGTCACCACGTGGAGGTGGGGACAGCGGTAGCCTTGGGGTAACGTGCTGGATGGGGGAGGGGCTTGACTCTGGTTAGGGGGTGCTAGTGACAACCAGCCCTAAAACCTGTGCCTTTTAGTCCCTGGAGTCTGCGGACCTGCAGCGACATCGCTCTGGATTTGGAGCCCGGAGCCAGCCGGGTTTGAGGCCAAGTGCTGCTTAATCGGCACCCACCTTCCCGCCCCGCGCCCCCCGCCGCCCCCCGCATGTGAATTCCTGAGCCCGCGCAGTCTTGGCTTCCAGTCGTTCAGAGCAGACTCCGTGTTTGGGGAGCTGTTCTGTCACCTTCTGGCGTGGAGCTGACGAGGCAAAGCTGGCGGCCGGACCCCTCCCCGCCCCGCTCTGTCTCCGTCCTGGTCTCCGGTCTCTGCTCGTCTTCCGGGGGCACAAGCTGAACACAGACACGGAGGCCCCCGGTCCCCGGCGAGCTCGTCCACCTGCCACTGGTCTGCTGGGCCGGTCGGACTCCCCTGGGAGAAGTCCGGGCAGCCTGGCCGGGCGCCGTGCGGGGCATCTGCGTGGCATCGCACCGCTCACTCGGCCTTGGCCCGCGGGGAGCCGGGAGCCGGGAGCTGCCACTCAGCGCTCCCGGGCGCGGGGGCCGTGGCGTCACGTGACAGCCGGGCTCGCACGCGGACTCCCACGGCGTTGGCGCAGGCCGGACAGGCGGGAGTCTCTCCCTGCTTCCTCACCTGCCGATGCGTCTTTCCATCCGCCACCCACCTGGTGGCCTGCGGCCCCTTGAACTCCACCCGCCCGCAGCTTAGCTCGCCTTCCCCGCGCTACCCCCGGCCCTAGCTCGTCCGCACCCTCTTCTCCATCGGGTCCATTCCCAGGGCCCTCCCCTCGTCTCCCTCCCCCTCCCACTCTCTCCCCATCTCCCTCCTCCTCTCCCTCCCCTCC
>CM053502.1:1216340-1239489 GCA_028627145.1 Eidolon dupreanum
CCCCCCCCCCCCCCCCGCGCCCGACTCGTCCGGGGGCATCTTTCCCTGGCGGCTCCTTGGCGTCCCACCTCTCTCCACCTGCTCCCTTGACCTGCATCCAGGTCATCGCCGCCACCTGTGCCCAAGTCGTTGCTCCCCCCTCCTCCCTGGTGTATGACAGGGGACACTGTCTAGAGGCTCTTCGTGTCCCGGACGAGCTCAAAGCTGGGGACACAGCAGTGAACAGGCTGAGAGACGTCGAGTTCACCATCCGGAGCGATGAGCAGATGCCTGGGAAATCGAGACCCAAGGTAGCACTGAGTGGGGGCCCTTCTGTGGGAGAGGCGTGCTGGGGGGTGGGGAGACGATTTTAGGGTGTCGGGCAGGTCCTCTATGAGAACGGGGCGTGGCTCTCCACACAGCAAGGGGGGGACTCCTCTTTTTTAACTGATCATGGCCTCACCCCTGGGGAATCTGGGGTCCTCTGGGGTTTGGGGTCTCACACTAGATGAGCTATGAGCCTCGGGTGTCCCCGGGGAAGTAGGACAGTGGGCAGAAGAAAGCAGGATCGATAAAAGATGCCACCTTGAAGTGGAGTGTGGCCTTGCTGGAGGCAGCAGGTGCTCGCAGTCACGAGATGCGTCTTGCTGACGAGCAGAAGGCAAGGTCAATTCCGAACCGCTGCAATCGGGGCCAGCTGGCCGGCGCGATTCTTCCCCTGCGTTCTCCGCGTGGCACCTGCCGAATATCAGTTAACTCCAGGAGGCAGGCGTGGGCGGCATCAAGTTCCATTTCCATGCACTGGGATGACACAAAATGGTTTGCCCTTTCCGTCCGAGGCCACGGGAGCCTTTATGGGGGCGCCGATGGGAACGCTGCTTGGTTGGGGGGCGCCCGCCTTGGCCCCTCCGCCTCTTCTCCTGCTGGTCCCAGGTCCGACCACGCAGCATGGTGGGCAAAATCAATACCGCATATTTCTGGGCCGGGAAGGGATTTTGACTCGTGGGGTAGTGGACATGGAGGTGGGTCTCCGAGTGTGAAATGTCAGCTGGTGGCTCGTCTCCCGGACCGGGCTGGTGCCATCTGTCTCTGCCTCCTCCAGAAGCTCGCGTGCTCCAGGGTGTGCCCCCAGGATGTGGCCCCGGGGCGGGGGGTGAGCAGCAGGGAGGCCTCGGCCGGCTCTGGGGTTTCGAGGTGCACGGCAGTGTTTGTGGCCCCGGCCTTCCGGCAGGAAGCTCCGTGAGTCACGAGAGATGGAATCTTTCAAAAATAATGCAGCATGGCTTGGGTTCGCAAAGCGTCCCAACACCGCCGGCCTTTAATTAGCTGTGCTGTTCCCTCGGAGGGCTCCCGGACTGCAGGCTGTGACGGATGGCTTTGAGTCACGAAATGCAGGAGCTAAGTGCAGTCACTGACAAGGGCATTGTAGCCAGAAGGGGACCAGGGTCACCTCATCCAAGACCGTCTTCCACAGCTGATTGGCCCCAGCCCAGGAAGAGGACAGAGCTGGCTAAAGTCACGCACGGAGCCAAAGGCAGAACTGACTGCCAAACGGTCCATAGCTGTGCCCTGAAATACCCGTCGCCATTCTCAGGAACAGAGGGGCACCCAAAGGGCGTCACCCCACACTGACATCAGGGTCCACAAAGGACAATGGCCACCTTGGGTACCGACTGGGGAGGCTGAAGCCTCTTTCACCCTCCTCCTGCCCTGCCACCTCTCATCGGACCAGCTGACTAATGGGACGTGGGGCTGAGTCGCCTGAACCCACAGCGTCTGGGAGGCGCCTGCGTGGGTGTGACGTGGTATCCTGTGATTTTGATCTGCACTTTCACTAACGTCTAATGACACCAAGTGCCTTGACCTGTGCTTGTTGGCCGTTTGTGTATATTCTTCTGAGAAATATCTACTCAAAGGCTTTGCGCATTTTTTAAATCGGGACATTTGTCTTTTTATTGTTGAGCTGTAAGTGTTCTTTAGACACCTGGTCCCTCAACGAGTGCAGAATTTGCAAGTCTTCTCTCCCATTCTGTGGGCTGTCTTTCCACTTTCTTGATGGAGTCCTTTGAAGTGCAAGAGTTTAACATTTCGATGAAGTCACATTTACCTATTTTTCTCTTTCGTCACTTGTGCTTTTGGTGTCGTATCTAAGAAACCATTGCCTAACCCAAGACATCAGATGTACTTCCATGTTTTCTTCTAAGGGAGTTATAGTTTAGATTCTCACATGGAGGTCTTTGATCCATTTCAGTTAACTTCTGTATTTGACGAGAGGTAGGCGTCCAGTTTCATTCTCTTGCATGTGGATGTCCAGTTGTCCTTGCACCATCTGTTGAAAAGACTGTCCTTCCCCGTGGGGTGGTGTCGGCACCCTTGTTGAAATCAACTGACCATAAATGTGAAGGATGATTTCTGGACTTTTGACTTTATTCTTTTTACCTATAGATCTCTCCTTATGTCTGGACCACATTAGATTGCTGTAACTCTGCATTAAGTTCTGAAATCCTACAACCTTCTTCTTTTTCAAGACTTTAAAAAATTTTCTGATTCCCTTGAATTTCTATATGAATTTTAGGGTCAGCTTGTTAGTTTCTGTAAACAAAACAAGACAAAATAAAACAAAACAAAACAGCAGCTGGGATTCCGATAGGGATTACACTGTATCTATAGATCAATTTGGGGATTATTACTATCTTCGAAATATTATGTTTTCTGATCTGTGGATCAGAGATGTCTTTTCATTTATTTAGTTCTTTAATTTCTCCCAGTGGCGTTTTACACTTTTTAGTGTACAAGTCTTGCACTTCTTTTGTTAAATGTGCTCATAAGTATTTTTATTCCTTCTGATGCTGGTGTAAATGATATTGATTTCTTAATTTCAATTTTTGGATTGCTCATCGCTAGTGTATGGAAATACGATTGATTTTTTTCTCTATTGGTTTTGTATCCTGCTGCCTCACTGAAGGTGTTTATGAGTTCAAACAGTGTGTGCATGCATGTGTGTGTGTGAATGTGTGTATTCCTTAGGATTTCAGAATGCAAAATCATGTTGTCTGCAAACAGTTAGTTTCAGCCCTTCCTTTCTGATCGGGAGCCACCTGTCACATGCCCCCCAGCCCCCTTGCCATGGCTGGAGGCCCCAGTACGAGTCTGGGTAGAAGTGGGAGCGAGTGTCCTCGTTTCGTTTGTACTTTTGTTCAGCTTGTTACTTGCTGTTGGTCGAAGGCCTGGCCACTGTGAAGTTCACATCGACTGTAGGTTCCCGTCCGGTGTCCCTGCAGGACGGTGAGCAGTGCTGTCCCTGAGCTGTCAGCTCCTTCTCTTCCGGCCCTGTCCCGGGCGTGTGTCCTTCCCGGCCCCCTGACTCGCGCTCCCATGGTGGCCAAGGCTGCCGTCTTTCAGCCCTTCGATGTGTGGACCTGTGCATGGCGGGTTCCTGTGAGTGTGGGGGTGGTGACCCCGTTGCCTGTGCTCACATCCCATTGGCTGGAACTCAGTCACCTGACCCCACAGAGATGCAAAGGAGGCTGGGAAGTACAGGTGTGGTAGAGGGGACCAGTCCCTGCTACACCACACCACGAAGCTGCCTGTCAGAGGTCTGGGCGCTGAGCTTCTGGGGGGAGGACACAGAGCCATCACCATCCGTCCCCTTCCCAGGTCCCACCTCGGGGGGACTCTGCCTTGCAAGATGTTCAGAGCAGAACACGAAGCCTTGGCTTGTCCCCTCGGTCCCCCAGCCCCTTGGTTCTCGTGTGTGAGGGCGTGCTCGGCTGCGGCTGGCTGGCACGGGCGGGGACGTTGCCTGAGCCAGCGTGGCATCTTTCTGCCTCTAGGAAGCCCAGCCTCCACCTGAGGAGAGCCTCCCTGAGTGACAGTCTGGGACGGAAGGGGCCACGTGGCTCCCGCCCAGGCTGCAGAGTAAAGCCACGACCATGAGTCAGGGGACACGTGTCAAGCACTCCCGAGTGGTAGGGGGTCCCCCGACAGGCAGAGGCCATGGACTCAGCGAGCGACCGGCTGAAGACACAGAGCGAAGGGGACTTGTTAGGTGCTGCTAGCTCGTGGCTGCCCTTCGAGTGTCACAGAGCTGCTTTTATTTGTTGGTTCCTGCCAAACTCTAAAGCAAACATGTTGAAAGCTTCATGGCTCATCATAATTAGTTCTGTCTTTCCTGAACGGGCAAACTAACAAGCAAAAGAAAAAGCAAGGGGTGGGGGGGGGGAGAGAAGCTGCAAGACTCCCGTGTCGCCCGACTGGCAGCCACCGCTGAGGACGCAGTGGGCAAACGAGCTCTGAGTGCCACGCAGACAGTCGCAGAAAGCGGCGATCGTTTCGTGGGAGTCGAGAGGCCCAAATTGTTGCTACTTGTAACTCCTTTAAACCACTTGAAAATGTCGCTGGGTCCTCAGAGCTGCAGGTGACATTCGCGGAGCAGGTGGGGGCTCTGTGGCTCCGGCTGGCGTCCTGGAGGACGAGCGCTCACCGCTGAGGCGTGGAGGAGGGGTTTCTGGGGGCCTTGCTCTCCGCTGTCACCGACCGCGGGGCGTGGCCCTCCCCACTTCCCTCTGCATTTCCTCCAAGCGCTGACTGGGCCCCGGAGAGAACCCGCATGAGGTGCCTCCGGGCAGCGAGGGCCTCGGGCTCCCAGAGCCAGCGAGCAGGCAACAGCCCTCTGGGGACGTGGCCCTGGAGAGGCCACGCAGGGCCCCGGTGGGCTCTTGATGGGTTTTGATCGATTCGCTTATTTCCACCGTTGCCAGGCCGCCCGGTCAGGCGGGCGCACGGGGTGGGGTGCTGCTTCAGCCCGGTAGGGCCCCGGGAGCCCCTGCCGTCTGCGCGGGTCCCGTTCACCTTCTGGTCGGCCCGCCTCTGAGCCGCACCAGAAGGAGCCTCCTGAAGCAGCTTGGGTGTTGGAGCTGCGGTGACAGCGCCGGCCACTCTCGTCCGTCAAGGCCTCTTTTCTCCCGAGCTGGTGCCCCTGTCCTGTGGACACGTGCTTGCCGTTAGCCGCAAACGTCTGCTTCCTTCTCCGCCCTCGAGGACACCTGCGATCACACCTGTCGGCACACGAGGCCGTCATCACACCTGCGATCTCACCTGTCGGCACATGACGTCATCATCACACCTGCGATCTCAGGCACTCGCCCCGTCGGTGGGTTTGTGTGAAACCGGAGCGGCCTTGCCCTCGCGGTCCAGAGAGTCGCCGGGGCGTCCCAGGTCACCATGGGAACCAGCGACTTCCGGTGCGATTTCCCACGGGCAGCAGTGCGAGGCCAGCGGGGCCGGGGCCGATCCCGCCGCTTTCCCCCTGTCTCTGCCCTCCCCCGACCCCAGTGGCCGAGGAGGCGCCAGGGAGCAGGAGATGGCGGAGAAGAGGTGGCAGCCGATGACGGTGCTTCTGAGGCCACGGTGCGAGGCCAGCTGCCTGCACGCGTCTGAGTCGCTCTTAGTCCATCTGACAGATACCCGAGCACCTGCCCGGCTCTGGGCCCCGTTCCAGGCACCGGCCACTCACTGAGACAGACGGGGACCTCGCCACACGGAGGTCCGCTTCTGCTGGAGGAGGCGGACGATACACACTCTAGAGAAATAAATACAGTGTATTTTGATCACGTGGTGTAAGTGCCAGCGATCAGGGAAGGGGCCAGGCGGTGCGGGTGAAGGGGGCAGTTTCAGAGAGGGTGACATCCAGGAAGGTGATGTTTGGGAAAAGACACGACGCGAGAGGGAGCGAGCTCTGAGGACGCCTGGCAGAGGAGTGTCGACGCTGAGAGAGACCAGGGCGCCTGGCCGGGGTGGTGGCCCCAGGAGCGGCAGAGGCCAAGGTCAGAGAGGTCACGGGGTGGGTTGCATAGGGCCCCCCGTGCAGACTCACACCTGTGATCCAAGTGAGCCAAGCCGTTGGAGGGCGTTTGGGTGAGTGACACAGGGGGACTTGTGTTTCACAGGCTCTCCCTGCTGCTCTGCTGAGTGTGAGCCTCAGGGGGAGCGGGGAGGCTGCGGGGGGGGGGCACTGCAGCATGCATGGGGGAGGGGGAGGCCGGGGGGGCCGCTGCAGCACCCATGGGGGGAGGCGCGGGCTGGGTGGGGCAGCAGCAGAGGCGGCAGGCAGCGGGGGTGCGGGGTACATCCTGAAAGCGGAGCGACTAGGATTGGCCGTTGGGTTAGACACGGGCTACGAGGGCCAGGCAGGGAGGGACCGGGGACAGCTCCGTGGCTTCTGGCTCCAGTGCCTGGAAGGAAAGGGAGCCCTTTCCCAGGAGGGTAAAGACCACGGGAAGAGCCTTCTGGGAGTGTTAGGGGTTTGGGGTGCTCCCCAGAGGTCTTGGGTGGAGGTGTCCCACAGGAAGCGGGAGCCGTGCGTCTGGAGTTCAGGGCTGCGGGTGTGTCCTGCGGCCTCGGGGGCTCCCCACCCCCACCCGTCTCCTCCGAGCCCCGTTGTTCTTCCTCTGCTCCTCGTTGGAGGGGTGGCTGGGGCTCTGAGTCTGCAGGCCCCTTCCAGCTGAGATTTTGGGGTGCCGTTCCCTGATTGCTCGGACCTTCCCGTGGGTTTCTGTGTTGTTCTGACTAACTTTAAGGCACCGGGTGGGCCTGCTTGCGTGTGGACCTGTCAGGTGTCCAGCTGGCCGGGAGGCGTCTCCCCGATCTCTGCCTGACCTTTCTGGGGTGCGGGTTCTCCCCCAGCATCCCGTGGCACGGCGATTGTCTGGGAGCAGCCCCACCGGGTGCCGCTGTGAACCATGGAGCTGCCGCTTCTGCCGGCAGCGGACGATGCCGCAGAGCCACAAGCCTCCCGCCGATTAGTCTCCCTCGAGGCGTGGTGGCCTTTCCCTCCTTTTTCTTCCCCGTGATTGAAGAGCAGGAAACTGAAGGCAGCTCTATGGTTCTCTCCCTCGACGAGAGCTGTTGCTTCCTAGGAAACCGAAGGGGAAAGAACAGCCTTACAAAAATTTTACTTGTCAAGTTAAGCCCCACCGGACCCCATGCCTGTGCTTAGAAGTCAGCTCCTTCTAAGACTTGCCTGCAAGCGACTTCTGGGGAGAAGATTTTGATAAACGGCCCGCAAAACAAGATCCTTTCAGTTTTCTCCAATTATATGAGGGAAGTAACTTTCGTCTCTGCCTCGGGTCTTCTTGGGGCTGGATTTAAATCAAAGCCTGCAGAGGAGCGAAGGAAAGATTGGTGGCCTTGCTGCTGAGGGTGGCTCTCAGTGAGTGGAAGGAAACGGGCTGTGCCCACAGCACGGAGGCGCCTCACCGGCTCCCCTGACTAGCAGGCTTGTTCCATGTTTCTCACTGTCTGGTGGTCGGATGACAGTCTGAACCGTCCTCCAGAGCTGCCTTCGAGGTTTTGATTGTTTTCTTTGGACTGAGATTCAAGTTTGGATTTGATGCAGATCTTAAAACAAGCCCAAGCCAACTCCTTGGCCCATAACTGCATCGGGACCAGGAAAAGGCAGGTGAGTGGGACACCTTGGGAGGTGGTGGCCATGGGGTCTGGGTGGGTGCCCGGCCTCCTGAGCCCGAGGTACCTCCTTGCCCCACTCGCCCTGGCCTTGATGACACTCCGACCGAAGGACAATGGGTCCAAGCTGCCAAACACTCACATGGGTGGGAACAGTTCCTGGGGAGTTCACCCCGTGATCCGAGCTGAGAGCTGGGGTGTGAAGCTTACCTGCCACAGGTGGAGAGAAGGGACTTTCTCTCACAGGGTCGTGCAGATCCAAAGCGATTCCTCCACCTCTCATGGGCCACAGTGTCCCTCCTGAGTCCCTGTGTCAAAGTCTCATCCCCTCCAAACCTCAGAGGGGACCTTCATGGAAAATAGGGTCGACGTAGTTAAGATGAGGTCGCACTGGAAGGAGGGTGGGTCCCAATCTGATATGACTGGTGTCCTTATAAATACGGAAAATCTGGACACAGACATGCCTGGGGGAGGGACACATGGCACTAGAGTGACGCTGCTACAGGCCACGGAGCCACCAGAGCCTGAGAGGCCTGGGACGGATCTGTCCCTGCGCTCACACCGTGGCCTCCTACGTCCCACCTCCAGAGCCACTGGACAACACATCTGCGTCATTTAAGCCACGCCGCGTGTGGCGCTCGGTCAGGCAGCCCAGAGGGCCTGGAGCGTGGCCGTTTCTGCAGGCGGGCCCACAGCCCTGTCGCTTCGTGCCGGGCGGCTCCCGCCCACTTCTACTTCCCGTCTGTGGCTGCACCTCACCGAGCGCCCATGGAGGCGCTAAGTCCCAGCTGATCATTCTGGAGGTGCGTGTCCAGCGGCACGAGCCTGCTGTCGCGGACAGGGCGGGGCAGTGGCCGGCGCAACGTCCTACTCCTTGGTCTCTCCAGAGCCGTCTCGGCCTGAGTCCCAGGTCACGCCTGGCCGGCTCGTCTTCAGACGTGAGGCGCTCCGTCTCCTTCCTTGTCCACCCATCGCTGGGTGTTTTCCTCTTGGTGACCGTTTGGAAGTGCCACAGCAAAGGTGTCCCGCTCAGAGGGAGCCGTGCCTGCCACTAGTTCCCGGCTGGGAACAGCGCACGTGCGGGGGAGGCTCCCGCAGCCCGTGTCTGGGTTTACGGAGCTCAGAGGCGTGATGAGCCCCTCGGCGTGGAAATACCGGCCATTTGCATATTTCTGGGGATGCGGTGATGTGATTCAGGAAACCTCGCGGCTGCTGAATGCCATTTAAAGTTCACGCCGGCTTTTGCTGCTCTGCGGTTCTTTAAACTGGAAATGGCAAGTAGACGTGGGGGAGGGGACCGGAGGTGGAGCTGAGTCCACAGCAGCGGCTGCGTTCCGGTCACCCCCGCCTCGCGGAGCCCAGACGCGCCGAGCGGCCGGTACGCGGGCGCCCGGACTCGGCGGCTGGGCCTCCACCCACCACCCAGAGGTCCCGCGGTCTGTGCCCGCCTGCGTCCTTGCTCCCGACCCGTCACACCGCACTGGCTGTGGTCGCTCAAAGGTGCTGGGGCCACCCGGTGGTGAGGTCATCATGCCATCCGCGGGACGTGATGCCTTGGTGCCTCTCGGGTCTCAGGACGTTCCGGCTCCGTCTTGTGGACAGCCAGCCAGACGAGCAGATGGACCGGGTGACAGGGGTAGTGGACACGACCCGGACGCGTCGGGAGCAGCCTGGGCTCGGCACACACGTGGCTTTGGGACCATCCTCGCTGCACAGAGGGGGAGACGGGCACCGAGTGCCCTGCAGCAACTGTCGGAGTCCGGCAGCCGGAAACCCTCGGGCCGGCCCGCGTCCGGCCCCCGGGCAGCTTGGCCTCGTGTCCCGGGGGTGCCGTGACGAATTGCCCCCAACTGGGGGCTCAGAACTACGCGCTCTGGTCCTTCCATGGTCCGGCTGGCCGGAAGTCGGACAGGGAGGTGTCAGAGGGCCTTGTTTGTCTGCAGCTCTGAGGTCCCCCGACATCTGCCTTGGTGTTCGCATGGCCTTCTCCCTGTGCGTGCGTCTGTCTCCAGTGTTCTCGTTCTCGTAAGGACATCAGCCATGGGATCGGCCCACCTGGCGAGCACGACCTCATCGTAACCGATCTCACTGCGGTGACCCCATTCCCAAACAAGGTCGTGTTCTAAGTCGCTGAGCGTCAGCACTTAAACATGCGAATTTTGGGTGAGCGCAATTCAACCCATTACACAGAGGCAGCGAATGTAAAATTAACATGCAAAAATCAACAGGGTGGGAGACAAACCCTAAAACTGAAACAAAAAAATCTACCCGTATTTCAACCGAAGAACACCACGTCGAAGGGAGAAAAACTGAAACCAAAGCCTGGACACAGAACCCCAAGGCCGCACTCAACATCCAGGGAAAGAGCAGCAGAACAATCTAGAGCTCATTTCAGGAGGTGCGCTTCTGGGCGGAAAGGGCGGGGAGATTTTGGAGCAGTTGGGTGTGGGCCGTGGTCAGGCATGTTGTGTGTGGTGGTGTCGGAGGCGGGATCTTCCCGTGAGCTAAGGAACCACAGGTGCAGAGGGCGCTGAGCCAGCGTGGGCAGTTCCAGCATGAACAGGCAGGATGTGCATCAAAAATGGCGGCGTGTTGCAAGTTCACAGGATGGGGCCTCCCGCTGGCCAACTCTGAGTCAATAAGAGCACTGACTAGCTGACAACCAATAAATAGTTCAGCAAACAGATGAGCCAGGGAGAGGGGAGGGCTGAGGACAGAGCGGAGGGCGTCAGAGAATACAACCGACTGGTGGCACAGTCGCGGTGATGTCGGTCTGGGGAGCATCGTCGGTGATGCTAAGTCGGGTGGGGCGTTGGTGATGGATGGGGTCCTCGTGTAGTCTCCGGCTGGGCAGCGCCTTCAGAGGTGACCCGAGCCAGCTTCACCGGGTGGGAAGCACGGAGTATCACACCCCTCTACTGGGGAAGGCTGAGAGGGTCCCAGCATCACATGGGTGGCGTCCCGGCCCAGGTGTGCAGCCTGAACCTGAGCGCCAGGCGACACCAGACCAACCCTTAGCGGGACTGTCCCGCGAATCACTGGTCCGCCTTCTTCAGAAGAACCAGCGTCCTGGAAGATGAAGCGAGACAGAGGAGCCGTTCCAGGGACAAAGACTGATGTGGCGGACCCCAGATGGCAGTGAGCCTCCGAGCCGGGTCGTGTGCTGCGGGGGAGACACCAGAAACAGCACGGCACCGAGAAATGGCAGAATGGGAACGGAGTGTAGATGCGATGAAGGTGTCGCGCCCACACTAACGTCTCAGATTTAATAACTGGACCATGGTTATGCAAGAAAATAAATATCCCTTTCTTTAGGTACTAAAGGGCAAGGGGGCATGATGTGTGCGACCAGCTCTCGGATAATTCAGGAACCCGTGTGTACGTGGAGGATGAGGTAACGCGATTATGGCTAGACGTTCAAAGAAATTGCTGATTTTGGGTAAAGGGCATTTGAGAGTTATTTGCACTGTTCACTTCAATTATTTTGTAAGTTTACAATGATTTCAAAATGAAAATTTTAGAAACTCATAATCTTCAGCAAGAAAAGCAAATTACAGAAGTCCATTCATATGAGGCTCAAAAACCTGTACAAGTGGGCGTGTGTTGCTTAGGGGCCCGCATTAAGCTATAACGAAAAGGAAGCCAGAGAGGCAGCATTCAGGGGTGGTGGGCCTGGGGGATGTGGGGGCCACAGGGCAGAGCAGGGGTCACCCCATTAGGTGGGTGGTGGGTAGACAGTGCTTGTTTTATTATGTTCTTTAAATTGTGTAGACATACACGGTCTTTTAATGAATGATGTATTTCATCATACACCTCTAGAAAGCAAGAATGAAAGGAAAGATATTCTCTTCCCCCTGTTTTTTTTTTTTTTTTTAGCAGATGAGGGGACCAAAGATGAGCGAAGCTGAGGGATTCGGCAAGGATTTGGAGGTTTGAACCCGTCTGCCGGCTCCATAGCACACACTGTCTCTCGTGCCTGAAGAAAGAGCTGGCTTAAGACAGAGACAAGGAGGGAATGAAAGCCAGCAGGAACTCGGCCGTTTGGAAGGGTGACCTTTCCACGCCCGCCCCGTCCCCTCTGCGGGACCTGGGGTACCCGTGGTCAGGTCTCTTTGATGGACTCAGGACAAGAATGATGTCCAGTGTGCTCGTGTGTTTGATGGCACCTTTCCCAATTTGACCAAAGGGATTTTTAGGATAGCTTTCCCTCCAAGTGTATTCAAATTAAAAAGTAACACCTGACAAGAAAGGTGAGCCATTGCGTGATCAGGCCAGCGCTGATGGCGGATTACAGCCTCTGTGCCCGAGCGCTGTCAACTCCTTCATCCACTGACGCTGACGAGCGTCCCGGAGAAGGTCCATGCTCCCCCCGCTGGGACCGTCGGTCCAACGGCCAGATCCTCGTCATCTGCCCTATGTCCTTGTGTCCTTGAGCCCATGTGAATAAGACCAATTTCCCTTCTGCTTTCCAGACTGGTGGTGAGTTCTCGTGTACGTCTCGGTATCTACGGCTCTGGGGTCGCGCTTCTGCTCACGATCGAGTTTCGATCTGATAAATAATTCGTTGTTAATTGGTATTTGCTTTCAGCGCCTGGCGTGGTGGGCGACCGTCAAACGATTTGATTCCAGTTCTCTGCCAGTCAGCTCTGTCCGATGTTTCCTCTGCTCCCTACTCCCCAGTGAAAACATACACGCGTTTAACAGTAAACACAGGCGCTAGAGGAGGCGTTCTGAAGGGCTCTCTTGTACCCGACGGCTGGGCTTGCGCGACGTCTCGGTGATTGTCTTCACCATAATCGCACGGGTTTTCCTGGCGCTCCCAGAGCTTTCAGACTTGCAGCACCGGGGCAGGCGGGGGTGCGTGACCGGGGACGCTGCCGGGAGCGCGTGGGGTAACGTTGGTCTTGGCGACCTCCTGGAACGGAATGAGAGCCGGGACCCCTCTCATCGAAATGGAATCGCCACCGGGCGGAGCGAGCTGGCGGAAAGCAGACCCCAGGCTCATTCACGCCCGCTTCCTGCGCTGAGAACACGTTGCGCTGTCCCATCCTGTCACGGTGTCACGCACCAGGCTGGTCTGCCGGGGAACCCCAGACGCAGGGCGCATCTCACGCGGCTCGGAGGTTTTATTCGTTTGCTTGAGAGCAGCGCAGGCTGGGACCACGACGTTCTCCCGCCCAGCTGCGCTCTCGGGCAGAGAGAGAGAGAGAGGAAGTCGGAGGCAGGGAGCGAGCTCCGGGAGCGACAGGGCAGAGGTGAGACTGGCATGGCCCCTGTCACCATGTGCCTTCGGGCCCGTCTCCTGGAGACTAACAGCGTCTCTGGCTCTATTCTCAAAACACGGGGCCTCGAGGAAGTGCCGTTGGTTCTTCGGAGGAAGACGAAACAGAAGCGTAAGGAAGAGTGGGGAGCAGGAGCTGCGGCCGGGGTGTGTGGCATCCACAGAAGTGGGGTAAAAAATTGCTTTGTGTAGTTTTAGGCACATGATCTAAGGCAGTTCACACGGAGGCCGTGCAGTGGGGGCCTGTGTCCCCTGTGTCCCCCGTGTCCCCCGCGTCCCGCCGGCTCCCGGATGTCCTCCGTCCCCGTCCCCTTCCCAGGCGTTTGGGTGTGGACTTCGGGGGGGGGGGGGGCAGCGTGCAGCCCAGCCCTGTCCCCCTGTGCTCCCGCCACCTGCTGTCCCAGAGAGCCTTCCGTCGGTCAACGTCCATCAGCGTTTCACGGGGCCGGGCGGCCCTTCCCACGGACGTGTCGCCGGCCAGCCATCGATCCTCCCCAGAGGGGTGTCGAGGCTGTTTCCCGAACTGCTGGGGACGCTGCACGCAGAGCCTTGGGCACGTGACACTCTCTGCCCTCGAGCGGGTGTCATTCCAAGGATAGACGTCGAGAAGTAAGTTTCTGGTCAAAACGGTGCGTGCGCTGCCCACGGTCCCGCTGGCCTGCGGGGAGGCTGTCGCTGACGGTGACACGCTTTGCCCAGCCCGCCTGGCGGGTGGGGCGCGTGGGGCCCCAGCCCGTGTGCTCACGCCTCTGACCACGTCGCCTCTGGGGTCTGGACTTGCGTCTCCCTGGCCAGCAGTGACGTGGGGGGCTCCCCGTTTCGCGGCCACGGTGCTGTTTTCTCCTCGACCCGGCGTTCCCTGTTCTTTGCCTGTTCTTCTGGGCAGTTGGTTATTTTGTCATGGAGTTTTAGGCACGCCGCAAGCATCAGAGAAATCACTTCTTATCCGTGATTTGAATTAAGACTTTCCCTTCCTTCTTCCCTCCCGCCCTCGCTCCTTCCCTAGTTTCTTATAATATTTGCTGTTGACATTGCTTCTGACGCTTTTTCTTTTTTGCCTTGTAGAGATTGTTTATTTTTACATAACCAAATATCGGTGTTTCCTTTTGGAACGTCTGGGTTTTATAATATACTTGGTAAAATCTTTCCTGCTGGAAGAGTATACAGATAATCGTTCCTTATTTCCCATTTTAATTTTTTATATTCACATCTTCGTTCCATCCTAATTTGCATTAGTGACATACGCGAGATGGAGATTTAATTTTCTTTTTCTCCGGATGGCTACATAGTCGTCCCCAGTCCCCATTCTCGCTGGCACTTGGGCTGGGATCTGTGGACTGTGGCAGAGTGGGGTCGGCGACGTCAGAACGGGTCCTTCAGAACCGGCCACCTGGCTCCCCATCCCCCTCCTCGCTCCGGTGACCTCTAGACCGTGCGTTCCCGAGGGCGCAGCTGCGTGCCCCGCACGGACGGGGTGTGTGGGAGCGGTCAGCCCTCGGCGGCGGATGCAACTCGCCTGCCGTGCCGTGCACCTGTGCTGGGAGCTGTTCAAACTCAGATTCGTGTATCATCTCATTTAATCCTCAAAGCGCCCTACATACTATTTATGGAGAGATGCGTGACCCAGTCACGTGTTCGCCGCCCTGAGTGGTGGATCCGGGATTCTACACAGGGCGTTGGATGCTGAGCTCTGTGTACCAACGCACGGCTCGCTGGTGTCCGGTGTCGACTCGGATGCTGCCCTTCCCCAAACCCGTGGCCGAACCCCAAAGCCCGACATCACGTTCTCCTGTGCCTTCTGGGTCAGGGGTCCGGACGCCCCCGGGAGGCTCACGGGGACTTCAGGGGAAGCTGCGAGAGCCCCAAGGAGCGGGACGCGGGGCAGGTCACCCCTTTAATGGTTTCAGGGTGAGGCTGTCCGGGCGTTTTGTTCCAGGTTCTCATTAGAGCAATTACCCAGCTAATCGCTCTGATCCGCATTTGGCCGAGGCGGCCGCTCAGCTGGGTGACGAGCAGGAGCAGCTGGCCACGCGGCGGGGTCCGGAGGAGCCGGGAGGGGGTCGGTCTCCGCGGCCCAGGCCTGCTGCTCGGCGCTGGCCACCTGCTCCTATTGGTGGGCTGGCTCCCCTGGGACACCCCTTCTCTCATCTCCACTGCGGTCCGCACATAAGGACTGCCGGGGGGGTTCCAGCAAAGGTGACCCCTGAAATGGGGACTAGCGGGAACGAGCCTGTTATCTGAGGGGCTGGCTCTCCTGTCATCAAGTCCTGGGCAGACAGATGCCAAGTCACCGAGGGGATGGAACTGTGCCCAGGCCAGCAAGGCCGGCGGTGCCCTGACCACGTGGTTAAAGCAGCTAAGGACAGGATACTCCAGTCCGAAGGAGGCCGGAGGGCGGAGGCCAGAGGCCGGAGGTCGACCATCGTCTCCGCGGCGAGAGCGCGTCGGCCGCCTCCCTCCCTGCCAGGACCCGTCTGGAGAACACGGCCCACGTGGTTCGGGCTAGGAGCTCGCGTGCCGAGGAAGGCAGAGAGGGCGTCTGGAACGATGGCCCCTCTGGTCAAGATAACGAATCAAAAGCGTGTCCTGGGGGGTTGACAGCCACCTTTAGAAACAGGTGCGGGGTGGCCCCACCAGACGCCCATCTAATTCACCGGCACACGCAAGCCAGCCGCACCCGGCAGGGTGCCGGGACACTGCACACATGGCCGCGCGACGGCCCGAGGTAGCCGCTGTGCTGGGTTTGGGTCCTTTCCCGAGGGGACTGACTCGGTCCCAGGTGGCTGGCGTGGCCACCGAGTTGCCCGGTGGGGTCTTCCTGCCCCTCGCCAGGAGTGACGAGAAGCAGCGGGCGCCCCGTGGGGGGGCCTCGCTAGCACTTCTGGTCTTGTCTCAGGCCTCCCGCCCCCCGCCCTGACGGACTCCAGCCCGAGGGGATGTGGACGCGGGTGGGACCTCCCAGGGCCCAGGCTGTCGATGACGATGACGGCGTCACTCAGGCTGAGCGAGCAATCGCCGCAAGCGCGTTGGTGGCCGTGCGTGGTGAGGCGTCTGCACCGTAGAAAGAGGGTGACGCGGTGAGCTGAGGTCGAGCGCAAACGGGTTCCGGTCGGGAGGGTGGGCGGCGGGGAGCAGCCCTGGGTCTGGGGGTGTGGCTGGGAGGGGCTCCCGGGGCGGGCTGAACACAAGCCGTCATCGCTAGGGGGCCAAGAAGGTCCGAGCCCGTGACATCGCCTCCCTCCGCTGGACGGCAGCCCAGGGCCCAGGCCGGCCGTGAGGACGGGGCTGGGCGGGCTTCACGGGAAATCGAGCGAACAGCCCGGTTTCTTGCTGGGAACCCAGCACGTGAACGCTTCGGCGGTGCTGGAGGGGGAGCTCGCCGCTCGCCACTCAGCGGTTTCCAGCCTGCGTTCCAACATGATGCGTGGCACCTCCGCCCGAGCTTCGTCCCCGTCAGGGACAGTGCCAGGCCCCGGTGACCCCCACGGCGACCCCCACGGCGACTCCCCAGGGCGACCCCCACGGCGACTCCCCAGGGCGACCCCCACGGCGACCCCCACGGCGACCCCCACGGCGACTCCCCAGGGCGACCCCCACGGCGACCCCCACGGCGACTCCCCAGGGCGTGCCGCGGGCCGGCCGAGCCTGCATTGCTCGCCGCTGTGAGTGACCAGTTGGTGACTGAGGGGACCGGGCCAACACCAGCCTTCGCTGCCACGCAGGCCTGGCTTGTGGCCGTGGCATCGGGGGCGTGGTTCCGTCTGTTAAACCCCTGTGTGCTGCTAGGTGGCGAGGTGCAGGACGCGGTGGAGAGAGGCCTGAGTCTCACCGAGAAAGTCCCTTCACGGGACAGAAGCGTCACGGGGCGCCACAGCCTTCCTCGTCTGCAGCCCTGGTGACGGTTTCGTATGATTGCTGCTCCTTCAGATGCGTTCCCGCCTCCCTCCCCGGTTGCCTCCCACGCCTCCCTTCCGCTCGATGTCTTCCTTTTGGGCGAACGTGTTTAACGATTCGAAGACGGACTTAGCTCCTTCCGACGGCCGCCGAGCCGGGGAGTCCACTGCAGGGCTGCCCCCCCTTTCTCTCTGTGGGCGGTCTGCCTCTCCTCGGCCACGGCGACCGTGTCTCCGTGACGTCACTGCTGCTCCCGGACGGGTTTTATACTGACTTCCACTTCCTAGGGCCTGAGCTCGCTGCACGCGAGGAGGTAACACGTTCCGGAAAACTCGCTCCCCTCCTCTGCCGCTCCCGCTCCCTCGTCCTCTGCTCCGTTTCTGGAACCCTGAGACATTTGCGGGGCCCCTTTCCTTGCGTCCCTGCGTCTCTTCACGGCTCCTCGAAAGCTGTGTGTCTTAAACCTCCCCTCGCTGGCCGAGTTCGGGTCTAGGTCTCTCCTCCCGCTGCCCGGTTCCTCCTTCGGCGTCTTAACTTAGAATCTAAAATTTCGGTGACGACATTTGGGTCATTTGGAAAGAGGCCGGGGTTCCCCTGCGGCTCCCGTGCCCTCCCCGCGTCTGTTCCGCCATCCCGCCCGCCGCGCCAGCGTCCTCCCTCTCAGTGCTGGGGACGGTCGGTCCCTTGCTCCAGCGGGACTTCCCGTGCTGGGCCGCCCCCCAGTGGCTCTGCGTCCTCGGCCGCCTCCCCGTTTTCTCCCCGGCGCTTCCCGCCCCTGGCGAGCCGTGGGCAGCATGTTCGTTCCGTGTCACACTTGGGGCAAAGTGTCCTGTGTTTGTCGAGGTGGCTCTCCTAGAGTGACGCCAGTCACTGTCACCAAGGCCGCTCTTGGCCTGCGGGGACCTGTGTGGTGGGGACAGGGTTTCTTCCGGGGCCATCCAGCCTCTGCTTCCTGTGGGTGCCTTTCGTGTGATCGCCTCAGTGACTGGCTGTCCTGGGTGTGTGAGTGTGAGTGTGGAGGACGTCACCAAGTGTCCTTGAGGGCGACCATGGCTGTGGATCTGCAGAGATGCGCCCTCCCGCGGGGCCCGGATGACACACAAGGTCCCTCGTCGCCCCGTGTCGGACAGCTGGCTTTGCCTGCCTCCTGCCGAGGCCACTCAGGCCGGGCTCGAATCTCCAGTCCCCGCCTCCCAGCAGGACGGTCCGTGGCCTCATGCTAGTCCCGTGTTGGCTGCGACCCCAAGATGTGTTCTTTTCCTCGCAGGCTGGTTCACGTGTGTGCAGACACCTGTATGCATGGACACGGAGACACACAAACACTGGCACACAGACGCTCGGTGCACACACATGTACACAGACACATGTAAACACACACATGCACACACAGAGATATGGGCACACACCCAGACACACACACAGAGACAGACGCATAGACACACAAACACGCACATGCACACGCAGACACAGGTGCATGGATGCACGCGCCCCCGCCCCCCCCACCCCCGTGCCTGCGGCTCGGGCGTCGGTTACTCCGCTGTTCCCACCCAGCGCCGCCCCTTGCCGCAGTCTGAAGTGTGCACCGTGTTCCCATCTCCCTGGGAGTTGGCAGGGGTTTGCAGGTTGGTCGGCTGCATCCCGGGGGTGGGGGTGGGGTGGTGTTTTGAGCACAAGACCTGCCCTTTGCCTTGCCGTCACACGTCACACCTTGCCGTCACACGTCATGCCACGTCAGACACAGTCACGCGGGGCGAGCACACCCGCCTCGTCCCGTAGGTGCTTGGCACTGTCCCCACGTCTGGTCTGTTATGCTCCCCTGCCGGAGTGCGTGGATGTTCCCCCGAGTTTTGCACGCTATACACACCGACGTAGCGAACCCCTGCTCACGCCTACAGCCCGCTCGGAGAACTTCCGGGGCGGACGCCGGCCGGGGACAGGGCCCCTCCGCGTCGCCCCGCCGCAGCCTTCTGCGACACCGTCGTCAGCTCACACGCTTGCAGCTGATGGAGCACATCTGCTCTGCTCCACCCTCAGTGGACGTCCTCCGCTCAGGGTCGTTCGTTGGACAGTGACAGTGACAACGCAGAGCAAGGAAGCAGGGCCGTCTTGGGCCTTGCTGGAGGCCGGGCAGCGCCCCCCACCTCGCCCACCACATGACAGTGTCTCCTCCCAACTGCGACCATCAAAACTGCCCACAGATGTCGCCCCCAGCTGAACCACTGCGAGGCCTGGACCCCCCGGCTCCCAAACGCGAGGGCTCCGCAGCCTGACCCGGAGAAGGCCCCTCGGGCCGGGCTCGTGCCAGCCCCCTTCCACGGGGACGGCCGCCCGAGGGCGTCCGCTGGGTCCTGTCGTCTGCATCCGCTGCCACATCACGCACTGTGCACCCCCAGTCACACAAATCCTCACCGCCGGAAAAAACGAACGCGGGCACCGTGGTCTCATCAAAACTAAAATCGTTCCCTCTCATCAAAGGGTCGCCTTCCCAGCCAGGCCAAAGTGCCCGCTTCCGGCTCACGCCCAGCCCGCCCTCGGCTGCTGGCTGCTGAGTTGGTGGCCCGTCTCTGCGGCTGGCGGCCCGTCTCTGTGGCTGGCGGCCCGTCTCTGTGGCTGGCGGCCCGTCTCGCGCGGGTCTGCGTTTGTTTCACAGGCTTCTCCGTCCTGGAGAAACATCCGGGCACGGACTTACGGCGGCAGAGTCTGTTTTGGGAGCTTTGAAGCAGTGATTCCCCCAAACGCCGTGCCGAGGGGGTGACGGGAGCCAGCGCGGCTCGGCTTTGTCACACGGGGATCACTGGCTGCGTGGACAGACGTCGCTTCATTTTCCCACCCGGGTACAGGGCTGACGCCAGCGCCTACCTCTGTCTTGGAAGCTTCATTTACGAATGCCGTCTGACATACCCGCGTTCGCTTTTTCATTTTCTTCCTCCCTCCCTCATATAAAAAACAACAACAACAACAACAACAAAAATGGGGGCGAGGATGCTGAAAGGGAACCCCACAGCAAGGGGGGCGAGAAGATGCCCGCTGAGGCCGGGGTAGGCCGGGGTGCATGCCTGGGGCCCGGCACCCGCGCCCGGGAGCTCGGCTTCGGCGGCTGAGCCTCGAGTCACTCCTGGGTCCCTCCCGGGCCCGCTGCCCCGGTGTCACTTGCTCACTCCGTCCAGCGGGACCAGACGCTCCCAGGCGTTGTGTCCTCTCCAGGTGTCAGGCGCTGCGGCTCTGTCGTGTGCCTCGTGCCAACCGTGTGTGGCACGGCCATTTGCTGGCCGATTCATTTTCGGTCAAGCAGCCGGCTGGGCGGTGAGGGTGTGGTCACAGTCCTTGGGACCAGGCAGCACCCTCAGTCCTGTTACCGAGATGGTTCACGTGAGCGAACCACGAATGCTCTCTTTTAAGCAGGCAGCTGGGGAGCAAATGCGTGAAAATCCTCCCTGAGTTTTACTTCCCATGGAAACAGTGGGGTGAATGAGCAGCCTCCCAGTCCCCGAGAGGAGCCCCCGGAACTGGGGCCCCCTCCCCCGCCGGCCAGCTTCCCCGCGTCTTGGGAAGCGGTGATTTCAAGAAGCTGATTCAACAGAAAAGCGATTCCTTGGCAACCTGTGTGGCCCGCGGCGGTATTTCCTGGGGCCACCCGAACATGTCTCTGTGACACAGGCATTGCGAGGCTCTTTTTTAAGGCAGCTGCCACTTGGTCGCTTTAGAATCAACAACCTCGGGTCCCGTTAGTGACAGCTCCCAGCTTCCCAGGATGTCCCTCCCGGAGGCAGCATGTAGACGGACTGGACTTAGAAAAGCCGCAGGGGGACGCAGGGCGTGAGGGGACAGTGCCCATCACACACACGGTCCTCGCACGTCCCGCCCCGCCCCGCCCCGGATCTAGCTGTCTCTCAATGCCACGAAAACAGACCAAAGTTGAGGGTTTGAACACTTTAAAAAACACGTCCAACGGAAGTCCGTTGCCCCGTGGTGGGACACGGGGCACGTCAGGAGGTGACGAGGGCACTGCCCTGTGTCTGTCTTCCCGGGAAGCCTCTGCATGGAGAGGGCAGGGGGAGGAGCTGGGAGGGAGGGAGGAGAGATACTCCGTGCCAGCGGCTTGTCCCGGCCCCGCCGCTTCGCAAGGTCATTGTCAAATGTGATTTTTCAGTGCCACCTCGTTGCTGCCGGCACGAACAAGACCCGGGGATTACTGGAGAGCTATGTGAGAGTCTTGCCCCATGTCGGGCTCCCAGCCAAAGCCCTCGACTTCCCCTCCCCCAGTCAAGGAAAAGGAACTGGATGGGGTGCAGGCCAAATGTTTTGCTTTGGTTCAAACCTTTAATCTTTTGTAGCTCGGAGGTTTGTCCTCATTTGCAAAGCGGCGTTAAATTTCAGGTGGATGGAGCTGGCTGGTGTGGGGACGAGGGACGTCAGCCTTCAGGCTCAGCACCCAGAGAGCACCCCCAGGGGAGGCCAACCCAGCATGGGCCACACTCCGACTCACCCTGGTAGCGTTTGTTCACCGCCCAGAACTTCCCCTGACTCAAAAATTAGACACTTGCCTCGTTTCACGTCTGAGTTAACCTCTCTTTGCCCACAGGATTCCAGAATCTGCAGCCTCCTGGCAGAGAGTGTACAAAATCTGATTAGGGTTTTTCTGCATCTGCACATGTCTCTGATAAGTATTTCTTGACTATTCGTTTTTTTTTTTTTTTTTTTTTTAACCCAAATCGGCCCATGTTTCTTAAGAAAACCAAGTGGCGGGAGAGGCTCCACGCTGCCCTCCCAGGGACCTCTGCTTGCATGAGGGGACGTCGCATGGGTGGCTGTCACTGCACCCTTTGTTGTCACCGCTCACATTTACAGCGGCAACAGGGCTTGGTGCCTGTGCCTCCGTGGAGAGTCTGGGGGAGGGAGGACCAGGGCCCAGGCGGAGGCAAGACCTCAGTCTGTTCTACTCAGATGGAGAAGGGCCAGCTTCTGGAGCAAGCTAGGGACCCCGAAACCAGAGAGAAAGAACTGTATCCAGTGAGTGACAAGTCGGAGTAGCCAGGCGAGCTCTCAGGGAGCAGGCTCACAGGAAGGGCTATAGAGCTCCAGAGCGCCCCCTGGGGCTTGCATATCACCGGCACTCAGTAAGTAGATGATAAATTAATGAACGAATCAATGAATGAGGCAGGGGACTCTGCCACAGGTATCTTTTCATCGCCATAGGTCCTGGCTCAGGGCTGGGCACATGGGCGGTGCTTGGTAAATGTTGAGTTAATTACAGGGCTGCTTTAGGCCCTACAGGAATTCAGGAATTCAGAGCCTTTGCCATCCTCAGGCTATGCACATGCCTCAGGCTGCAGCTTTGGTTTCTCATATGGAAGCAGAAAGGCCCAGGACTTTCCATCTGCTTCTGGGACCACACCACTGGTGGGAGGACCATATTGAAGCCGATCTGCCCTCAGGCAGTTTTGAGCCTCCTGTTTGTCTGTCCTGCTGTGAATACTTACCCATACCCTGACTGTGCTCTGACCAATTCTCTTGGCCCTAGTGAGTGACTGCCACCAAACTGATATACAGTTGCTTCTTGGACAATTTGAGTTTAAACAGCATGAGTTCACTTATATGTGGACTGTTTTTAATAAGAGCTATTTTTAATAAGTTCTATGATTTTCTTAATAACATTCTTTTCCCTAATTTATTATGAGAATACAGTGTATAACATATATACAAAATATGTGTCTATCGACTATATTATCAGTAAGATTTCTGGTCAATAGTAAGCTATTTGTGGTTAAGTTTTTGGGGAGTCAAAGGTCATACACAGCTTTCTGACAGCACGGGGGGTCGGTACCCTTACCTGCTGGTTGTTCAAGGGTCAGCTGTCCTGATTCGTAGTGAGTAACTCACGGTGCGTGTGGTCATACAGGTGTCACTTTGCCACAGCGGGACACCTGGGCAGGTTTTAAAAATCTCCAGGGGTGGGCGTTCGGGACACCATCTCCACCACAGTGCCCGTAGCTGGGGCGAGATGCCAGGGCAGTTTCGGTATCTTGGGGTCCTGCGCTGGGTGACCCCGTGCCCGTCCTTCCATCTGACCCAGATGCCCGGCTCGCGGGGGCGGACCCCGACGAGCACCCCGCTTCCCTCGCACGTGTTTCACGGAACTTGGGGGGGGATCCACTTGAACTCATTCCCCTCCTGGCTGCTTCATCAGAGCAAAGTTTTATGTGGCTGATAATGAGAAAAGCGGCTGTAAAATCCGAAAGGAATGAAAAATAATTTCCAAAGAGACCCTGAAAACCCTTCCGAACGAGGGAGTCACGTTGGCTCCGCCGGTTACCAGGAGGAACGCGCATCTGGAACACGCAGTTTAACGGGCATTAAAATGTTTTAATGAGGGAACAATTTAAATGTTGATAAACATGTGTCTTTCATTGACACGAGGCAGAGCTTTTTTTTGGGGGGGGAGCTGGGTTTGAGGGATCATTAGCACCAGGTTGCTTTATTAGGTGCTGTGCTGTTCTGAATATTTGAGCAGTGATGTTCACACTCGGGGGT
>CM053502.1:1246655-1261969 GCA_028627145.1 Eidolon dupreanum
GGGCGGGGAGGTGTCAGGGAGGCACCCTAGCACCCTGGCTATGCCCGGAGGAGGGAGGGCAGGCCGGTGGTCCAAGGTGACCCTTGAGAGCGGCCCTGCATTTATCTCCATGTGAGTATTAGATACCGGAGAAAGCGAAATGAGTTTTTTTGAGTTTTCTTATTTTCTCTCTATTTTTAGTGAGGTAAATTGTTATGTATTTAATGGGGGAATAAATATGCCCTTCACCACCAAGGTACTGGTCCTGTTAATCATTTTTCAAGCAAAGAATAAAAACGAAGCATGTAAAAATAGTTACGCCCCGATTTGGCCCTATTTCAAGTGATCTAATTAGGGAAAGGCCAGAGTTCCTTGTTTTTAAAAGTGTTTGCTCTGGATGTTCTCAGCGAGACGGTGGAAATGAACAGATCGAGTGGGTGTCTCGCAAAGCGGGGGTGGGGGGAAGAGGGGCTGATGACTGAAACTGACTAAGGCAAGATACGCGAGGACCCCCTACGGGTGACCGCCACCCCCCGCGTGGTTGGCTGGGACTCGCCCACTAGCGGCGGCGTAAGCACCCCGCGCCGTCTACGACTTTGTCGCCATCATCTCCCCGCACACGGCCCACTTTCTCCCCGACACTGACCTTCTCGGAGGAAGGGTGATGAATACCCTCAGAGTGCGGCTGTCTTTATTCTTCCCAAGGTCGAGGTCTCCACTGCGGGCCGCGGTCGGGGTCACCGTCTTCACACGCCCACCACCCTCCCTGCTCCCACGCTGCCTGCTCATGGGCTGCTCGCGACTCTTCTGGCGTCTGAAGAAGTGCCCCTTGCTGCAGTCCTTGGAAGGAGGTGGCGGTGATGGGGCAGGACGTGGCCCGATGGTTTTTCCACGGTGCATTGGTCCCTCCGCCCCGAGGTCCATGCATCTCTCCAGATGAATTAATGGACCCCGGAGGAGGCCACCTGGCCACTGTCCCGTGCCCAGCGTGGTCGGCTTCTCACCAACAGCTTCCCGGAGCAGTAGTAAGCTGCTTCCAGGGATTCATTTGCTTTTTCGACAAATATGCGTTGAACGCCCAGCCCAACTGGCGGTGAGTGAGTTGGAGGGTCGAGCCTGTGCCCCGGGGCGCTCGGCCTCCTGGTGGGAGACGAGCGGAAAATGAATTAACAAGAAAAGATCAGCACAATCTCTGCGAAGAAGAAACTGAAAGTGGATCCTGTAAGCAGCTCAGCTTCAGCTGGGGCCGGGGCCGGGGCCGGGAGAAGCTTGGGGAGAGGGGTCAGCAGGGCTGAGACTTGCGTGCGAGGGAGGAGGCGGCCGGTGAGACTCCGGATTTGTCCTTGGGCCTGAGACCTTCATGAGAGCCCGCGACCAGACGCTGCACCTCGGAGGCGCAGTCCAGCCCTGAGCAGCGACACGTTCCCGCCCCGTTGGCTGCGGGACCGGAGGAAGCCCCAGCCTCTCGGGGCCTTGTCTTCTCATCTGTAAGATGAGGTTGCTGGTCCTCGTTGCTTAACTCTCAGGGCTGTTGACGATTGGATGAGACGCACGTGTGGACGCTCCGCAGCTGATGAATCCTCGTCGAAGGACCACAGGTGGCCTTGGGCCGGTTGCGCCAGAGCAGGCCCCGAGACAAGGAACCGAGTCTCCCAGAACCGACCAGTGGGGGAGTCCGGGTGGCGGGGGCGGGGGAGAAAGAGCGACGCACAGGTGCAACTTGGGCCAAGCCCGGCCTCGGTCCCGGGGCTCCGCCTGAGTCGGGTCTGACCCGTGGCGCACGAGCAGCTACGACGCTGGCCGAGGTGCCCGGGGCTCCCGACTCCGGCGTGGAAACTCGGGGGCTGTGCGCCCCACAGCCCGGAACCAGGAGCGGGCGGGGGACCCGGGCAGGGCTCCCGCTCCCGAGGGACAGCACGGGGCTCGCCGAGGTCGTCGGAGATCTCTTCCCAAAGGACATCCGCCCCCGGCCTCGGCGTGCGGGCGGCACGGACCACGGCCGACCTGTCCTTCAGGTCGGGAGGCCGTCTGCCCACGAGCGTCCACTATCCGGGGCTGCAGGGGCCCCCTCCTCGGGGGAGCGCTGTGGTGCCTGGGGACCCGGGTACATCCTGCTGGGCTGCCCACGCGCTCCATCCTGCCCGAGCACTTACGCGTGTCGCGAGCGGGGACATTTTAAACGAAGACCCATCAGTCCAAGCGCAGACGGCGGCCGTGCCGGACGGCGGGGCTCCGACCCCTCTGCGATCGACCGCTGAGTCCTTGCCACCGTGCCGCCTCCTGGCGTCCTCAGTGACTCTTTGGAATGCAAACGCACGAGCTTGCGTTGCAGCTTTGCAGCCCTTCTGCCGGACGAGATGGATCCCGGGAGAAAAGGCGGTTCAGGTCCCACGTCGATCCTCCCCTAGGCTCCGACTCGGCCTTTTCCGTGCCCCCGCCCACTCCCCGCCTGGGGCGGGAGCAGCGTCAGCCCGACAGTCCGCTTGTGCGTGAGCCGGGAGCTGCGACTCTGTGTCACCGTGAGCAAGGACCTCGGCCCCTCCGGAAAGGGCTTCTGAACTGTGGAGAACAGCAGGGCCGAGGGGCAGGGGTGTGGCATGTAATGAGTGGCGGGCTGCCCGCGAGGCGTGGCACATGTCCTGAAGAGTCCCACGACTGAGGAAGGAAACGGAGCCGAGGAAGAGGAGGGAATGGCGACAAGGAGAAAACAGAGGCGACAAGGAGGGGGAAACCAGGACGGCACAGCACAGGAGTCTGCAGGGTCCAGCTCGACAAAAACACGCCAGAAAGGGCTGTGTCCCAAGTGTACAGTCCGGGGAGAAGCAGCCCAGACGACGAGGAAAGACGAGGAAGTCGAAGGCAGACGGACGTGTGATGGTTCGTTCTATGTGTTGACTCAGCTAGGCCGCGGGGCCCAGACACTTGGTCAAACACTGCTTTGGGGGTGTCTGCGGGTCTCTCTGGGTGAGATTATCATGAGATGGGTACACTGCATAAAGCAGACTGCCCTCCCCACTGTGGGTGGGCCTCGTCCAATCAGTTGAAGGCCTCAATAGAACAAAAGGGCTGACTCCCCATGAGTAAGGGGAACCCTTCGCTGGGCCACTTTTGAGCTGGGGCGTTGGCTTTTTCCTGCTTCAGATTTACCCTGCAACTGCCCCATCGGCTGTCCTGGGTCCCTAGCTTTCCTGCTAATAAATCCGTTACACGTGTCACAGCTGTTTCTGTGGAGAACCCCGGCTGTTCCAGGAGGCTGGGGAAGGCAGGGCCGCCCCAGGAAGCGGTCACGGTGATAGCATCTTTGTCCCAGAGGTTTCGAAGAAAAGTCACAGAACGGAAACCGGGAACTTTTCGTAGGGAAGAGAGTAGTGCCTTCTAGCACTTTCGATGTAGGAAAATAAAACAAGAAATGACTCAGAACATCAAAGCCATCGATGAGAAAATTAAAGTACATAAAATATTTATCCCCTTGTCCTCTCCGCAGCCAGCTGTGTGTGTGGGGCGGACACGCCACGTCCCTGGGCCCGGTCACACCCCCTCTCCCGTCTTCGTGTTGAGCTCAAGCAATTTGGCAAATGGGAGAGGAATGCAGAGTTCATTTTTCACATTCCATTAATGTTTCATCTCTAATACTCTTTTCAGTATAAATTTAAAAACAAAATGGGCATTGGGTCTCGATCGTTATTCTCTATTATGAGGAGAATGAAAGTGCTTCTCGGGGGACGATGGGGACCCACAGAGCAGCTCGGCTCAGGGGACGGCGTCCGGCTCCGTGGCCAGGCGTCTGCCCCTCACGCTGGCCCCTGCAGACCCCACCGCCGGCACCTTGCTCAGAAACGCCCGGTGGCCTTCGGCTGCCATGCTGGAACCCGGTCCCATGAGCAGCCTGGGGTCCGGCATAGGTGCACACACAACATGCACACGCCACGCCACGGCACATACATGGAGCACGGGCACACGCTTCAGCCACGGCACCGGAGAGCACCCCACCAACAAGGCTCCCCAAAGTGCCAGCCACGGAGCTGGACGCTGTGCCCTCGGGAGCTCAAGGCCTTCTGGGATGGAACCAAAGCACCAGAGAGGGAAAGGGACATCACCCGGGGACACTGGGGTGGCTGAGCGGAGCCTTTGGGCCGGTCACCGGGGGCAGTTTCCTGTCTCTGGGGAGTGCCCACCCCACCTGGCGCACGGTGCTCTCTGGGTGCAGCCCTCGTTGCTTCCTCGGCATTCTGCGGGCTGAGCTGCTCAGGGCACTGGTCCCAGTGAGAGAGAGGGGAGTTGGAGGTGACTGAGCGGTGTCAGCCTCCCTTCCTGCTGGAGTCCCCATCGTAGCAAGAGCCGAGGGACGTGCACACACGCACTCTCTAATCCCACGGCAGTCCCACGGGCTGGCATCGTTGCTCACACTTCCCAGGTTGGGAATCCGAGGCACAGAGAGCCCCGAGTGGGCCGGATTCTGAGACTGCTTCCCAAGGAGCAGGAGCCCCTGCGGGCGAGGGGGCCGGAGTTACGTCACTCCATGCGGGGAATGCAGTGAGCCTCTGAGTTTGGCTCCTGCTGGCAATTGTTGGGGCTTGTTGTTGTCCACGCCGGGGTCCTTGTGTCCCTGCTGGGAGAGGTAAGGTGGGGTGCAGGGGTGCAGGGCTGCAGCCTGGGCCGCAGGAGGTTTTGGTGTTCTGGTTGAGTGAAGAATCTCTGAACCTCTTTCTCGTCTGCATGATGGAGGCAGCTAGGGGCCGCGGGAACCTCTGGCGTGGTAGGAGGGAGGAACGGCCGAAGACTCGGGAAAGCAGCTGAGTCACAACGGACCAGTTGTCACCCCACGAAGGTCGAAGGTGGCTGTGTCCACCCCTGGATCCCCTACCCACCTCCCCACGTAGGTGAGGGGCTCCTAGGCCTGCTTGGGGCCTGCCATCCCACCTCGGGTCACCGCGCCCGTCCGGACCCAGCCTTGTCTCCGAGGGCCCGAGCCACGCCCGTCCCTGCCCTGTCCACTTCTCCGGGTGCTGACCGCACAGCGTCCGCAGGGCCGTCGGCCAGGCGGGCTCTCGGATAGGCGTCGGTTTCCTGGGAGCGAAAATCATTTAACGGCTCTAATCTCCGGTCTGCTGGTTTCATTATTTAAACCAAAATGAAATGTGACCCGGAGAGGGAAGAAAGACCCGGTGTGCAGCTGAGAGCAGTAATGAGGCATTTGCAGCCTGGCGGAGGGTGCCGCGTCCCCCCACGAGGAAGGATCAGGAGTCCCCCCAGGTGGGAAGGCGACATAAATGACTATTGCCAAAGCTAGCCAGTGGGAAATCTAACAATAAGGGTACATTTTGGAGAGAACAAATCAACGCCCACATTAGCCCGATTACAGCAGTCCGGAGCTGGAGGCCGGGCGGCTGCAGCCTGCCAGCTAATTATCATGCCGTTCTCATTCCCAGCCCAGGAAGACTTGTCAATTAGCCTCTGAGAAGAAACTCCATTAAGCGGAGAGGGCTCGGCAGAAAGCTGCTGGGAGGGGGAGGCGCCCCTGTAAAAGACGGGCGGCCTGAGGGCACGGGCCCCAGGCCGCACGCGTGGGCCTCTGGTGCTGCGTGCATGCATGTCGCTGGAAGGCGAGTGAGGCTTCCGACATGGAGTAGGGCTGGCGACACGAGCGTGGGTGCCACACATGGTTTCCAGGACAGGAAGGGCGGAGCCCGGAGTTGGGGGAAGAGGGAGACTCCAGGCTCCTACAGCGCTGCTGCCCCTGGCCCCCAGCCCACCTTTGGCGCCTGATTCTGCTGCTGGCCCTTCAAAAAAGTGGCCAGGAATCCTCCACCTTCTCAGCCTCCATTTCTTACCTCTCTCGTTTTACCTGTGTGACCTGCTTTCCCCACCCTCTCTCTTGTCCCGGTATAACCCGTCTTTTAGAGTCTAGCTCAGTTTCTCCCTTTTAAGGTATAACAATTATGATAATGTTGATGATGGTGATGGTGGTAGTTCTGATGGTGATGATGATGGTGATGATGGTGATGGTGGTGATGATGGTGATGATTATGATGATGGTGATGGTGATGATGGTGGTGATGACAGTGATGATGGTGATGACGGTGATGATGGTGATTAGATGGTAATGATGCTGATGGTGATGACGGTGATGATGGTGATGGTGATGATGATGGTGATGATTATGATGATGGTGATGGTGATGGTGTCGATGGCAATGGTGATGATGGTGGTGGTGATGATGACGGTGATGATGGTGATGTTGGAGGTGATGATGAAGTTGGCAATGACAGCACCTGCCTAACACACAGGCAGTGTGTGTATTAACTCATTTAATCCTTGCAACAACACTGTGTTATAGGAATTATTATCATCCCCACTTTTGGGTGAGAAAACCAAGGCTCAGAGGTTGGTGTCTGTGCTCACCTGACTCTCTGTCACCCACTGGGCGCTTTCTCAGGTGCGCTCTAATTCCCTTCCGTGATACCTGGAAGTGTCGCTCGCATCTTCTGGAACCATTAACTTCCCATTTTTTTCTGCCCGTCCCTCCGCCTGGGCTCTTCATGTCCCATTTACTCCTGCGTCTGCACAAAATCATTTTCCTGCACAAAATGATCAAAAGGGATCAGGGAGAAGAAACAGGGCTTTGGGAAACAGAAGTTGACAACAGATTGGATGCGCAGCCACAGAGGCCCTGCCAGGATGTAGAAGACGGTGGTTGTGGGGCTGGAGTGGGGAATGGGCTGAGCACAGGGTGGGGGCGCCCGGGTGCTGGGGTCGCCCCTGGGGAGTTGCGGGGTGCCAGCAGCTCTGAACTTTTGCCCCTGGAGAAAGGTGTCTTTCCTGCTTTTGGGACTGGAGGCCTTCTCACCCTGCCAGCCCGCCCGGGCGCTCAGACACACGAAGAGTGTGTGTATCCATCTTCCTGCGACACCCCAGGAAAGCTACTGTGAAATCCTTCAGTGCCCTCCCCTGGGGACACCAGGACTTCAGAGAGAGACAGGAAAGAGCCATTTGTTTTCCCTTCCTAAATGCCACGGGCAGCTTTTTATGGCCGAGCTGACAGGATGTGTCTGCTCACGCACCTTCCCGCGGAGGGAGTCCGGGCGCCGGGCGGGGAGGGAGGGAGCGTGTGTATCCTCTGGGGATGTTAGTGGCAGTTCCCTGTGGTTTCAGGTAGGAACCAGCGAGCAGACAAAACACTCACTTGTATTTATTCGCACACACTTAAACAGCACTCATGACACGTCAGACACGGTCCCCAGTACGCAGTGTCAGCTCGCTTAATCCTCACAGAAGCGCCACAGGGAGACACTGGCAGCACCTCCGCAGCCTGCCCTGGGGCCGAGCGGCCCGCAGGCCACAGAGCTGTGACGGGCGGGGCCGGCCTCGCCTCGGCGTCTGGGCAGCTGGGCTCCCGAGTCAGGCTCCCGCCCACGGCTCAGCTTGTCCCGTGTATATTCCCGTTATCTCGGATATTCTTCAAGCGTCATCTTTTAAATTCAGACATGCAGGAGAGGAAACGCATCAACGCTGTGAAAGGCCCAGAGAAACGGGCCGTCGGATCAGGGCCGGTGTCAGGGGGCAGCCAGCCTGGCCCGTTCTGCCCCCAGGACAGCAGGGCCCCTGGCTGGTCCTGCAGGAGCTGAGGCCAGACCGCGAGGAGGAGGAGGGTGGAGCGTGTGATTTGCTCCTGGAAACGAGGGCGGGGCTCAGGGAGTTTGCTCAGGTGGGACAGGTGGAGAAGGGTGGGCCGGTCTGCTCCTGACAAACCTCGGGCGACCCCTGCCGTCCCTCCAGGGAGGGTCAGGGGCAGACCCCCCCAGCACGCGGAAGGGGGGCAGGGAGCCTGGTCAGCACCGGTGACCACCCCCTCTGTCCACACTGGTCGGGCCAGCAGCTCTCTTCTGGGTGGCACCTGCCTCGTGTCTGGGGTCCGTGTAAATGCAGAGTCTGGGCGATCCTGACGTGGGACCTCGATAGGAAACACCTCGGGGGACAGCGTGGACACCCCAGCCGCCCCCACTGCCACTTGGGTGTGAGCCGTTGACGGGTTTTCTCTTTCCGCGTGGCCCGAACGGTGCTGCTGGCCCGGAACCCCACCCGCAATCCGCGAGCGTCTCCTGGCGCGATTTCCAGACGGTGCGGTGTGAGAGTGGAGGCCGCCAGCGCGGGGTGACCGCCAGCGGGCCGGCCAGGCGGAGGGGCCGGTCAGGGCTGGCTCTCGTACGCCTCAAAACACCTGGGAAGCTGAAAATGGGCAGGGGCAGGGGAGCCAGCTGCAGGGTCAGCGGGAAAGGCCGGCTGTAATCTAAAGCAGGGGCCCCCATCCCTCAGGGCCCCAACTGGTACCGTCCAGGCCTGTTAGGACCCGGGCCGCACAGCAGGAGGTGAGTGGCGGGCGGGTGAGCGAGCGAAGCGTCATCTGTATCTGAGGCCGCTCCCCAGCGCCGGCGTCACCGCCTCAGCTCTGCCTCAGATCCTCAGGTGTTAGGTGCTCCTAGGAGCCCTGGTCCCCGGTGCCACGCAGGTTGGGGACCGCTGCTCTAAGGGGACTTGGACAGAGGCACACGGTTTCCTTCAGCGCTCCCACCGCCGGGCCCTGTGCTTGACACCACGACTTGCCCACGGCAGGCTGGCAGCTCGGAGGGTGGCCAGGGAGCTGTCCGGCTGATGAATGAACAGTCCTTCCCGCTGGATAAGTCCCAGCGTGAGATTAAACTTATCAATCCTGTTTGCTGCCTTCTCTTACTCACCAGCTGGCACCTGGCCAGCCTCTGGGGACCCGTCCTTGATGACCCTCCGTGGGAGGTGACAGCTCAGCACAGACGCCGTGGTGACTGCCCTGAGCGCTCCGGCCTGGGAAGCACTCGGAGAGCCGGCGCTGTCTGCGGCTGGTGGGCAGTCACGGCCCAGGGGTCCTGTGAAAAACGGCAGAAAAACGCTGTTTCTGTGTAGAGGCCGTTCCTGTCCCGTCAGGCTGATGCCCGTCCCCACGCCGTCCCTGCCTGGAGAATTATCCGCTGTTGATGGGGACTCGGTGCCCTGTGGTGGGTCAGACTCCCAGAGGGTGTGCTCATCCGTCGGGGGGCTGCCCTCAGCCAAGGGCCGGCTCAGCGGTCATGGGAGGTGGGACCACGCAGGTGCTATGCCACTCCGGGCTGCCGTGGGCCACCTGCGGCCGCTCCAGCTGAGGCCGCTTCTCACGCAGCCCCTCCCCTGGCCTGTCCCCCCGGCTCCCCTCCCTGAGAGCTGGCCCTCAGCCACGGCCCTGAACCCCGTGTCCGGCTCTGCCGCGGGCTGGGGCCTTCCCCAAGGAGGGTACTTCCCCGGGGCTGCCTTCCCACCTCGGCACCCTGCTTGGCTGCCAGGGCCCCGATGGGGAAGCAGGGGACCCCGGGTTGTGGGCGGGAGGTCTGGTGAGGGGCAGCTGAGCCCCCTGAGCCCTCTGGGCCTGCAGAAGTGGCCCACCCCGCCCCCCGGAGGTGCAGTCACTCCCCTGCTAGGACGACGCCACACCTTGGTGGGCAGGCCATGCCGGCCCCTCGGGGCTGTCCCCACGTGCCCTCCTGCCACCAGGCCCACAGCTGGGGCACATCACAGCAGGACGAAGAGGGCAAGTACAGAAAGGGACTGAGGACCTGGCTGACCGATGGGCACCAGCGGGAGCTGCGAGGGGTCCAGGGCTGGGTCCCGCGGGTCGGGTCAGGGGCAGGACAGAGAGGAACTGAGTCTCAGCGAGCCGGTATGGAGGCTCGGGAGACAGGACTCCACACCCTGCAGGGACCCTGGGGATGGTCTGGTGGTCTCGGAAATGGGAAAGCGGAAAAGCGCTGGCCGCGTTAGGGGCTGCAGGAGCGGGCTGTGGGGGAGGGGCCAGAAGGCCGGGGGTGGGCATGCTGGAGGCGCCGCCTGCCTGAGGCTGGGGAGCCCACTGCTGACCACCTCTCTGTGGAGGCCAAGGTCAAGAGGAAGATCCTAGAGAGGGGCACCAGCCACAGTGGGATGCTTGGTGGCGGCCGTCCTTCAAAGGCTGGGCTGAAGGAAGAGACGGTGGTGCAGGCGGGGTTCCCGGTGCCACGGGGGGATGGAGACAGAGGTGTGGGTCACTGGGTGGTGAAACCCCAGAAGGCAGAGGCCACGGGGCAGAGCGGATGCCAGAGCAGTTCCTTTGGTGGCAGCAGGGGCCTGATCACCTGGATTCCAGGGAAATGGCTAGGGGACACAGTGCTCCAGGGCGTGACAGTGAGCAGCCACCGAGGACAGTGCTTCATGGATGCAATCACACGTGACCGGTAAGGAGATGGGCAAGGACAAGGGCGGCTGCCCTGACTGCACCTGGCCCTCTGCCCCAGTTCCAGCCCCAGGCCAGCCCTTGGACCGAGGACCGTCGGAGTGCGGGGCGGGGGGGCAGGCCCCTCGTCCTTACGCAGCAGGGGTGCGCCCAGACCCCTGGGCACTCATGGCCGCCTGCCGGGGTGACCGTCCCTGGGCACGGGGCGCTGGTCCACCATAACGCCGGGCTCCGTGCCGGCCAGGAAGGGGCGGAACCGTCTGTGTTCACGCGGGTGGCGGCTGGTCACACTCGCGGTCTTGCCCGGCGTGGGCTCTTCCTTCCTCACCCCCGTCGTGTGGTCGCAGCATGGGCTGGGCCCACGGGCAAGTGGCGCGTCCGTCAGAGGCCTTGGTGACGACGTCCGTGGGGGCACCTGGGTCTGGGGGACTCCAGAGCCAGCTTGTCAACGAAGGGCCTGGGGTCCGGCGAAGGTTTAGCAGTGACAGGGGTGTGCCAGGCGCCCCTCCAACGCAGAGGACAGGTCGCGGTGGCTGGGACCTCTCGTCACTGGGCGGGACGCACAAGCCGTGGCCCTGCCCGTGGGGTTTTGGACAGACGGTCCTGACCTACTTATCAGGACACAGAAAACGGCGGATTTTGAGCAGAGCTCAGAGCAAGGAAGGGCCCAGTGCGCACGCAGGCTGATGTCCGTGTTGACGTTTCCCCGAGCCCCCTGCCCCTGGCCGCCGTGGACCAGCCCACCCTGGGCTCACTGCCAAGCCCCTCCGCACGATGACGCCGTGAGCCGTGGTCGGCCATCGTGAGGCTCTCGGGGACGTGGATGTCAGATGTGGTCCTCGTGGTCACGCCCAGGACCCGGCCCCACAGGCACCCCATTCACCGCAGAAACTCTGAGTCCCGAACGAAGACACTCGGAACAGCATCTGCCTTACTGGAACAGGCCCGTCAGTTGGGGTCCTGGGGCGGGCCGTTTAGGGGAACGTCATTCCTTAGACAGGACCCGGCACGCCCGTTTCCATCAGCTCACGGCTCCCCCATGACGTCCTGTCCCCTCTTAATCCACTGACAGGCAGACAGTCCAGTCTGCGTGGGGTCGACTGTGGGTCTTGAGAAGATTTACTGCTCTGTCCCCTGGGCCCACGCGTCCCTCCCTGCTGGTCGACCGGCATGACCCCCAAAGACAGAGAGCAGCTGAGAGAGAAGCTCCCCTAAGTCGGAGGGTCAGCAGCGGCCGCCACGCTGATGACCGATGACCAAACGGCCTCATGTCTGTCACGTCTAAACACTGCGCCGAGGCTCGGTGCCCCCCTAACTCGTCCCTGGTGGATGTGACGACAGCGACGAGTGTCCTGTTTGGAGGGGGAATGGGATGCGTCTCTTCCTTCCTCCTCACCTTCATGGAGTAAAGAGGGGAAGGCGAAACTAACTTGTCCCCCAGGCCCCGGCTCGTCAGGATCAGACCCGAGGAACGGGTCCTTTCCTCCATCTTCCAGCCCCCGCCCCGCCCCGCCCCGGCGCCCCCTGTTCCACCCCCGACGCCCCTGCCCCCGGCGCCCCCGCCCCCTGGGCCCCGCCCCACCCCCGGCACCCCCTGTTTCTCCCCGCTTGTAGCCGGACCCGTCAGTGACTTAAGCCTCTCTGGTCTCTTGAGTGGGACTCGCCGGTAGACACCGGCCGGCGTTTTCCAGGGTTCTTGGGGCGCTTGCTTGGAGGGGCTCAGACCACGGCCCGTCCCTTCTCTCCGAAGCCCCACCCCCACTCCGGGGACCTGCACGTGGAGCTGCGCCCCGGGGTCACGGGGAGCTTGCCTGTTTTATATCATCTTCATCTTCTGCAGATGGACCAGACACTTCAGAGACGTTAACAATGACAAATCACCGGCCCCCGCGACACCGCAATCACATAATGACAGTCATTACCCGGTGGCTGTTTGATGGGCTGACCAGCAGGGGCCGGCCAACCCGCCGCCACAGATGGACGCCTGAGCAGCGGCCGCGGGATGGAGGGGGCCCCTCGAGAGAGGGCGGCCACACTGGAGGTGTCCTCCGCTCTGAGGGGTCCGAGCCGGGGCCGCCAGTGGTGGGGTGGCACCTGCAGGTCACCATGGTGGCTTCCCGTGGCTGCCACACCAGATTGCCACGAACCAGCGGGCATAGAAGAGGGGAGCCGTCCCCCCTCCACCACCGCGGGTGGCTGCAGGCTGTCCTCGGGGTTCTCACCCTGGGGACCCATCGCAGCCTCCCCTCTGGACTCTATGTCCCTCCATGGCTCTAGGGCCCACAGAAACCCAGCACGACCTCATTTTACCTTAACGACATCTACAAAGACCCTATTTCCCAACTTAGTCGCCATCGCCGGTCTGGGTGGACATGAGCTCTGGCATCACCACTCGACCCAGGGCAGTGGCCGGGCCAGGATGTCCCCAGGCCTCTGAGCCGGAGCCCGCACCCTCTCCTGCCCCCTGCCCTGGGGGCGGGCTTGTCAGCCGCCCTTCTGTCCACAGGGCATCTGCGCTGGCCAGACGGAGGGCCGGCTTGCCCCGCGTCCCCCATGTCGGGTGGACTTAGAGGAGAACAGTCCCTGGGGAGCCCTTGCTTTCTTGCCCTCTGTGGGGCCCCGTGGCTTTAGGGGAAGGGGGACAGAGTGCACGGCCCATGGCGGGAGCCTGCCCCGTGGAGATTCGCCTGCAGACACAGCTGAGCCCGGGGGCAGGGCCTGGGTGGCGGGAGGAGAAGCTGCAGGCGGCCAGCAGGAGGAGATGGCCAGCCGCTGCTGCGGGCCTCAGCCCCTCAGCCCAGACCCACGCCGGACAGGCTGCCTGGCGGGTGCGGACAGGGGCCCTGGCAGCCGGCGGCCGGCCTGGTCCTGTCGGCTGCTCCCTGGTTCTCCCTTCTGTTGATCACGAGAGGTTTCCTGCCACAGTGTCATCGGCGAGACCACCCGTGACCGTGTCTGAGCACAGTCACAGATGTGCACGCCATAGCGTAACCAGTCGCCCCCAACAGTGCCCGCCCCTAGCGAAGTGAGACGGCTTCCTGTTTATCAAACACGGCTGTGATGTCACTGCGGTTTCCACCTTCTAGAAAAAACGACGACGACACCCCGTCGCTGAGTGACCCGCCCCGAACAGCGTCCAAGCTGGGGTGAAGCCCAAGCCCCTTCCCCAAGTCATCGCACACCCACCTGAATCCGGATGCGGTTCTGTACCTCTCACCGGGGGCCTGAGCTTCCCACGCGGGGGCGCGGTGCCCCCAACTTAGTTCGGTGCGGGTGTGGTCCTGCAGCCTTCAGGGTGGGGCCTTAACACGGGAAGCCAGGGCTGCCACCAGCCTGAATGTCATGCCAGGTGCTGAATGACACGCCGTGCACATGTCACCTACGTTACCGTCTGTGTCGGGGCGGTTACAGTCAGGGGCAAGCAGGCGAGGGGGAGCTGTTTGGGCTGAGCTTAGCTACGCTAGGTGTGCATTTATATCTATGTCTGGTTCTATCCATGTCTCTCTCTCTCTCTCTCTCTCTCCCCATCTCCATCTCCATCTCTCTATCTCTCTCTCTATCTCTCTCTGTCTCTATCCCTATTTAAGTCACCTGCCATCTCTGCCTCTCCCTCTACCCCCATCCAGTCCTGTGTATTTATATCTATGTGTATAACTATATCTACTTATATCTTTTCCACTCTATCAGCACTTGTAGATGAGGAAACCGAGACCCAAAGATGTCACACGACCCCCCAAGGCCACCAGATCGTGTGCCGTGAAGCCAGTCTGGCCCCGACAGCCGGTGTTTGCCAAGCGCTGCTGCCCAGCACAGCTCATTGGCCTGCGGCTGTGTCCCCAAGCCATGGGCTTTGTCCACACCTGGTGGGCACTCAGTCACACCTGTGGGTCTGAAGGCATGGGAGAGCTCTCTGCTGCGGGGAGTGTAAACAGTTACAACCCTCAGGAGAGCCATTTGGGACTATCCAGTAGAATGGAAAATACTCATATTCTATAGTTCGTAACGCCCCTCTCGGGGATATAACCAAGGGAACCACGCGTAGGGACAGGTAGAAGAATGCTCAAAATGTTTTTCAAGTGTTGACGTGCCGGTGCGTGCTGCTGCGAGACAGAACCAAAGAGAATGGCCGCGACGAGGAGGAGCTTGGAGACGCGAGTGGTAGCACAGCCCCCAGTTCAGATGCGTGAACTACAGCGGCACAGATGGGTCTCGAAATTACACTACAAAAGAAGAGCGGGTTGCAAAAAATGTGTATGTTATGTAATTTACGTAAACGTATAAAGTACTGTTAATGATATTACATATGCATATATTGAATATGCGTGTACTTGTGTATATATATTTATTTATAGTTATATGTACTATGTATACATATTTAGAGAGAGAGAGAAGGCAAGAAAGAGATGGAGAAAAAAGAGTGAGACTGAGAGAGAAGGAGAATAAAAGCGTGGACCGGAAGGAAGGGGCAGCCTCGTGGGGCAGAGGGCTGGGGTGCGGGCACCCCCAACTCTATCGGCAGCACGTTATTTTAGAAATAAGGCCTGAAGCACACACAGCAAAACGCGGGCCGCGTTAGGCGCAGGTGCAGGCACAGGAATGTCTGTGAGGGGCCTTTCTCCGGGTTTTCCGGCCTCTCTGATCTAAGGCCGTGTGAGGACAGCTCGCTGGCGCTGGCCGGCCCAGCGGGGTGGGCGTGGGCCGGGGCGGGCGGCCACTCAGGGGCCTGGACACTGGCCTGCGTGGTAAGGACTTTTATGTTCTGTCCGGTGAGACAGGAAGCCACGGACGTTTCGAGCAGAAGAGGCGAAGGGGAAGAGTCGCATTTTTAGAGCAGAAGAGGCGAAGCGGAAGAGTTCGTTCTCCCCCCATGTGGTACCAGTGGCATGAGCAACTCATAGCAAGCCGGGGCTTGAAATACCACAAGGGGTTCTCTCCCAGGTCCGGGTGCGGGCAGGGCCCCCTGCGTCCACGGGCCCCGGGGGAGGGTCCTGCCTGCCTCTCCCAGGCCCTGGGGCTCCAGGAGCTCCTTGGCCGGCGGCCACGTCCCTCCAGTCTCTGCCCCGGC
>CM053502.1:1262469-1281834 GCA_028627145.1 Eidolon dupreanum
CACCGTCCGCTCCGGCCAGGGGAGACCCCCCCCACACCGTCCGCTCCGGCCAGGGGCGCCCACTCCATCGTCTGCGCACCGGGCACTTCGGTCTGCACGGGTCCGAGCAGCAGGGTGACCTGTGCTGCTGGCATTATAGAGCCGGGTCACAAGACAAGTGTCCAGGTGGCCGGTCACAGCCTCCTCAGCCTGGGCTGCCCGATAAAGAACACTGGCGTGAATGATGGGGACAGGCACAGACCGCCAGCCGATGCTGCCCATCACACGGGTGTGTCTGTCTGCTCAGGACTCAGCGGGGTCAGGTGACTGACTGACCTTCTCACTGCTGAGCAGCACATGTGTGTCTGCGTTGGATCGTGTCCCCCCAGAGGTCTGCGGGAGCCCGAGCCTCACAACGCAACCCCACTCAGAAGCAAGGTGTTTCCAGGGGTCATGAAGGTTGAACAAGGTCACATGGGTGAGCCCTCATCTGATACCGTGGACGTCTTTATGAAAAGGGGACATTCAGATATGGACACGCACAAGGGAAGACGGTGTGAAGACACGGGGAGAAGACAGCTGTGTGACCACAGCGGTGGCTCGTCCCGCCGGGAGTGGGGGCCGGGAGGGGCAGAGTGACTGTCCCTGGGAACCTTTAGCGGGGGCGTGGCCTGCCACCCCTGATTTCAGACTTCTGGCCTCTGGACCTGAGGGAGAACAACCTTCTGTTGCTCAGAACTGCTCCGTTGGTGGCATTCTGTTATGATGGCCGCAGAAACCAATCCAGAGTGGGCTACGGGCGCTGGCCAGCCTCTGGCCACAGACAACCAGCCACATCTGGGGGTGACACAAACCCCCCAGAGAGAGCCTAGAAGCAAATGTCCTGAACAGCAGGGTCTCCGAGGAGGACTGGGGGAGAGATGGCTCGGGGGACAGGACCCAGCGCTGGCCTCATGCACAGAAGGAGTGTCCTTCCACCCCCACCCCCGCGGCTGCCCCCGTCCCCACGGCCAGCGGCAGGCCGAGTGTGCTGAGCAGTGGGAGTGCGTGCCCAGGGCCGCTGTGACCTGGGCCGCCACCCTGACAGATGACTCCCGCTCTAAACAACCCTCTCCGAGACCACGAAGGGCCCCACAGCCTCCGGCACTGGCTTCTGCCTGTCTGGACACTCGGGCGAGCCGGTGAGGCCGTGCCTTCGAGGGAACGAAACCCCGAGACCCGAGGACCAGCGAGCAGCCCCAAATCAGAGGCCGACCCTCTTTAAGTCACAGTGGAACATGGAATCAGCAGCAAGCACTACGTTTAAACCTGGCGCTTTACACCCCCGCCCGCCGCCCGCCGCCCGCCGCCCACCGCGCTCGCTCCCCTGGGGAGTGATCCCTGTCAGATGGCCACACACGTCGTCGTCACCATGGGCACCGTCTGTGAAACGTGACGCTCGTCGGCTGAGTGTAATGGGGATTTCCTCCTGCTGGAGTCCTTGAAACTCAGGGTGGGCTCGGCCCATGTGGGGAGAGGGGTGCGCGTGCAGCCTGGGGCAGGGAGGGTCCCATTGGCAGTGAGCGCAGGGCGGGGGCGGCCGGGAGGGTCCCAGTCACGGCACTGAAAGTCCTGTGTCCCGGCTGCCATCGGGGAAATAAGCAAATGGCGTCCCCCTGCCAAAATGCAGGTCCCCCAAGCCAAGGCCCTCTGTGTCCCGGCATTTACAGACCCTGTCCCTCTTCCCTCACCCTGCCCGACCCCTCCACCCCACCCCACACGCCCCCCTCCGTCCCCCACCACTCTCGATGTTTGGTGACTTGTTCCTGAAGCCATCTTCTGCCCGTCCCTGCCACTGGATTCCACAGCTCGTCGGACACGAGGGGACTCTGATTCTTCACGAGATGACACACGAGGCGCGAAACCCCTTCGTCATGAGGACCTTAAATTCATTCGTGAATCTCTTCATCAAACCGAAACCTCGGCCGTTTGAATTGATGTGGTGTCTTATTGTGGGGCATCAGCATGCAGCCGGCCCTCTATTTTATTAGTAACTGATTCGCACTGAAAAATTGGCAGGTTTTCAGAAGGACAAGCTTCAGGAGTATATCAGTGTCACTTATGGAAGGAGAAAAAAAATCTCTAGGCTTGTTTTTGCCAATCAGCTTACTTTTGAGTGAGTTAAGCCGTGACCTGGATCGAAAACTAGAGTTGCCTTTGGATTTAAAGATGGCTTGGTCTGTCGTCACAGGCTGCTGCGGTGTGGTTCACGTAGGCAAGTGCTAATTACATTTTTTTGTGTACAAGGGACAGACATTCGACTGGCTTAACCCAGAAAGGGGCACCCCTGGTTCATTCAGCTTAAAGTCACTGGGCTCCTGCTGTGCACGTAGTTCTAGGCACAGCGGGTGGAGACGTGAACCCAACTCAAACCCCGTCCCCCTCGGGCTAGCCCCCAGTCTCCTGCTGGCAAAATCCAGGCACATTCGGTCAGGGGTTCAAACGACATCCGAACACTTGTAGTTTCCTTTTGTCCCAGTTCACACAAAACCACCAAACGGGAGTCTCGCTGGATGACTTCAGTTACAACCCAGCCCCGTGGCAGGTGTGCGGAGAGGGGGCAAAATGCTCTGACTGGCTGGCCTGGGCCATGTTTCCACCCCAACACAAACCCGGGGTTTGCAGATGGTGTGGTGGAATGCTGAAGTAATAAGCTGATTGGTCAGGCCTGGCTCCACCTCCCATCAGGAACATGAGCTGAAGGAATAAGCTGATGGGTCAGTCCTGGCTCCACCTCCCATCAGGAACATGAGCTGAAGGAATAAGCTGATGGGTCAGGCCTTGCTCAGCTGTCAAGGTTGAGTCTAGCTACCCAAACACAGGGATCCGAGGGTCGAGAGGAGGAGAGCAGGCTCCCTGAAGAGCGTGTGGGTTAGGTTACTCGCAAAGGGAGGCAGGGATGGTAGCCGATGGAAGTGGCAGACGTGCCCCGTAATGCTGACTTTTACGAGTCAGCTTAACTAGGACATGGCACCCAGTTGATTGGTCAAATATCAATCCGGATGTTGCTACGAAGATATTTTTAGATGAAATTAACATTTAACTCAGTAGAGTTTGAGTAAAGCAGATTCTGTCCATAACGTGAGTGGGCCTCATCCAATCAGTTGAAGGCCTTAAGAGAAAAGACTGAGGTTCTCAGAAGGGGAAGGGGTTCCGCCAACAGGCTGCCTTTGGAGTCAGGACTGCAATATCCACTCCCCCCCAGGGGTCTACTTTGCCAGACTCATCGACTCCCACAAGCGCGTGAGCCAGTTCCTTAAACCAAATCTCTCAGGGGTAGCTCTGTGTCTATGTCTGGTCTATGTCTTCTATATCTGCACACACAGTCTATCAGTTCTGTGTCTCTGGGGAACTCCGACCCCTGACAAGGAGCACGCCACGTCACCCACATTCTGGCCTTTTATTAGACGTGCTTTCATGAGACTTAATTACCTGGTTGCGGGGTACGGATGGCCACTTGAGGCACAGACTAAGATTACGAGATAGTGGACCCCCTGTACAGTGTGGGAGTCCTGTCTGGTTTTGACTTCAAAGATATCCCTTCATGGGTTCATTACGATCCTATTCTCCCTTCCAGGGTGACCTTGCCCCAAGCCCTAAGCTTGTGCTATATCCTATTAAATCTTCCTACTATTACCGGTTAGAATGGAAACAATTTACTGCTTAAATAATTTATCTGGATTCCGTGCAGAAAGTCTTTTGTAGAGATACATCAGCTAATAAAGAAAATTGATTTTTGAAGCCAAAGTCAATATGAGGGTAGGGACACGTTCTCCTATTTGCATGCACCTATCTCCCGAGACTTCCTGTCACTTTGTCTGATGAGACTGTCAGCCGGGCACACTGGATCGCGAGTCTTTTTTCATTCGTTATTGTCCAAGTGCCATTGCCATCAGGTGCCCAGAGTCAGGAGGGCTAATGGTGCGGGCGTCTGATTAGTGATTTATCAATAAAAACAAAGTGTTCTTTCCTCAGGTGCTCATTCTAGGAGATTACTTGCTAGTCTGAGGGTGAAATGGCCTGAATAATTGGGGTCCAGATCAGAGGGTACTTTTGTTTGATCACATTCAAGCCTGAGTAATGAGCTGACTTGAGTATTTAAAGTGTGTTTCCGTGTACCTGCTTTCCTAATGAAGACTCATTTGTAATTAGAAGAAATGGTCTGCATATAGACAATTAATGTAATAAGGTGTCCGAAACCAGATTTTTTTCCCCCCTTTGAAGAGCTCTCTTGTAATTTTGGTAATCTAATTCATTTCCTTACTAAGCCCCTTTGTTCATTGATAATGAAAAAGTGAATTTCAGGTTAACCAGGAAGAATTTAGAGCATTTTGAGTCTTGAGGCTTCTCCATGTTGGTTGTTCGTTCACCTGCCTTGGGAAGCGAAGCATACAGGTGGGTCCAAAGGAGCTGGTGGGGGAAAGGGGCTCATCCGTTCGGTTTTCCCTAATCTCGGCATCGGAATCACCTGAAGGTTTGTCACCGCAGACCGCCTGGCCCTTCCCTGAGTATCCGCCATCAGGTAAGGCAAGGCCCAAAATTTGCCTTTCTAACAAGGTCCCAGGTGATCCTGAGGCTGCTGGTCCCAGATTCTACTCTAAGGGCCACTGGTCTGGAACCCACACATTCTCCAAAGACTAATGGAGATGAGTCATCACCTGAGGAGTGTGTCCACGCTAATTCATCGTAGTGATTGATCGAAGCATCTGTCAGTAGTGGGTCCTGCACAGGTGAATTTTTACAGATCATGTAAAAATTCATGCTGCACCTCACGATTGGCATTTTTGTCTCTTTACTCACACTTCCATCTCCCGAGTGTTCAGAGAAGCTCATTGGTGATTCCTTCACTGAGATGGAAACACAGAACTGGCAAAATGAATACAATATTTACCCTTCCAAACCATTTCTCCATTCTCCTCCACCCACAGGCTTCACCCCGATGCGGTCAACATGCTGGACTGGAATGCAGTCCTCATAAAGAACAGCTGTGGGCGCCTCGGGTGAGTCTCAGGGTCCCTGAGAAAGAGGTAGGAAGCATTCTCAGGGCGGGTGAAGGATGAAGCGCCAAATCTGCTGCAGATTAAATTTCAGGATGATGATAGTGGGGGTGATGATGGTGATGATGGTAATGATGGTGTTGGTGGTGATGATGATGGTGATGATGATGATGATGGTGATGGTGGTGATGGTGGTGATGATGGTGGTGATGGTGGTGATGATGGTGATGGTGGTGATGATGGTAATGATGGTGATGGTGGTGATGGTAATAGTGATGGTGGTGATGGTAATAGTGATGGTGGTGATGGTGATGATGGTGATGATGGCAGTGATGGTGATGATAATGGTGGTGGTGATGGTGATGATAATGGTGGTGATGATGGTGATGGTGATGATAATGGTGATGATGATGGTGGTGGTGACGGTGATGACAGCCTTAAGGAAAATGTTCCACAGGTCAGACAGAATTGTGTCCCCCGGCTGCTCTTATCCAGTCGCCATCAAAACCAGGGACATTCGAAGGACAGTGTCGCAGACGTGGGATCCAAAAGGCCATGTCCCAAGCAAGGCGTGAGACTGGATGTTTGTGTTTGCCAAATTCATGTTAAAACCTAACCCCCAATGCGATGGCGTTAGACGAGGCCTCTGGGGCACGGGGATGGGAGCGCGGAGCCCCTCTGAGGGACATTAGTGTCCTTGTTAAGGGACCCCGGAGCCCTCACCCCTTCTACCGAGTGAGAGCTCAGCAAGAAGGCAGCGTCTGTGACCCAGCAGCGGGTCCTCACCAGACACTCACCTTCTGGTGCCTTGGCCTTGGGCTCCCAGGCTCCAGGACTGAGTGACACATGTCTGCTGTTTATAAGCCCCGTCTCTGGGACTTCGTTGTCACCTGAGCTGTCTAAGGTAGGTGCTTCTAACACTGGTGTCGTCGACCTGCTGGAGAACCATGCCCCCGGAGGTCAGGAAACCTTGAGGTCAAATCTGGGTGCGTCCAGACACTCGCCGTGGGCTCAGCACACACGCATAGACTCAGTTTCCGCTGGATAAAACAGCAGATGCTTGCGTACCCCATCGGGTTGTTTCGGGGTCCGCCAGAGCCCCACGAGGAATGCTGGGCACATGTCCCCACCAGCCCCGCGAGTCCCCTCCCTATGTGGAAAAGACTTTGGCATGCTAATCACAGCAACGCTGTGATGATGTAATCTGGTGCTTGTGAGCCCCGCTCCCGGCTGCCCTGGGGTTCATCAGGGACTTCCCGAGGAGGTGGGGACTGAAGCCCCTCCCCCCACCCCCACCCCCGCCAGGAATCAGACCCCAGGGAGCTCCCTACCAATCCGTTGTCTATCTTTCATGTAAGATTTTGTTTCTGGGCACCTCTTTGTGCCCCGCTTGATGGCTTCTCAGCATGCACAGGTGTCGCCGGCTTTGCACAGGTGTGTACCCTCTCCCGGCAGATCGGCAGGAAGGAAAAAGTTGGCAACGTACTTCGCTGGTTCCACTGTTGGGAAAATATCAGTGGCAGAAGCCTCTAAATAGTATAACTCCCACTAGGGGAAGGGTTGGCAAAATATAGCAAAGCCTTAAACACTCACGTGCCCTTTGTCTGAGAAATCGACCTCTAAGATCTATGCCCAAGGATGCACCAGGAAAAACGCAAAAAGACGCTTGTGAGTCTCATTCCTCACAGCACCATCCGACTGAGAAGAGAATGGTCACAGCCCAAGTGTCCGTGGCTAGAGAATGACTAGATAAGCCATGGTACCACCACCCAGCAGACTGTTTGTAGCCGTAAGAGAAATGGAGACTACTTCCTTGTCAGCTTTGAAGCCATCTCTAGGATGCAGAGATAAGTGACAACAGGATGAAGTACGTTTTCTTGTATTTAAAAAAGGTATATTTGCATGTCAAAGGACACAAGAGCCAGCCTGAAAGGGGGCCAAAGCTGGAACAGATTGAGCAGCAAAGTCATGATAATATCAGATTGTAACCTAAAGAATAAAATAGATCTCCGCGAGTTCCTGTTGATATAAATAATAATCGAATGAATAAGTCAATGGGGGAGGGGGACATATCTTCCTTATAAAAGAAGTCCAATGAATAAATATTGATAGCTTTCTTCCTGCAGGAGGTGAAGTTTAAATGTACCCTCTCCTTGGGGGCGGGCTAGACTTAGGGACCCACTTCCAAAGGACAGAGTGTGGAAAGGGTAGAGTGGTAACTTTAGAGTGGGGTGATCTGGTAGACACCACTTAGCCGAGTGACCAAAGTGAATGTCACCGTGATGAGTCATGTCAGCATCAACCAGGTGGCTGATACGGTGGGGTGAGAAGCCACGTCACCTCTGAGGCTGTTTTCCTAAACCCATGACCTCAGTCTAATCACGAGAAAAATATAAGAACCACACGTGGCAAGGGGAATGCTGTGGAATTCCTGGCCACTCCAGAAGTTCAAGGTCATGACAAATAACACAGGCTAAGGAGCTGTAGGAGACAGAAGAGACGTGACAGCTAAATGCAACGGGATGTACTGGGTTGGATTCTAAAACATACAGTGAGCACTAGCAGAAAAACTTGCAAACTCTAAGTGAAGCCTGTAATGTAGTTAGTGGCACTGTGTAACTTTCTTAGGTCCCTGGTCCATGTGACATTTTAACATCGGGGAAAACTGGGTGGAGAGCACATGGGAATCCTCTGTGCTATCTTGGTAACTTTTCTATATATCTGAAATTATTCCCAAATGAAACGTTCAAAAATATATGTGCTTGTTTATTTTTATTAAAAATTAGTGGAACGTTAAAACATAAAATATAAAAGCAAAAGGTGACCTTCGGAGAGAAAGTAGACGGAAGAGGGATGGTGCCAGTATTTGAATGGAAATTATTTTGTAGATTTGACTTTGAAACTATATAAGTATTTTATGCAATTTAAAATAAAATTAAATAACCATGCAAAGAATCAAGCTGGACCCCTAACTCACACCGTACACAAAGATGAACTCAACATGGATCAAAGGCCCGAAGCAATTCATGGAAATCTAAAGTAAAATGATGCGAATGAACTTAACCACATGTCGAGTTGGGTTGCGTAACCATGGAGATGGGATATTTTAAGCGCCTTTACGTTAACTGGGCTGTCATCCTAGCAGGAGGCATCCTAGATAAAAGGCGTGTACGGATACTGTTCTCAGAGTCATATTCTGGGTGGTAGAGTTGTTGCTATTTCATGTGTGTATTCTGAGATAAGGAGAATATGTCATCACATTGATGTCATGAAAATTGGGATTTTCTTTGAGGGAGAAATAAGATACGGAAGCAGAATGGGTGGTGTTTAGTAAACATCGCACAGTTGTGACTCAATTAAAGTAAGTTAGTGATGCATTTTCTCATTAAAAATATTTCTTAACTGTATCCATGAACACAACTAAAAATAATGACACATTTAGTAGCAGTGAACACTCCTAGTGCTTGGGCGTGGTCCTGAAATGCCATTAGAGTGATTCAGCTGCTTAGAGAAAAGGCTTATTTTAAACATGAGGGAGGAAGTGGACAGACTGTGTTCAGATCACCTTGTCATATCAGAATGAAGCTACCAAAGACCAGTGGGGTCGCGTAATAATAATAACAACACAATAACAAAAATGAACAAACCTCAAGGGCTGCTTCGAAGAGATTTCTGTTGGCTGAGGATGGCAATGATTTGATTATCATTAGGAATAACAACGGTAATCAACGGTAACGCAGGGAGTGTTCACATTGATGACTTCATAGTGATACAAAGAGTAAACGAAAATTAAAATAAAATAGTTGAACCCCCCCCCAAAAAAAAAACCTCTAAAACTCACTGTGGGTTTTGGAAAACGTTCGTGAACCCGCTCTTTGTTTTGAGAACTGTGAGTAAAGGGAGTGATCAGCCGTTATTCTGACCCTCCTTCTGATGAGGGGTCACTTCTTTCTAAGGCAGCGTTCCGATGAATCACCTGAGCGGTTAGGATGAGCACAGAATGTTACCGCTTAGTGACGGCCAGGGCCAGGAGAAGAGCGTGGACCCAGTCGTGGAGCTGCCCGTGGTCCTGAAAGTCTCCTCCGAGAAAGAGATCCTCAGACTCAGAGCAAACACGAGAAGGGGCCAGCCGGGCAGACATGCGGGGAAGGCCTGCCTGCTGACCCCGCCAGCCCTCGGAGCCGGGCCCTGCCATGTTCCACCTGGCTCACCGGGCTCCGTCCAGGCTGGCTGTCTCCTGGGTGGTCCCTGAGCACAGCGGGCATGGCAGGGCTCCTCCTGGGTGGTCCCTGGGCACAGCGGGCATGGCAGGGCTCCTCGTGCCTGCGGCGCCCTTTGCACCCGGAGGATTCCCTCCTTCCACTCGATGGCCGGATCACGGGAGCATCCATCTGCTGAACGTCCTCGCGAGTCCACCCCGGCCCCCTGCTGGGCTGTATTTTCTCCAGAGCATTGTCCGCCCTCTGCCATGTCGTAACTTTACTTGTTTGTTTATTGTCCCCCTTTTCCCAGAAGAATGTCAGCTCCAGAGGGCCAGGGCTGAGTCTGTCTGGGATGTGTGTGGTCCCGGCTCCAACAGTGACACCTAACAGACAGTGCAAATTAATGCGCATCTCCCAGACCGGTGAACAAACGCAAGAACACATAGAGAAACAATTTCAGTACCGTACATCAGCAATGACGATCAAATGTAATTTACGCTGTTGCGGTTTTTGTAAGTGGAAACTAAAAAAGAAAAAGGGAATATATCTAATAGATGTGCAAGAACTTTACGGAGAAAATTACAAATTGTAGAAAACATAATTAATGTAACACACCATGCCTGTATCTATCTATGTCCACAATAACAGCTATCCACGTTAATGCCTACACCTGTACTTGAGCCTACACCTTTATCTGTATGTATATCTAGCTGTCTACATATGTCTTGCCTATATTTATATTTATATCTATGTCTGTCTCTGAAACTATCATCTCTATATATCTACATATCATTTATGTATGCATACATGTATGTATGCATGCATGCATGTATGTATGTATGTATGTATCTATCTATCTATCTATCTACTATCTGTCTATTGATGGAGGGATCTCATAAAATTGTTGAGTGATTAAAAAGGCAGTTGTGGAGTGATATATATATGTCTATATACAATATAGATATAGATATATAGTATATATATATTGTATATATATACTGTATAATGCAATTAATATAAAGTTAATAGTTTTATGAAGTCTGTAGAAATGTCACACTTCCAGTTCCTTGGCTAAGAGAGCATGGCACCATTTCCAATTCTTCTCTTTCTTCCATGTCCCACATCTGTCCTGTAAAGGCGCCCTATTGTCTGTTCCTTAAGAACACACAGACTCTGGCCACCCATTCTGTCTCCACTGATCGCCCGCCAGGTCCCGGATGCCGTCGTCTCTGACACGCCTTGTTGGACCTCGTCCCCTGCTGGCCTCTATGGAAATCGAAGCCGGGCAATGCTGTTAAAACCAGGCTCCCACCAGTTCATGGCCTCAGAGGAGAGGTGCAAGCTCTTTATTTTGGGCAGTGAATGGACAGCACAACTGCTTCCTCTGTCATCTTTTTAATTTCCTCCTACCCCACAGAGGAAACCCTACTACAGAAAGAGAGAAAGAAAGCGAGTGCGCGTGCATGAGAGAGAGAGAGAGAGAGAGAGAGAGAGAGAGAGAGAGAGAGTAGGAAAGAGAGAAGAGAGGAGGAGAGGGGAGGAGAGAAAAGGAGAGGGGTGTAGAGGGGTGGGGAGAGGAGAGAAGAAATAAAACCGTAGAGAACCTGAACACCTGGACACAGGGTGGGGATTCCTTAAGGCCAGCCCCACCCTCAGACTTCTGAACTGTAGAAACCAACAAATCTCATTTTAGCTTCAGCTGTTTTGAGTTGAGTTTCTGCCACTTCAATCGGCAGGCTTACCCAGTATGTAGCTTTTGTTGGCCCGCAGTCAATGCTTGAAACTATTTGTAGAATTCAATTGCATTTGCTGTTTTCAAAGGCAATAAAAGCAAAGGACCAAATGTTTATTTATCAGGCTATTTTCTTAACGACATGGGTCACCAATGAGTGTCTTGCCTTGCCATTGTCATCAAAGCGTCTGGGAGACGTTTGCTAATTTCCTGGCCGTTTGGGCTTCTCGCACGTAGAACCGAGATGCTGTGATTCTATGACTTCACGAATACCCTGAACCCTACGCAGTGTGGGAATAAATGCGCTTCTCGTTCACATGCTGCATCGTATTCCCGAGGGCGTCTGCAGTCTACAGTGTGCAGAGCAAGCTACCGGGCGCAGGATGCCGACGATCTGGGGACAAGGTCCCACCGTGTGCCTCGGCGCCCCCAGGCCCTTCCCGAGGGCTCGCTGGGCACAGCCACTGCCCTCTGCCCGTACTGAACGGGTAACGGACAATCAAGAGAGGGCCACGTCCACGACCCCCCCGGGATCCTCTCTCATGTCCAGCTGAAGTGTCATCTCATGTCTCGATTCCCCCTCGTTGCTCGCGGGTTTTCTCACCCAATCAGAGCGGGACCACCCCGTGCTGGTTCTCGGATGCCTCTCACTCCATTGTCCTCGTCTCTGCTGCGGCCACGGTCAAGCAGCCAGAGCCGGACGCGCCTGCGACGTCAGTGCCATGGTTGAGCCCCCCGCCGTTCTGCCCGCTCCAGTCTGGGGATGAGCTTCGCAGGAGCCACGGCCTGGCCGCTGACATGCACGCTCCTGGTGGGGATCAGGCTCTGCAGAAGGTCCATGCATTTCTCCAGGCGGGAGACACCGACCCTCTGGCTCCTCGGAAAGCAGACGCATGCGGGACCGTGAGCCGCTGTGTGCCCAGATGCCAAGCAAAGGACGCCACAACTGCTGTCACCAGGCGGGGACATTCTGATGGCAAAGCTCGTTTGGGCTTGTGACGAAGAACGGAGGTCAGTTCTGTCTGTATCTCAGAAAAGGGAGCTGTCAACGTGTGTGGTCCAGGGCGGTGGGGGAGGGGGAGGGGCATAACGTGCCATTTTGCCCCAGGCTCTGGGGCAGGGAGGGAAGGCGTGTGAGGGGCAGGCAGGCGTTTTGCTGTTGGGGCACGTTGGCAGGGGAGGGTTGAGGAAGGGGGCAGAGTTAGGTGTCAAACTCTTAGATGGGGTCACGGTGGATTACAGGGGAATCCTACACTGTTATCTTCTGAATTTCCTGTCCCCTACAGATGTGTGTGTGTGTGGGGGGGGAGATGAATTTTCTGAGCAAGCAAGACAGGTGCCCCGGGAATCGTGGGGATAGCGACATCAGGGGGCCCCGCATCGTGTCGTCTCGAGATGTTCTGCACACGTGCCCCGACTTACCTTCGTGTCCACGACTGCCTCACGGAGCACGGCTGTTAGAAAAATGACGACTTGCTTCAGGGGGGCCGTGTTTAAAAAACGAAAGACCATTCTCAGACATTATTCCCTCGAGAGGCAGACACCCCCACAGAAAATGGGAACCGGCTTCTCCAACTTGCCAGGTATTTTTTTTTCTTCCTTTCCCCCCCTCTGTTTGGTTTCATTTCTTAAAGAAAATGTTCACAAGCACCGACATCTCCAGATTTGCAGAAAATTAATTCTGTAGATGATGTGGAAACGATAGCCTATAAAGTTAATGAGATATTACCGAAGGCTGGATAAACAATTAGCAGTATTAGCGGCAAAGATGAGCTGGGACCTGTTGCCATTTAACAGAACTGCAACTAATTAAATTGAAAATTACAGCACGAGTGTGTGAAAACAATGGCGAATGGAACGGGGCTGAGGATTAACGGAGCTAATATTGCAAAGGCAACACTGTTGTTAAAAACGAGAGGGAGGGAGGTGTATTAAAACCATCGGTTTCCCCCTCCCCCGCCTCCGGCTGGGTTTTAATTCGATGATCGCGTGCCCCATTGTCCCATGCCCCCAGCGTCTGCTTCCGGCCACTCTGCAGTCTCCAGAGAGTCTAAGCGTCGGCATCCCCTGTCGCTGCCCACAGAACGGCTGCGTCCACTCAAGTGTGGGAGTCCCGTCCTGACCCTGCCCGCTCCCCAGAGCATGAAATTGGCCTCCTTGTTTCTGAGCGTGGAGAGCTCCAGGCCTCCCTGGAAAAAAAACCCTCGCTGTGTTTCGCATCTCGGCATCTCGCAGGGGCTGTGGGAACTGCACGGACCGGCTCCCGGGGCCAGGGAGCTCTGTTTCTTCCCGTACAAAACGTTTCGGGCTTCCTCGCTCACAGCTTTGCCTCTCTTCCCCTGGTCTCGGAGAGCTTGGCGCATTCCAGGGACGCTGGGGTTGATGGCGGCAAGAGGCCGTGCCACGGTGGATTCTCCCATCAGGCAGAGACCTGGGCCCCCCTCCCCACCCCCGGCCGGGGCGGAGAACATGCAGGAGAACCGAGTTCTCCCGAGACCCAGGGCCGGCGGTGGCCAAGATGGGAGTGTGAAACGAGAACTTGCTCCAACCCGGTTGTGTATACCTCGGTGTCCGAAGGACGCTGACGTCACCTGCACCTGCGTTCCCATGCACCGTGGCCACCTCGTCCGTGGGTTTGCTTTCTGCAGTTTCAGTCGCCTGCCATCGACTGCGGCCCTAAAACGTTAAGTGGAAAATTCCAGAAATAAATAATTCATATGTTTTAAATTCCGTCCCGAGCAGTATGATGAAATCTCGCACTGTCCTGTGAAGTGCCCTTTGTCCGGCGTCTCCAGCAGCAGAAGCTGCCCGCCCATTTGTCACTTAGGGGCCGTCTCCGTGGTCAGGCCGACTGTGGAGCCATCAGAGTGCCTGAGTGCAGGTCACCCTGATGTCACCTCACGGTGGCCCCCAGGGGCAGGAGCAGCGATGCTGGCAGTCAGTGTGACAAGGAAGCCGTGACGTGTACGCGTGGTGGGCAAACACATCATGCTAGAGGGTTCGGTACGGCCCGTGGTTTCAGGCATCCACTGGGGGTCTTGTAACGTGTCCCCCACGGATGAGAGGGGGCGACCGTATGATACCTCACATGCTCTGAGGGCCACGGAACCCCCACTTCCATGAGAATCTGACATCCGTGCAGGTCCCCGAGTCACACGGGCTTCACTCTACGGTGACACAGGCGGAGGCCTGGGTGGGGAGCGGTCACTGTGTGGCTGTGACGTGGCCCCCAGGAGAACCCCGAAAGGCGAGAACCGGGGGGCTGTTCCCTCATCCGGTGATGGCATCCGGAGAGAACCGAAGGGCGCCTCATCCGCCGAGGCTGGACGGTGCCGGCCACGGTGCCCCGTGGCCTGGGGAGAGCGTTTCTGGGGGTGACAGCGTCGCCGCCCTTCACCACTTCCCGGGGCCGGAACCGGAGCCTAACCCCCCGGCGAGGCTTCCCGCTGCTCCAGGCCCCCTCCCATTTCTGGACCTGGACAGAGCGCCTCCCTCAGGGTCCCCAGAGCCCGGTGTCACTGCCAAAGGCGGCACGGGTGCGGAGGACCTCCTCTGGCTCCCGAAGCCCCGCGCGTGGACCCCTTGGCTTGCCCTTGTGCACATCCTGTCTCATGCTCTTCCCTAGCGGGTGACGGATGTGGACGTCGTTCCCCAGGTCGTCAGCTGCAGGGGTTCGGGAAGTGTGCCCTCCGTGTCCTTACACGCACACGCCTCGCTAGTCCTGGCCGACTGGTCACGGGCGCTCGGAGGTGGCTGTCGTGAAAGCGACTCTCATTTAAATCCATGTCACTTAGCTCTCTTCAGACCCGTCCAGCCCTGTCGCCTGTAAGCTGCCTCGTTCAGGAAGAAAGCAGCCCTGTCCCCTCCTACAGCATCCCTCACAGCCTCCGCCCATCTCCAGCACCACCCTGCTGCCCGTGGCGGCCTTCCGACTTGCTCTGTCATTAGCTCAAGGTCGTTTATTTATAACCTGGCTGGAGAAGCAGCGTTATGGAAGAGCCCAGTGGATGGGCTGCCATGTTTGATGCATACAGTCTCTTTGATAAATCACGGCATGAAAGCCTTTGCTGCAGGCAAATTTTCTGCAGGAGAACAGAACTCGTTGGGAGGAAGTCGGAGGGAGTTACTGCTCAGCGACCCACAGGACGGGGCGCCAGCTCAGCCCCCACCAGCACCGAAGGGTGGAGTGAACATGCAGCAGAGGCCGCTAACTGGAGGATGCTACACTGTCCAGCAAGACCTCGGGGGGCGGGAGGGCTCTCTGTGGTGGGGCTCGGCTCCTAAAGGGGCTCTTACTGGCTCTACAAAGAATCGAGAGGTGCTCATTGATCCTCACCACAGGAGAGGAGCCAAGGGCTCCGATTCCTGGATGCTCTGAACCTTCTCAACTTCACATCACGTAGGGGTGGCGATCGATCCGCCCGCACTAGAGACGTCTGCGTCAATACAGATTCCAGAAGTGCCCATCCACTCGAGAGCCAATGACTCCCTTCGTTCGGCAAGTTTCATTCTCTCAGGTGAAAAGAATTATCCAAATGAAACGTCAGAAGGGGCTGGACTTGAAAGTCATCGGTGACGTATCACACACGAGAACAGAGCAACTGGAACAACTTCAGTGTAAATATCATAATTCTGCCGGTAATTAAACAACCTTAAACCGGCTCATTATCTTCGGAGTTACATGTTAATAATTTTACAGGCAAACATTTTACAACTTAATTCCAAAAAGACTTAAGCGGAGTTAGGTTTAATTAATTCTGTATTTACATTAGCTTGTGTGCTTTTAACTTCAAACGGTTTTTTGAGAAGTCAAGGAGTGTGCAGACATAGTGCACAAACGGGGAAAATGCCATCCTGAAGTCGCTGGGGGAGGGGGGTGGTGACAGAGGGTGGGGGCGGGAGGAGGCACAGCTCTCCACGCACAGCCCTGGCAGCGACGAGTCACACTCGGGCAAGGCATGGGCCCTGCGATGAGACGCTGGGAAATGCACCATCCTGTAAGGTGCCTCCTGGTGTTTTGTCCATTTTCCTCCATCCCAGATGTGCCATATACTGAGAGGTGGAGCCGGTGGCCAAACAATGATTCTCAATATTAATAGTAAAGGGTAAAAGGGAACCACCCCGTGATCCTTTTGTCAGAAGGACAGTCAACATCCTGTCTCGAATGATCTGTTCTTCAATGTGGCCCTCTCTGGACCTGGAGAGAAAGCAGGGGCCGCGTGTATGGCTGTGTCAAGGTGGACCTGGTGTCATCTCTCCTAAAGGCGTTCAGCACCGGGTCCTTGGACAGCTCCACGCTGGGAACAGTCACGCCCACCCCCAAAGTGGATTCCTCATCTTCTCCCTTATCCTTGGAGTGAGGACCTAATGGTAGTGGAGAGTCTTTCCTCTGGCTTCCGTAGAGAAGATGCACCCTGCGAGACGGACACACGCAGACACACACACACACACACACACACACACACACACACACGCACACACCCTACCTGACGTGTGCCCGTGACTGTCAGCTCATTGATCTCACCTTTTGTCTTCGTTTGTTGGAAGGAAAAGATAGATCTTGGCCCTTAATTAACCCACCTAACCCTGCAGTTTTGAACACCCTCGCATTAGTGAAATTCTGGATCAAGGTTAATGGCTCGGTTCTGCTTCTAAGCGTGTTCTTTCCGAAGGTAACTCACGCACGCCAGGGGAAGCGTGCAAGGCCGTAACACGCCTGTGCTATGGGGTCAGAGCAATTTGAAGCAACAGGAAGAGGGTTGGAAGTTGGGTCAGATTCTCAGCTAATTATGGACGCTCTGTTCTGGGCTGATTAACATTCAGAGTCAGGGCCAAAGCTGGGGGCGAGCGAGGACTTGGGCAGGGAAAGGCTTCGAACTGGCCCACCGATGTCTGTTGTGTGAGAGGAAGCCTGAGCTTGGGGGCAAAGCTGGACGTGACTCCGTGTTTCCCCCGTGAGTTCAGGAATTAACCGTTTCCTTCAGAGCCCAGTAGCGAGCCCTGCTGAGGGGGCGGACGGCACTGGGCAGGAAGTGGAGGCACAGATGGCTCCGTGTGGGGTTTAGCTGCTTTCTCTGCGGGGCTGGGTCGACGGTGGGCTCCAGACCTAAATTTTCTACCTCGAGCCCCCATGCTGTTCTTCACAATTCTGAACGATGGGAGTCAATGCTTGGCTGCATTAATTTTTAATAAGCTGTTTGCATCAGATCTAATCATGCCACGGAGGGCAGTTTTTATGTTTTATAAGCACAAATGAATCCCTTCGCAATCTACAAGCTCCTCGGTGGCCGTTCGCAAAGGCCTTTGGGTAGCATGCTTCAAACCTTCATCTCTCGTCATCACCCCCGACTTGTAAGTACCTCTGGAAGATTCACTGTGGCTTAAATAATTGAATCTATTTAAAGAAATGAAGCCAATTAACTTTTCAGTTTATGACCAAGAAATAATTTCACCATGTGTGGTCAGCCTCTGCTAAGTCTCTGGGGATTCAATTACTGTTGAGAGCTCAGAAAAATCCAAACAGGACCCTAAATGACATCAGACAGGCTTTTCTGTGGCATTTAACGGTGTGACTTCTGAGTCCAGACTTGATGGCGAGACACCAAATAACCCAGACTCTACGCGTCACACATCTGACACCCGTAAGTTCTCTAAGCTGGCGTTTCTACCCGGGTCCTCAGGCGACGTGTGCAAACTGGGGACTCGTGCTTCGGTGCTCCGGCCTCGGTGCCATCGGCTTTTTTTCTCACCTGGTGCCCTTCCCCTGCTTCTACCGGGTGCACCTAGATCTCTGCCTGGCCTTAAATTTTCTTCCTTAGCTCGATAGGCACATTAATGATGGATGAGAAGTAAAAAAAAAAAAAAAAAAAAAAAAAGGTTCCGTTTCTTGTGGGAATTTGCATTTTTAATAGAAACATCATCTGAGAATAAAAAGAAGAACATGTGGGCAAATGGAAGATTAGATGTCTTGCAGGCTGAGAACTCTGGGGGTGTCTCAGTCCTCTGGGGGAGTCCCTAGCTGTGCTCCACGTGCCCTGAGCTCGTCGCTTGTCCCCTCCCTCCTGCAGCGGCTTAGAGCACAGGGCCAGGCCGTGTGAGCCGCTCCTGACGTTGATCGTAGTATTTCTTTCATTCCTTGAAGCAGACTTCATCCTTCCGTGTCAACCACGTGCCTCTTCCCTTTGACTAGTCCGTAGGATGCGGGACGCCAGGCCTAAGTGAGGTTCGGCAGTGAACCCACAAAGACCTTCCTCGGCCCACGTCACTTGCCTTCTGGTTGGCTAACGCTTAGGAATGTTCCTGCCTTCCTTTTGATAAACATCTCCTTGCACGCCACCCCCTGCCCTCCACACACGGAACACACCCAGTTCAACAACTCACTGAGTGTGCCGCCGCCACTTATCCAGTCGTCTGAACCAGGAAACCAGGCACGACTCAAGTCCTCTCCCACGCTCACGTCCTGCACATCCGGTCAATCACGGAGGATGTAGCTTTGTGCCCTGGGTCTCTCTTACGTTTGACACCTGCCATTATGACACCCCACCCCATATTACTGCAAACTACTATCTTTGCTCTCGTACGCCCCTGCTTGCTGTTACACCGTGTGTCGATTCTCCCCTAAGGCATTCATTCATTCAACATCCTTCACAAATGGCACTTCCTCCATGAAGCCTTCCCTGAATCTCCACCGCCTCAGTACTGTTCTCTTTCTCTGAACCCGCCGTCTCCTCCTCTCCTGGAGCTCATGTCCTTGGCTGCTTTATATCGGGGTTGTTTGGGCACCCATTTCGATCCCCCTAACGTGTTCTTGAGAAGGACCATGCCTTTTCATCTCTGTGATCCCCTCATCTGGAGTGACCCCCTGCCTATGCCTGTTTTCCGAACAAGAAGCAACACTGGGCTAAAAACCAGCGCCCGGAGTCCCTGAGGGGAGGGCGCCGGGCCAGCTGCCTCCCGTTCTGAAGAGAGGCTGGGGGAGAGCTGAGCATTTCTGGGGGGTGTCCTCTTGCTGGTCCGGCGAACCTCACAAGCCAGGGCTGTGAGTGAGGCTGAGGACGTGGGGCCCAAAGCTCTCCAGGCCCTTGTGACGCCCGCGGGTTTCACCGTCAGGGAGGGGACATGCCGAGCGCGGCTAGGCGTGATGTCCCCGGGGACCAGCCAGGGGAGGGCAAGGCTCTGGGGACGGCCGAGGCGGCGGCCGTGGGGCGGGGCTGGTGGTGGAGGGTGGTGGAGGGCGGGGAGGCGGCACAGGTGACAACACGGTCCTCGCCAGGCTCGCCACCCTGCCTCTCGGGTCTCGAGGAATCTGCGGGCGGGTCGTCCACGCAGGACAGAGCCACAGGCTCCCTTTGTCACCCCAACGGGCATATCCGACATCTCCTGTCCTGCATGGTGAGCAGGGGCGGGGGCGGCCTGT
>CM053502.1:1282334-1299023 GCA_028627145.1 Eidolon dupreanum
TTGTCGCAGAGGTTAAGTTAGATCACAAATGTAAAATTCATCATGGTGCTTGACGCTTACATACTGGGGTGAATCTCAGGCCACGCTGCACAAACCAGCTGGGGATTTGCCCTGAGTCAGGACACTCAGTAAGTGACATGTCTTCCTCCCTTCTTGGTGTGTTCCGGAAGCCTCTCAAGCCCAAGGATAACAGCTCGGACAAGGCATTGTTAGAGGAAGTGGTTTTTCTGCTCAATTACTCTCCAGATTGGCTGTGAGCAGTCAAGATGCCCTCTAAGCTGCTGTTTGGGAAGATGGGGTCTGACAATTCCTGGCCGAGGAAGGAGGTCATACAAGGGTCTGCTGCTATTTGCTGCGTTAAGAATGGATTTCTCAGTAGATCCCGAGCTCCGAAATAATTCCTAAAATTGACGACCATGATGGTGATGGTGATGGTGCTGATGGTGATGGTGATGGTGCTGATGGTGATCGTAATGGTGATGGTGATGATGCTGATGGTGACGATGCTGACGGTGATGATGGTGGTGATGGTGGTGATGATGCTGATGCTGATGGTGATGGTAACAGTGATCATGATGCTGATGGTGATGATGGTGATTTTAATGATGATGATGCTGAAGGTGGTGATGGTGATGATGATGGTGGTGATGATGGTGATGAGGTGATGATGATGATAATAGTGAGGGTGATAATTTTTCTTTACTAATCGCAGCTCCACCCTCTAGGCAGAAGCACAGCCCACAAAGGTGCATTGTCTGACCATCTTTTTAGTTAGAGTTGAGCCAGTCACCCCGTCACCCAATCACTGCTGGCAAGTGTCTGCCTCTGAGTTTCCAGCATCCGTTAGGTGCCTGCCTTGAGTGGTGATGAAGCTTCATCCAGAACACTCCCAGCCTTGAGGTTCAAGCCTCTATCTAGAGGTCAGAAGCAGAGAATGGTGTGCAGACGTGGAATGCTGGGCAGAAAAGTCTTCTTTTGAATGACTTCTGGCATTGTCAAGTTCAGGGGCTCAGTGAAAACAAGTTATAAATTATCTTCTTGAATTGCAGATGTCTACTGGTCAGTGTAGATTATATGTGTATGCAAAGTGTCATCTGCTCCTTCTTGTGGGAGGGTTGCACCTTTCACCCCACTGACGTTAGCCTGGCCATGCCACTTGCTTTGGACAGTGAGATGCGCATAGAAGTGCCCTGTGCCCCTCCTCCACGGAGGCTGCGGGCCACGGCGAGGTTCTGCCAGGACTCCTTGCCCTGGGCGACGTGCCAGGGATGCCCCGTAAGAGCAGCTCCCTCCGGTTGGGTCTGAGAGTGAATTCAACGGGCATCAGGGCTGATGGCAGCTGTTGGTGGTTATGAATACGAGCAGGCGATTAAAACGTTGGATGCAGGCATCGAGCTCTGGGGGTCGTCTGTCGCTACAACATGACCCAGCCCGGGCTGGCCAGGGTGGCTTGCGGATTGATCTGGAAGAGACAGCAGAAGTCTGGACTCACTGCTATTCGGCTTTGCCTCTTCCGTCTGGAGCCAGGGGTCCCCGAACGAGCCAGTGGCAGTGACCGCCACCCCCCTCCCCGGGTCAGGCCGCCTTTGCTGTGCGCTGACCCTGTCGGAGACCTTTCCCTGTGGGGCGTACCCACTCCTGGGGACCCTCGTCCCCTGGTGCCTTCTGTGGCCCCAGGGCTCAGCGAACAGGCCGGGTGTGCCCTCTCTCCGCCTGCTAGCGGGACTCAGAGCCCAGGCGCCGTGAGGCTCACCCCAGCCCCCTCGTGTTACCCGCAAGGCGAACCAAGGCTCCCACCCCTTCGTGCCCCCGATCGCCCCCTTTTTTCCTTAACACCCGAGTAGTCCGTCTCTGGGGCCGCACCCGAGGACGTCATGGAGACGGGTGTCCCTTCCCGCGTCCCTCCCCTCCCCCGAGGCCCAGAGGCTTCTGAAACCGGAGGACGGAGGGGAGCGTCCTCGCATCTTTCCTGACTTAGTCACCAGCTCCTGTCCCAGCTCCTGTCCCAGTCCTTCCTCGTGGCCCCCTGACCACTGCCATCTGCCCCCCCACCATCCCTCCACCTCAGAGCAGAGCCCAGGCCTTCCATCACACCTTTAACGTGAGCACCACCTGGAGCAGAACGTGACACGGGACAAAACCTCAGACTCTGGTCCCGGCCACCGTGAGGAGAAGACGGAAGGACCGCGGCCCTCCCCTGGGTCGCCGCAGCCGCCGACCAGCTTCCTGCCACGGGTCCGCTTGCTCTCCTGACCTCAGCAGCTTCACACCAAACCTCCTGGCCCCAGGGCCCAGGGACAGCATTCCAAGGGGGGCACTTTCTTTTGCAAATAAAAGCTCTTTTCCGTCCAAGTGGGCAGGAACAACCCATCGACACAGAATCCCTAAAAGCCTGGTCATGAGGGTTTTCCTCCATCCTGGGCCAGCTCACCATCTTCCATCTTCGGCAGCCCCCCCTTCCACCTGCTGGGGGGGGGCGTCGCTGGCTCAGAGCAAACCTAGGGCCACCTTGTCCTTCTGACACATGAGTGCATGTGAGCAGGCAGTAGGGACCTGGGGTTCTCCCCTGGTCATCGTCCTGTGAGTCACTATGCGTGTGTGTGGGGGGTGGCTCGGCTTCTCTCTCCTGCCTCTGACCAAGCGCCTGGCCCCTGCCCTCAGCCCGGCTGTGTGGGTACCAGCAGCCTCCCTGGGAAGCGGCTCAGAGGGTGGCGGGGGAGGAACTGCAAACTTCTGTGACTTGGGGTCCCTTCCCCACCCCTCCCCCATCACCGCATGCAAATTTTATTGGGGGAGGGGCCAGTTAGGCAGGGGACAGAGAAGAGGGTAGTGTGAATGCTTTCAAGAAATGTACAATAATTTTAATCAGCACCTTCCCTTCCATTTAAAAGCACGAACTTAGCTACCTAATCAAATGTCATGCTTCAGACACGCTGATCTCCTGGGGGGAAAAGCGAGCAGCGGAGGCTCCATCTGGCTTCGGATGGTTTTAAAAATAGTCAGGCCTGTGAAGGCCATTAGGTAAGTGGCCTGAGAGCCTGAAGAGGACCTCCCGTGGGGCCGGGCGCCTGCTCTGTTGGGAAAATAGGGTTGGGCAGAGGCGAGGGGCTCGGAGAGGCCTCATGGTATCCTGGGGTTCAGGGGTACAGGAAGTGGCAGGGAACCTAGGATCTTTCCACAGAGGGTACATCCGAAAACTTCCCCTTTGCACTTGCCACAGCTGGTAGGTGTCCGTGCGTGTGTGTGCACGCGCGTGTGTACGCACGGGCATGTGTGTGTGACTGTGCGTTGGGTACGGGGTGACAGGCTCAGTCTCCCAATTCGCAAGAGAGGAGAGACATGGTACCCTCCCAAGCCCGAGATGCCCTGGAAGTAAGGAAGTCGGTTACAGGAACCGTGAAATATAAGTCGTGGCTTTGTTATTTTTCAGCAAGTAAAAAAATAACGTTTTCATCGAGACAGAAATAAAAGCAAAATAATGGGTGGGCGCTCTCTGTGGAGGATCGGCAGGGAGTTATCGGCGGCCGAGGGGCGAAAAGAAACGGGTTTTGCGGCGGTCCACAGACTTGAGGCCTGCACACTTGGGGACCCCCCCCCTCGCCTTGTTCTTGGTCTCTGCCATCCGCTCCCGACTCGGCTGCCGCTCACTCGCGGTGCGTTTTAGCAGGTGCTCCTCCTGACTATCCGCTCAGCCCCGGGTTCATACCTGGGGTCGGGCACCCCCGGGGGACAGGCATCGAATTCAGGGGCCTCCACACTTGCACGGGCGGCGCAGTTAGGTGTCCACCTCTGCAGACTCTAACCGAATCCCGACATTGCCTCCGTTTTAAACGCGGGCGGTCACACGCGCACTGCCGGCAAGTCGCGCGGACTGCGGGCACCTCAAAGTATTACTGCTGCCGATCTCCGCGCCAGATTGCGTGGTTTTGTCGTTGTTGTCTTTTGTTTGGGTTTGGTCAAGGAATTACTGAATGTAGTAATGAGAAGAGCCTGCATTGCCCTATCAAAAGTTAGTTCGATGAAAATGTTAATGCATTTCAGCGTGTCGGCTCCCTGGCATCCTGTGCCCCTCGGCGCATGCGCTAGGCGCGTCGGAGCCAGGTTCGCAGGGTCGCGTGAGGCTGTACCGGGTGTCCAGGTAGCAGGGCGGTCAGGAGCTCCCCACCCCGCCCCGCAGCCCAGGCCCCCTGGCTGCCTCCCCGGGTCACAGGCCGAGGGAGGGCCTCCCTGGTGCGGCAGTGCCATTTGGCCCCACTAGGTGGCAGCAGTGAGGGCAGCCACCCTCTCCCAGCTCTCTTGGGCCCAGCCGGTCCAGACTCTCCCTGTCTCGTTTCGGGGGATCTGTCCCCACACTGGTCCCGGAGAGGGCACTAGAGGAGGGTCACCCAGGAGTGGCCAGGCAGGAAAGTGCTGACTCCACCTGGTGCTTCCTTGGACATGCTAGTGACCCTGTGTGCAAGGCCATCTCATTCTACCCCCACGAGAGCCAGTGTGGAAGGGAAGGAGAAAAACATCTTATACAGGAGGGAGGGGAGGGCCCGGCGGGTTAAGGCAACCGGGTCCCCAGTGAGCAAAGAGGGACGCCTGGTCTGCCCTCCTCCCGACTGGCATCACGCGACCACGCTTCCCTGCCTCCTGCCCCTCCCCTGGGGTCTCGGAGGGAGGCTGGTCACCCTACCCGCCTGTCTGGGCTTCCAGGTCCTGGGACGCGGGGCTGGTTCCCCTCAGCTCCAGCTGTCCCCTCCCAGGGCCGGGCCGGGACGCTGCTGTCACAGGGGCGGGGGTGGCAGCGGCATGGGTCAGGCCCCCGCGGGCGCACCTCGCTGACCCTCCCTGGCCGGCTTCCTCGCCTGCCACACAGGACAGCACTGGAATGATTGTGAGACCCCAACCCCGCCCCTCCCTCCAGGGCCGGGAGAGTTAAAAGCAGGGCTGTGACCGAGGTTTCTTCAAGGACTCAGCAGGCCAGGCCTTCGGTGGTGAGTTTTACTGTCTGTCACTTCTCTCAGTGAGTGGGGTCCCCGTCAGGGGCGTTTCCGTCCCTCGTCACTGTCTTGCAAACAGCCTAAGCAGGTAGGCCCCGGAGTCTTGGGGCGAGGCAGGGCCCGGCGCGCGGTGGGTGGCCGAGTCCTGTACAGCTCCAGCGACTCCTCTGGAGCCAGGCCGCGGCCCAGCCGCCCCGCCCGGGGACTGTTAGAGCTTTGGGACGCAGAACGGGCTGGCTGGGGCCGAAGGTGCCCCGGTCTGACCAGGAACGCGGCGACTTCTTCCGCCGGGCGGCGGGGAGCGTCGGGACCGGCAGCGGACCCTCCCGCCTCCCACAGACCGCAGCGCGGCCCCTCGTGCGGCTCCGCCTGGAGGAAAGTTTGCGCGCGGCCCCGCTCCACGCGCCCCTGCCCCCCCGCCCCCCACTGCTCCCTCGGGAACGCTTCCTCCCCAGATCCGCTCTCTGGGCCCACTGGGCGCACCCGAAACCGGGTCGGAACCTCGAACTGCTTCGCATGCCATCCGGTTACCGTGGCAACACCATCCGGCGGCGCCAGGCGGTCCAATCGGAGCCCGCGGCCTCTCCTGAGCCTTTCCCAAGGTGGGGACCGGGGCGAGGCGGGGACCGGCAGGGGCGGCCAGGGCCCCGCCTGCCGTGCAGCCCGGACGCGGCACAGCCCCGCGCGACCAATCAGGCCCCCGTGAGGCGGGGCGGCGAACGGCAGCCGGAGCCAGGCTGGGGGCTCCCGCTCCGGTTCGAGGGGCGGGGAAGCGGGTGACGTGAGCCGGGCCGGGCGGGCGGAGTTGGGACCCGCTCGGGCAGGCGGGGGCGAGCGCGCGGAGAGGCAGAAGCGCGCAGGGAGGCGGCCGAGCGGCGCGGGCGGCTGTGCGGCGGGCGCGGTGGGCGCGGGCGGCGGGCCCCGGGATCCCCGCGCGCCTCCTCGGCGCCGCGCCGCCGCCGCGCGTCCCCACGCCCCGCGCGCCTCCCGTGCCCGCCTCCTGCCCGCCTCCGGCGCCGCGGCCGTCTGCAGAGCGAGCGCTCAGACGGAGCCCCCGGCCAACTTGAGCGGCGCCGACCGGCGGCAGAAGCCCGGGGTCGCTCCCTGACCCCGCGGCGCGCGCGGGGGACCAGCGCCCGCCCGCACCGCCGCCTCGCGCCCCCCTGGACCGCGCCGCTCGCTCGGCGCGGGGCTCCGACCGGAGGCAAGAGACACGCACCGTGCGCGGCGGCGCCGCCCGGCCTCCCTCCTCGCCGCCCCGGAGGGCGAAGCGCCGCTCCTGCGACCCTCGCCGCGCGGCCGCGGCGCCCGAGCGCGCCCCTCCCGGGCCGGCCGCGCTCGCCGCCGCCTTCGCTGGGTCGCCCCCGGAGCCCAGCGCCCCGGCTGGAGAATGTGCGCCCCCGCGGGCCGCCCCGCCTGAGCCATGCGCCCCAACGGCGGCGGCGCGCGGGCCGGCATGGAGCCCCGCGCGGCCGCGCTCTGACTCGCTCTGCGCCCCGCGGCCGGCGGGCGGCGGGCGGCGGCGGACCGAGAGCCAGAGACCGGCGCCGCGGGACGGAAGCGAGCGGGATCCGGCGCCGCGCAGATGGCCGGGGCGAGCAAGGTCTGAGGCTCCGCTCCCCGAAACGTGACCATGTGGATTCAACAGCTTTTAGGACTCAGGTGAGCGACCCGGGTGCCGGTGGGTGCGTGGGTGCCGGGCCAGGCTGAAGGGCGCTTTCCTCTGTGTTGCAAATAAAGGGACCCCCCCCCAAACTCTCCGCGAGCGGCGAACATGCACCGGGAGCCGGGTCGCGGCGCCAGTCCGGAGCTCGGAGCCCTACGGCCCCGCAGGGAGCGGCCGGCTCTCCGGGCTCCGCGCGTCCGGAGTCCGGGCAGGGGCACCCGAGGCTCGCGGCGCCAGCAGCGCAGTGTCCTGGCCGGCCGCCCCGGCGCGCCTCCTCCCGGGGCTGGGAGGGAGGCGCGGGCCGCTGGGCGCGGCGGGCTGTGCACCCAGGGCGGGGGCCGGGGCTGCCGGGCTTGGGCGACAGCTTGGCGGACAGAGTTGGAAGAAAGCAAAGCCGAACGCCTCTCCGCCCGCCCTTCCGCTGCCGCGGGGCCCCGGCGCGGAGCGGGGGCCTCCCGGCTCCCAGCTGCCGATCCAGCTGTGTGCCGGTGACCTCCGGGCCTGACGGGCTCACACAGCTGGCTGGCAGCTGGGGTGGAGACGCCGAGGTTCTGGGGGAGCGCGAGAACGCACCCCCCATCCACGCACGGAAACACCCGCGCGAGCGCCCCGGAGCTTGTTTGCGTCCCAGACTCCAGGGCCAGCTGGACCGGGGCTCCGAGCCAGGAAGACCCTTTCGGCAAACTTTGCTCGCCTGCGATGGCGCTCGGGCCTCCACCCCTGCCCCGGGCGGCCCAGCGCCCAGCAGGGCACAGCTGTCCACTTGCGGGGCAGGCCGCCTCCCAGCCGTCGCCCTCCCGCCGGGGGGCTGCGCGCAGCCGGTGCGTTTGGGTCCCAGGCTGCCACCGGGGGCAGGGAGGACGTAGGCGGAGGCGGAGGCAGCCAGCGTGCGGTTCCCGAGTTCGTCCACTGGGATGCACTGCGCTCCCGCGGTGGCGACGGAAGGGCCGCGGCTGCCAGAGTCTGCTGCCCGGGCCGCCCCCACCGCCACGGCGCAGGCGGGGGGAGCGAGCCCTAGGGGAGAGCGAGCGCGCGTCCTGGTTTAGAAGGCGACCCAGCTCGCACAACGCGCTCTCGCGCCCCTGGGTTTGCCCACGACTCCCCGCTCCGGGGCGAAGACTGTTTACAACATCTAGTGAGCATCGTCAAACGGTATTACTGGCCTTTTTCTGGAAAGCGGCACCGCTTCTCCGCGAGGCCGGCTCGCGGGCCGGCGCGGGCTTTAAAAGGTTAATGGCGAAGCGGATGTCTGGGTATTGGCTCGGCCTGAATCCATGCCTGTGCTTGGACTAGATAAGGTTCTGGACGCAGACAAAATGGAGCGGGCAGCTTTGCCCGTGACCCATCCAGGCACTCTGCCCTGTGTCTCCAGGTCTCAGCCAGACCCCAGGGCCTTGGGAAAGGCCAGGCGGCCCCCGCCGACCCGGGGGCACCTCCAGCCCCTGTCTGCCCCTGGGGCTGCCGTCCGGCACTTGGTTACTGACTGACTGCTGGCAAGTTATTTGAACCATCTTTTTTTTTTTTTAATGACTAAGTTGCTAGATTGAAAGATGAGTGCGTTTTGATAAGGAGCGAGGGGAGTCAGTATCGGGGGGGCAGCAGCCCCCTCAGCATCCCCAAGCGAGAGCTGCCTGGGCTTTGCGCTGGGAAATAGTTCTGTTGCTGATTTTGAAGTTTGACCTTTTGTTTTTTTTCGTTTCAGTGTTAGCACAAGAGATTTTCTGTAAGTGGGTCTCTGAGGACGAGCTGTCACCTCTTTGGGAGGCTGACAGGAGAGAGCTCTGTCATGTGCTGGAGCCGGCCCCTGGCCAGCAGCGGGGCCGTGCCCAGGGAGGGTCCGCGGGCTTCGCATCACCCCTGGCGCCGGTAACGGTCCCTGACAGCCAGGATCGCTCACCGGAGACCTGGACTGTGCTTTTTCCTTGAAGTCAGCCAGTCACCTTTGCTCATTCCACGGCTCTCAGGCGAGCCCTGGGCATCCTGCCGCCGGACTGGGCCAGGCAGGCACTGAACCTGGAGCCCAGGTGACGAGGGCAGCCCCGGGCGCTGCCCGAGCCAGGGGCTCTCGGCTCTGGCTTCCAGGCGCAGTCTGGGCTTGGGGTTCCGCTTCTGCCTCTGAGCAGAGCTGTGCGTAGAGCCTTTCCTTCCTAGGAAGGGAAAGAGACCGTCTTTTTGAGCTGTTTCTGTGCCTTTTTGGTGGTGGCCGTAGCAAGGCTGCGAGGATACCTTCCATTAGCACGGGGGCAGGCATCTCCCGAAGGCGGTCAGCAGCTACCCCAGCTGTGCCAGGGCCGACCTCGGGGAGCATCAGGGGCAGCTGGGGGGCAGGGTGGGGGTGACGCTTACTCAGCAAGCAGCACAGGTCCGAGTTTGGCGGCCTGGTGGCGAGTGGCCTCTGAGGCTGCAGCCCTCGGTGGTGATGTCCCTGCTCGCGGGGGCTCCGAGCCGGCGAGGCGTTTGCGAGGTGTCCTCGGGGGTGCAGTGGCCAGCCAGGGCTTCCTCCCAGGCTGTGTCCCGTGGGGTCGCTCTGTCTGTCATCCTGCCCTAAGGCTCAGTGACCCCTTCTGTCTGGGAGGCCTGGGGCATGTGCGGTGGGGATGGGGTGTGTGACAACATGGTGCGACTCTCATCTTACCTGGGACACTTCGCTGTTGTCCACATCGCGCCGTCCACGCTGTGCCACGCTGGGGCCTCGCCGCAGGGACCCAGTGGCTGGCCGTCACCGGCCCCGCCTGGAAAGCCCTGCTGCCCCCGTGGCTGTGCGGAGGCTTTGCAGGATGGAGCCAGGCACTGTGCCCACAGACACGGCCCTCCCGGTGAATCCTGGCTCACACCCGTTTCCAGCTGCTGCTACCAAATTGATTGTGACTGGAATTCATGGAGCGTCGGTGGCTGCGACTCTCAGCAGGGGCAGTAATGCTGGAATGGATCCCCGTTTTAGGCGGCAGCTCAAATCTTTCCGCCACATGGGCATGCCCCCTCCCCTCACACCCGCCCCCCAACCCAGGGGATCCACTGTCCGGGAGGGGGAAGGGGCAGCAGGCTGCTCTTGGTCTGTCCCTTCTGTTGATTTATTTTAATCACCTGCTTCCTTTTCTTCTGTGCATTGAACGAGGTGACAAGTGTGGAGCAGGGGAGGTGGCTGCAGCTGAGACGAAGCCCCCGTCTCTGGGTCCCTGGGGAGGGGACAGCTTGCTTCCCCTGCTTTCTGTGACCCCTGTCCTGGGTCACTCAGACAGTGGCCTCCCATCTCAGCCTCGTCGTCGCTAGCCACCGACCTGGGCGCCGTCAGCGTGCTCGGCGGAAGTGGGCTGTGTGTCCTGTGTCCTTCCCCTCCTCCGGCTCTTTGTGGGAAAGCCACAGGGAGCCCTGAGCATGTGGCCGAGGCCACGCTCCGGGTCACAGTGAAGCGGGGAGACGTCCACCCCCACCCCGGGCGGCAGGGCGCAGCTCCCGGAGCCCAGGGGCTCCTGCGGGGCTTACGTAAGCGTCATCTGCCTTCCGCGAGAAGTTGCCAAGTTTTCTTCAAAGGGTTACAAGTCAGTAGAGACCAAACCGATGTAAAGATTAGCTTGGAAAGCCAAATATATCCTTGATCTAGATTTCCGTGTTTGAAGTCTGGCTCAAGAGGGTTCCTTCTGCCCGGTGCCTTTCAGACTCGAGGGGGAGGCGGGAGCGGGGTGTCGCCGGCGCCAGAGCCCGCGACCGGGCGGCCGGCCGCACCGTCTTCGCCGAGGACCCCTTCCAGGAATTCTCCAGCCGCCGAGGCCCGAGGCCGGGAGGGGGGAGTGGCAGTTACGTAACCCAGATTCGCTCTCAGTTAATAGAAAGTCAGAGGCACCGCGTGCCCGCCTCAGAGCTCCCGGGCCCTGGGGTGGGCCCTGGCTGGAGCGGCTCTGGCTGCCTGGGGGAGGCCCCCTCGCGGGGGGCAGCACTCTGTACCCCGTCTGTACCCCGGCAGCCACCGAGGAGGAGCGGGGTGCGTCTTTAATGCCCGCTCCTGGAGGCCCTTCCGGAGCGAGCGACGAGGCCTGGGTCCCCCGCCGCTGCCGGGGGCGGGGTGGGCAGCGGCAGCTGGCTCGGGCCGGCCCAGCTAACTGGGACACACAGGTGTGGGACGTGGCTCCGGGAGCTGTGCCGGGCTCCGGTGTCTCTCTTTGGAAAGGGCCCTGGGGACGGAGAGAGGCCGGAAACCCACCACTCAAAACCTCCACCGTGTCGCACATGAGCCCAGAGTGGAGGGCTCGGGTGTTGGAGGAGGACGGGGTCCTGCCACCGGACCATCAGGGGCCCAGGGGGCGGCTCGGGCTTGTGTTCGCATTTCCAATGCGTGCACCCTGCAAAAGAGTGTCACTTTATTTCTCTGTCCCCTCCCACCCGGAGAAAGGTTGGCGGCAGCCATGCCGGGTCCATCTGTGCTGTGACCTCCCCAGCCCGCCGTCCACTGTGCCTGCTCTGTCCACTCCCTGGGACTTGTGCCAGCTGTCTCACTCACCCTCGGTGGCCGGCCAAGGAGGGCTGGCCGGGCAGTGCTGCCGCCTCCCTGCCCTCCCTCCGTTTCCCGCCCATGTGGGCAGTCGGCTGGGCGGTGTGAGGGTCCTGCTCGGCTGCGTGTGACCTCAGGGGCTAATGGAAGGGGCGGCAGCAGTGGCAGTGCTGGGACCTCGTAACTGGCGAAGGACCGAGGGGGCGTGTCCGCCTGGGACACTTGGGAACCTGTAGGCGGGCTTCCGTTTGTGCTGGGGAGGAGCCCCTGCTCGCTGTCGCTCCTCATGGCCCCTGTGAAGGGGGCTCGGTGCGTGCAGACGCGGGGGGGTGTCTGTGGATGAGCACGTGTGTCCACGTGGCCCAGCGCCCTGACGTTGCCAAGTTTTGCCTGCGGTCACTCGTCCCTTACTGCAGACTGGGACAGGGAGGAGGAATGCCGGCCAAGGCCAGTCTTAAGGTTAGGCCCTGTCCTGACTCAGACAGGTGGATCGCTTCTTCAGCCTGGCCACCATGTTCGCAGCTCCACCATTAGAGAGTCACTCTTTTGGCTTGAGATTGGGTTATAGTTGGAGCGTAGACATGTTCCAGAAAAGCCATTCCACTGAGGTCTTGCAGTCATTATCAGTTTGGTAGAAGCGAGAACATCCAATTTTTAAGTGTCTGGGAGGAGGGATGGGTGTAGATGGGAAGGCGCGAAGGAAGCTGGCACAAGTCTGGCAGCGAGATGGGGGTGCAAGGTAGCACCCCGGGAGAACAGGCAGGCTGGGGGGCGGGGAGAGGCTGGGGGCAAAAGGCAAACTTGTGTGCCCTACAGTTGAGCCGAGGGCACCCCTTTCCCTTAGCTTTCTGGGGACGGGGACAGTGTGTGTACCTACGAGGTTAACTAGAGACAGAGCGAGCGGTCCGCCTGGAACGGAAGCTTCTGGTTGGCGTCTGAGTCCGCGGCTGGGCGGGTGGGAGAATGTCAACGGAGCTTAGTGACACGCACACACCTTGGGACACCCCCGACCCTGTCCCAGATGTGAGCAGCGGCATCCGCACCGCACACGGGGAAAACGCGTCCGCTTCTTAACGAAACAGGAGCGGGGATCGACGCGCACGTTACGTGGGTGTGAGCGTGCAGCAGAGATGCGCGAGTTGATGCATCGCGAGCTGATCGCCTCGGTAAGTCCAGCTGACGTCTGTCACCACACACAGTTACGGGGTTTTTTTCTCGTGATGAGAACTTTCGAGATCTGGCATCTCAGCCTCTTTCAAACCTGCAGCACAGAGAGCCGTCTGGTGGTCACCGGAGGTGGGGGCGGCGACGTGGGTGAAGGGGATCGAGGGGACCAACGTCCAGTCATAAAGTAAGCATGTCCTGGGACGTGATGGACAGTGTTCCGAAACCCGTCTGCTGGAAATGTCCACCCGATACAGGGAAAACACCCCGGTTCTGCTCTCATCGTTTCGATCACGCCGGGAACTCATGCCTCCGTCTCCGAGCGCCCGGGGTGGCCGAGCACGAGCGGACGCCACGCAGACCCAGACATGAGTGGGTTTCTGTCCAGCGTCGAGGGGAGTCCCAGGCGGGGGGTAAAAACACTCTGATCAGGGTAGAGAGCAGCACAGTTCAGGAGAAATTCCACATGGGATTTCTACCTTTGTGTTTTGAAAAGTTCCAGAGGCCGCAGTACAAGGAGGACAGACAGGTGAAATCGGCCTAGCAATGCGTTCAGGTGAACCTGGCGCATGCGCGGTGTTTGCATTTCCATGGGTCATCAATTTGAGGTAGTATTAATGAGTCTTAATTTTATGTTCTCACCCTGTGCTTGGTCTCTGAAATCAGGAGTGTCATTTGCTGTCATCACACGTCCCCTGTCGGGCTAGCCACCTCTGGGGCGCTTGGGAGCCACGTGGGGCTTGAGGCTGCCCCCTGGCCCACGTCTGCTTCTGCCACTGTGGTCCCGTTATTACGAGCTCTGGGGAGGGCCAGCCCGGCCGGCAGCCCTTCTCATCCAACGGCGGACATTTGCCGAGTGCCGGCTCCGTGTGGGTCGGGGCCTGGGCCAGAGGCTGAATGGTGGGCCGGTGGGGTGGGGGTGGGGCTGCCGCTGCCTTTTCAGGGCCTGCGGTCTCCAGAGGGAGCTGCCGGCTTGTACGGGCAGGTTGCTCATACCTGCTCGGGCGCTTCCCGCCCCGGAGTGCAGCAAAGCGTTTTTGGGGGCCCAAGGAAGCAGTGACAGGGCCTGCTCCCTTGGGACACAGGCGTCCCAGGCTGGGGTCCATTGATGGAGTGGTATAATACGAACAGCAAGTACAAGAACAAGATAGGTCGGTCACCTGCCGGGAGGCGGAGCGACCTGGGGGACGTGTCCAGCGTTTTCCTCGACTCCTGGATGAACGCCGGGGTAGCAGACGGCCGGGGACGCAGCCGAGATCTGAGACGAGGCCTGCCCCGTCAGCGTCAGCGTCAGCGTCAGCGTCACCGTCGGTGTCACCGATGCTGACAGGCCGACCTGCAGGCCCCGTGGAAGTACGGGGTGCATCCCCACGGCCTGCTCTGCGTGAAGTCCTCCGGGAGCGCCGTTCCTGATGGGTGTGTGGGGCAGTGTGTGGTGGGGTGCACGTGCAGTTGTGTGGGGTGCCTGTTGGGGAGCGTGTGCGTGTGAGGTGTGAGTGAGGGCATGCACGCGTGGGCTGTGGGTGTGCGCGTGAGTGTGCGTCGTGGTGTCTGGAGCCCAGGGGGGTTCGAGCGCTCATTACCAGGAGTGCCGGCTCCGAGGAGGACTCTGGCCTTGGGGTGCAGCTTCTCCTGTGAAGCAGACTTGCCGTGTTCACAGGCCCGAGGCTGTGAGTGAGTGAGACAGCGCAGAATGTGTCACGTGGTCCCCGGATGCTGGCGAGTGTGCAGAGCCCCAGTCCGAGGGCCTGGGGCACATGGAGGCTCTCGAGGGGCTACAGGGCGTGCCCTTGCACCGACAAGGCCGCCTGTGCCTTCACGAAGCACAGACTAAGGGTGAGGCCCTCCGCCGGCCACAGCTCCCAGGAGGTGGAGCGCAATCTGAGATGCAGGGACTTTGCTGAGGTGCCCTGGGCGACCATTTGTGGCCCCCCTTTCTTGAGAATAATGCAAAGAATTTGTACTGTGGGGTCAATCCATGATTTGTCAGCTCCATCTGGATTCAATGGCAAACTCTCTGAGCCTGGAGGTGGTGCCCATTTTGATCTCATCTAAACCATTAGAGATTCATTCCTTTGGCACAGATGTTTTTCTTAGACCCCTGTACTCAAACTGTGGAGCTCTGGGGAAACTGAATGGCCTTCTTCTGGCCAGATCCGATAGTGCAGCTCCTTCGAATGGACATGGAGTTTCTACGAGCTGTCGTGAGGATTACAGGCCAGGAGGGCAGCCAGCCCCAGCGGCTCCAGGCCAGGCTGTCTGGAGTTCAGAATTTACTGATGAGCCTCGTGTCCCAGGGCCTGCCGAGCATTTTTGTGTAATGTCGTGGAATCCCTGATTGTGAAAAGAGAATGTTTAGGGGGAGGAAGGGAAGAAAATTCTGGCATCAAGAAAGTGATGCTAAAAAACGAACATTCTCGATCCATTTTACAAGCTGATGTTACCTTGCGATCAAAGCCAACAAAGACGGTACAAAAAAACAGAACCGCAGACCAATGTTACTCATGAATACAGCTGTCCTCACCCCCCAAAAAATCTCCCTAACCTAATACAATAGCAACATCCTCAAGCAGATACAATTAGCGATATGTTACAAGGTGCACGGCGAGGGGAGTTGATTCTATGGATGCAAGGATGGTTCCATATTTGAAAGTCGGTAAATGCAGACTGTCACATGAAAAGGCTGAAGTGGAAAAGTGGTACGATCATATGCGTATGATCAATTCGGTGCCTCTCTGTGATAAGAACCCCCAGAAAAATGGGAAAGACAGGTAGAGAAGCCTACCTTCGACATCGTACTTAATGCTGAGAAACCGGGAGCTCTTCTCCTGGGATGAGGACCACGGCGAGGATGTCCACTCTCGCATTCCTACGCAGCATAGACCTGGACGTTCTAGCCAGCGGAAGACAGGGAGAACAGGAAATGAAAGACCTGCAGAATCCTGTCCGTATTAGCCGACGATATGATTGTCTACACAGAAAATCTCATGTAACTAGCAAGCGAGTTCAGCAAGGTTGCAGGATACAAGTTAAATGCACAAAAGTGAATTGTATTCCTATCTACTGGCAGCGAACACATGGACACTGAAATTAAAAATCTGCTACCATTTACAATAACTCAAAAATGAAATATTTTGGTGTAAATTTAACAAAACATGTTATGCTGAAGACTTGTATGCTGAGAATGTACATGATGATGAAAAAAAATCAAAGAAGTTCTAAGTAAATGGACAGACATACTATGTTCATGGATTGGAAAGTTTAACATAGTAAGGATGGCAATTTGCAAATCGATATAAAGGTTGAACATAATTCTTAAAAAAATATTTCTACATATAGATAAAATTATTCTAAACCTCATATGAAAAGGAAGCATGATGGCTAAAACTGTTTTGAAAAAGAATAATAAAATGAGAGGAATCAGTCTCTCTGACTACAAGACTGATTATAAAGCTACAGTAACTATGACTGTGTAGTATCAGCATAGGGATGGATACATAGATCAATGAAACAGAGCAGAAAATCCAGAAATAGACTCCCACAAATATGCAGAACTGATTTTTGACAGAAGTGCAGATTCAGTGAAAGAAAGATAGTTTTTTCAACAAATGGTACTGGAACAACCAGACATGCAGAGCCAAAAAAATAAACAAACAAACGAATCTAGAACAAACAAAAAAACAAAAAGCTTTAACCTAAGCTCATATTTTATACAAAATTAACTCAAAATGCATCACAGAATTAAATGTAAATGTAAAACTATAAAACTTTAAGAAAAAAATGAGGAGAAAATCTTCGAGATATGGGCTAAGCAAAGAGGTTTTAGACTTGACACCGAAAGCACAATCATAAAATGGAAAACTGATAAGTTAGATTTTATTAAAATTTTAAAAATTTGCTCTGTGTGAGATTCTATTAAGAAAATGAAAGAACAAGCTACAGGGTGGGAGGGAATGTTTGCAAACCACGTATCTGACAAAGTGCTAGCATCCAAAATCTATAACCACCTTTCAAAACTCTACAGGAAAAGTCGAACAATCCACTTAGAAACAAGTATGAAGTAGCATTTCACCAAAGAGGATATTGAGATGGTCAAAAAGCACGTGGGGAGGTGTTTAACATCATCAGCTATTAGAGAAATGCAAATTAAAAGCACAGCGAGACAGCACTATCCACCTATCAGTGTGGCCAAAATAAAAAATGTCGACAACACCCAGTGCTGGCGAGGATGCGGTGAAACGGGCTCACTCACGCGCGGCCGGCGGGAGGCAAACGTTCCAGCCGCTTGCACAGCCATTCGGCCGTTCCTCATGACAGGAAGCGTGCACGTGCCACGGAGTGGAGCCCTTCGCTCTGGGCCATTTATGCCGAGCAATGAAATGCACATT
>CM053502.1:1299523-1317519 GCA_028627145.1 Eidolon dupreanum
GCAACCTGGTCAGGAAAGCGTGCGAAGCAGGAGCAAACCCCTTAGCGTGAATGCGGTTTTCCAGAATGTTCCTTTGCCCTCCACCTTTTGGAGAAGGGGACGAAGCAAATGATAAGCAGTCGATATCGGGGATTTAAGTGTTTGGAAAATGACTTTCGAGGGCCGCCCTGGCCTGCAGAGGATCTGGGGCGGAGTCCTGGGCCCCGTCTGTCGTTGGTCGTCTGTGCGGATGACGGGACCCGTGTGACGCTGTCCCGCGTCTCAGAGTTGGCATCAGGCCTCCGTCCCGTGCTCTTCACAGCAGTGAGCGGGGTGATTTTGTTCGCTTTACCGTGGAAGAAAGTGAGGTCTGAAGTGTAGTGATCCTGACACGATGACAAGCTGCGCGCAGGTGGCAACAGCAGCTGAGCTTTGCGAGCGACGGGTGGTGTCAGGAGGCGCGGGCGGGTCATCCCGCTCATCCTCACGCCCGCCCACGGCGGGGTCTTCCTGTCCAGCGGGGGAGGGTCTCGGGCTCGGGAGGGCGCGGACCCCAGGCGGTGGAGGCGACGGGCCTTCCCTGGTCCTGCGGTCCCTCCCCCAACGCCCCGCGTGACTCGTGTCTCTGTCATACGCTCCCGTGTCGAGGGACATTGGCGTGAGGCCCTGGAAACCTTGTTCGCCCTTTATTTTTCCTGCTTTTGTCCATCTGGAGACTGGACAAAATCGAGTCCCCGGGTGACCAGGAAATGGGATCGCTGGGAACAGGGAGGTCACGGGGAAGCCGGTGGGGCCTGCTCCGAGGTTAGGGTGCAACCGGGTCCCCGCGCAGTGCCCCCCACTGCCGCAGGGGCGCACGGTGAGAGCGGAGACGCCGAAGCCGAGCCCGCCCCCGCGGGGCCGGCCACAGCAGCTTCGAGACCCTGCGGCTGCTCCGAACCCCACTGTGCTGTGCGTTTACGCTAAGGAGCCGGATGTCTCGTGGGGCGCGGGCCACCCTGGGGGTGCTGGTGGAGCCCGTGGCGGCCACGCTGGGTGGGAGGAGCAGTCGGGGTCGACAGGCCTTCTGGGGCCGGAGCTTACGGCTGCCACATGTCACTGAGGTTATTGGCCCCCAAATCGCTGTAGCAGAAAGGAGCCCCGGGCAAAACACAAACCCAGAACCAAAGCAGAAAACAAGAAAACCCCAAAGCCATCAGGCGGCCAGCAGCCACGAAGGCCATACGAGTTCAGACGTGTCGGTCCTGGGCGTTCGCTGAGGTCACGGGAGGCGCTCCGTGCACGGGCCGGGCCCACGTGACCTCGGGATGTGGCCTGTTTCTGTTTGGGACCCTACCTTGTGCTTTCGAGTGACGTGGCCCTCTAACGCTAGGGGCTGGGGGCACGGTGTCTGCCACAAACTCCTCCAGGGGCCCCCAAACAGCCTTCACTGGGGACCAGGACCCACAGAAGATTCCCAGGGACAGGGCCGTGTCTGTTCAGTGCACTGCTAGGTCCCAAGTTGTATGTCCTTATCTTGTGGCCAACTTGGGGGGACAGTCACGGCCCCCAAGCAGACCCTGCCCCTGGGTCCCGGGCTATGACCAGGATGTGATACCACGCCCTGAATTTGTCCCCTGACGCACAAGCAGCACCTTGCAGAGGTGATGAAGGTCACGAATCGGCTGGTCCTAAAATAAAGAGATTCTCCGGGATCACCCAGGCGGGCCCAGGGTGCCCTCGGGCACCCTTAGCACAGAGACAAGGGCGGAGGGAGGCAGCGTGGGGCAGGGGGATTGGGGACCAGGGAAGGGCGTGGCTGGCCATGTGTCCAGGACACGGGGCCTCAGCCCCGCAGCCTGAGGGCCTGGTGCTGCCGGCCACCGCGTGCTCAGACTGAGTGTGTGGTCATTTGTTACGCAGCAGTAGATAACTGATACAGACGAATCAGCTAACGGGGGGCCTCTGCCCGTCCGGTCCTCCCACCCCCCCTTCCTCCTTCTCTCTTCCACTCGCTCCTTCCCCCTCCAGAGGCTTTATCAGAATTACCGATTCTGGGAGGCATTGCTCCTGAAGCAGAAGTCAGGGTCTCTGTGGACTGACTGAACCCCGTTGTCCCTGGATGAGGCTTCCAGACCCAACCTAGGCTGCTTGGCTATGTCCTAGTTTCAGATAAACAACATAAATGTGTCCCGAATTTTGCATGGGTTATACTGAAACGAAAAACCCATTGTTTCCCCAAGTGGTAAGGTAACCAGGCAGCCTGTATTTTAACTGCTGTGTCTGGCAGTCCCAGCCCAGAGGTTGCCAGTGGGCCGAGAGGCCAGGCTGGAGCACAGGGCCGCGGCGGGAGAGGGCGCGGGAGGGGGCTTCGGGCACCTTCCAGCCCTAATAGCTGCTCACTAGGCCAGGGGACCGCAAGCTCTAGCTTGAGGGCCAAACCTGATTTTGTAAATAAAGTTTTATTGGCAGTGGCCACACCCCCTGGTGGCGTAGCGCCTGAGGCTGCGTTTGCGTTGATGACAGCCCCCCGCCAGCCAGCCTGGGCATTTCCAGAAAGATCTGACCCACCCCTGCTGAGGGTTCAGAGGTCGGCGGGGGAGCCAAGGGCTGGGGCGCAGGGGAGTTCTGGCAGGAGGGCCTGTGGGCCAGGCCGTGGGGCACAGGTGCAGCGGCTCTCCGTGCAGCCTCGGGGTCCCCTCCCGCAGCCCCCGCCCAGCGTTCTGCTTCGGGAACAGGGCGGAGTGAGCTGGCCGCACCTTCTCTGCCTCCCCAGCTCCCTGTTTTGGGGTCTCTGGCAGAAAGTTCTGTGCAAACAAAAGCCTCTTTTCATCTGCGTGTGCCTATTTCTGTCTCGCTGCCTCCTTCTGCTCTTCCTTCTCGGCATTCAGCATTTCGAACACGGACTCCACGCAGGGCATGAATCACGTTCTCGTGTGGCCATGGCGACGTCTTGGGCGCCGCGGGCGGGGGAACACTGTCCCCTCCCCACGAGGGCCTGGCCTCAGAGCACGGCCATGCCCCTGTCGGGCGGCCTTCAGAGCATCCTCGTGTGAGGCTGCAGGGAGATGTCCCCGGGGCCACCCTCACTTCTGACACCAGGAGTCGCGTCTGGAGGTCCCGGGACCACCGTCAAGTGTGGGAATTCCTCAGGAGCATGCCCGGTACCCAGAAAAGCCCTTAACCTCACGGTCAAGGTTTATTACGTGGAAAGGACACAGATTGAAAGCCACGGAAGGAGGCGGTGCTTGGGGGCGGAGCGCAGGAGCAGCCCGCCCATCTGCCCTTGCCCCTGGAGGTCAGGACACCTTACTTTCCTGGTGACAGTGTGTGACAAGGCCGCCAGGGAAGCTCGCCTGAGTCTCCGTGTCTGACGTTTTGGCTGGTGCTCGGTCGCGTAGACCTGGCCGACCGCCCGCATGGTTGACCTCAGTCTCCAGCCCCTGGGAGGTCCGGCAGATAGCACATGACCCAAAGCCCACCCTCCTAAGTCACGCTGGTGGACCACGTGCCGTTCAAGATCCCCAGGAAAACATCTGCTTTTGTGGGGCAGGAGGCTGCTGGGCCCTGGACACCCCTCCTAGCAGCCAAGGGCGGAGGCCAGGCCTCTTCCTAAGGTGAATGCTATGGTCCAAAACGGGTGTCACGCCAGCGTCTGGTAGCCAAAGCCATGAAGCCTGCCCGGAGGGCATTCTGGGTGGGAGAGCTGGGTTCTTCATTAACCAGCAGGACACCCTCGGTCACACGAGACACCCTTGGGCGCATGGGAAAGCTGCTGTGAGCAGCGGCATCAGAGCCACCGCATACCCTGTGGGGACTGAGATACCTGTGCTGGAGAGGAAGCCCGTGCCCTGGACTCCGCTCTGTGTCCTTGCACAGGGACAGCCAGCTCTGTCGGTCACTTGCTGCTCCCCGTCCTTCTACGGCTTGGGGACACCTGGCAGGGTTCAGGTGTGGATCCTTTCCTAGTTCATTCTCCTGGCTGCCCAGACCAGGGGCGCCGTGCGCTTGCCTCCTCGTTTCATTTTTAGTGCCTGTGGATTAGTCACGCTCCCTGATTTCCTCATCTCCTATGCACTCGCTCGTTTTTTCCTTCCTTTTTTTTAAAAACCGGTTCCCAAAAAAGATGATGTGTGTGAAGGGAGTGAAAATTGAGTTTATTTACGACAAATCCAAACTTTGGCAAAAAAAAAAAAAAAAAAAAAAAAAAAGAAGCCTGAAGAGGCCACCGGCTTCTGGAGGTGTCTGGTTGCAGCATCATATGTGAGTTCCGGTCCAGCTGGCTACCCCTGTCCCCCTGGGCCCCCGACGTCCACTTCTGCACCGCCCCTTCTCAGAGGCTGCCTGAGGGACTCCGTGGAGCCACTTTGAAATAATGCAGACAAAAGAGAGAGGAGGGCGGGCTGGCTGAGGGAGACCGGGCATGGCTGTGTCCCCCTCACTGTCCCCCAGGCTTCGGGAGTGACATGGCCCTCCAACCGGTCCTGTCAGGGGCAGTAACTCGACGATAACTTGAGGACTTCAGCTTCTAGATGCCCAAAGAGGTTTGTGCTGCTGAATTTGCTCGGAGTGGGGACGAGGAATGCAATGGTGCTGGCTCCAGGAGTTAAAAACACCAGCCGAATGCCACCGGCGTGCCGGGTCGGGCGGCCTGGGAGGGAGCGGGGCTTCCGGGAAGGAAGGTGGAGACGGGCGAGCAGGCTCGCCTGTGCTCTTGTCGCCCTGGCTTCCTTGGATGGATCTTTATGTCCCCTCGCCCCACCCGGAGAGGAGGGAGAGGATGGTGACCATGTTGGCTGGCTCGCCCACACCCAGGATGTGCTGGGCGTGGGGAAGACCCCAGGGGCAGGTCCAAGGTGATGATGGAGATCCTGACCTCTGCCCCATGGCATTCCTTCCTGATCTCTCGCAGAGATGACCAGGCCAGGCCAGTCCCAGCAGGAGCCATGGAGAGAACATTCCAGAAGCAGGAGCCATGGAGAGAACTTCCAGAAGCAGGAACCATGGAGAGAACGTTCCAGAAGCAGGAACCATGGAGAGAACATTCCGGAAGCAGGGGCCATGGAGAGGACATTCCAGAAGTAGGAGCCATGGAGAGAACTTCCAGAAGCAGGAACCATGGAGAGAACATTCCGGAAGCAGGAGCCTTGGAGAGGACATTTCAGAAGCAGTAGCCATGGAGAGAATATTCTGGAAGCAGGAGCCATGGAGAGAACATTCCGGAAGCAGAAGCCATGGAGAGAACATTCAGAAGCAGGAGCCATGGAGAAGACATTCCGGAAGCAGGAACCATGGAGAGGACATTCCGGAAGTAGGAGCCATGGAGAGAACATTCCAGAAGCAGAAGCCATGGAGAGGACATTCTGGAAGCAGGAGCCATGGAGAGAACATTCCGGAAGCAGGAGCAACCATCCGGAGCGCCCCAGTGCCCACTGTTTTCATTGGCTCGTTTGTCCTCACCCCACAGCCTCTGTCCCAATGGCTGTCCCCAGCTGTCCCGTCTCAGGGGGCCTCCCCGAGATGCCGTCACACCCCTCTTTGCTTGTAAGCCATTTGAGACCATCTCGATGGCCTTGTTGACCCTCTCCAGGACAGATGGTCCAGGAGAGAGGGGGCTCCTCGGGGTCCCAGTGCCTGGCACGTCCCCAGTGGGTGTCTAGACCCCATGGGCAAACGGGCGGGTCTGGACGCAGGAGCCGTTTGTTCCCTCAGGAGGGGAGAGGCCTTGGGAAGTGAGGAGGGGTCCGAGGCCGTGGGAGCTGAGCTCATGGTGGCGTGTGTGGACGCCGTGACAGAACTGGAAGCTGTGGGCAGGAGTCACAGGGAGGCTGGGATCACAGTTCAAGGTAAACGGTGACGCTGTCATCACAGGAGGTGTCCGGTGTTGAAACGAGCCACCCGCGGTGAGCGCGAGGGCCAGCGGAGGCGTGCGAGCCCGAGCTGAGTGACAGGTGGCAGGCGGTGCAGAGGGGGCCCTGGTGGGCTGGGATCTCATACACGGCCCGGCCTGTGGGGCCCCCTAGGTGGAGGACCCCGACCTCGCACCCCCCGCTTCACTGGTAGACAGCTGCCCGCCCGGGCCGCCACCCGCCGAGCCTGTGCGAGGATTAATTGCTTTTATTTGCAGTAAATGAACTGCTCAGATCAAGGCGGGCTGCCCCGGGAACTGGCCAGTGGCTTTTCTCGCCTCTTCCCAGAAGGGATTGTGCTCTCTCGGCCCTCTCTCCTATGCCAAGCAGAGGACAGCGAGGGAATTAAGGACGGAGGGAAGGATTAAAAAATGTAATAAAACGTCCGAGCCCAGAGCTCGCCATGGCGTGAGCGGGAAGCCTGGCTTGCAGGAGACGCTCTTGGTGTTGCTGGGGTCGTCATGTCGTGGGAGGGTGGAGAGCTGCCTCCCAAGGAGGAGCCGGCTAGTGCTCTGGGTGAAAGTGGCATGAAGTGAAAAGCACACACAGGCGTCCGTGGGAGCGTGCGTCCAGGTCGCTAAGGGCCGAGAGCTGAGGGAGCCACCCACGGTGAAAACCGAGCTCTCCTCTTCTCTGTCCCCTGACCTCTGACCTCCGGGTGCTAACTGCTGGTTCAGATGGGAATGCTGATTTATCGGTCTGAACGGGAGATGTAGATGTCACCTGCAGTGGAGAACTCACCGTTTGCAGGAGCCGTGACTTTTCTCCCTATTGGCAGCTCGGTGAGCCGGGGTCAGCGCGGGAGGCAGGTGGGCAGTGGGTCCAGCAGCCCCCAGTGGGGCAGATTGAGACGCGTCCTGCTCGCAGTAGTGATGGCCTTGCCACCGAATGCAACAGGGATGTCCCTTCCTCCACGTTGTTACTAAACCTTTGTGACTCTTCCCCATGGCCTGAAATCCATAGGCTTCTTACGGGTCCAGCAGAGGGACAATGTGCATCTGTAAGTCACCAAGAACAGTGTCACCCAGAAGGGTCCGGTACAGAATGTGTGTCACAGGAGCCAGTGATTCTGGCCCCGGACTGCACACCGCAGTGCCCGCCGGCCTGTTTTGCAAGGTGAACAGTGTTTGTATTAGTTAGCTGTTGCTGCGTGACAAATCGCCACATGCTCAAGGGCTTAAAACAGCACACGTTTCTTATCTCATACTTTCTATGGGTCGGGGGCCCAGGCCTGGCTCAGCTGGGTGCGGTGCGTGGCTGCAGTCAGGATGCGGGCGGGGCTGCGGTCTCATCTGAGACCGGACTGGGGAGGGGTCCACCGCCCACCTGGCAGTTTTCAGCACACGGTCCCTTGGGGGCTGCCTGGCCGAGTGCTCGGCTCCTGCTGGCTCCAGCTCCTTGCCCTGGGGCCCTCTCCAAACAGTAGCTCACGATATGCAGCTTGCTTCTCCCAAGCCTGCCAAAGAGAGTCCCCTGGCAAGATGGATGCTCGAACCTGTCCTGGAAGTGATGTCACCGCCTTTGCCGTTTGCTGTTGGTTAGAAGCGAGTCGTGGTCCCACCCACTCCCGGGGGAGCAGGATAGATGAGGTGTGAACACCAGAAGGCAGGGACCATTGGAACCGTCCGCCGCCGTGGCAGATCGCTCTGTCTGCGGGTTCCGGATCGTTGCTAACGATTATGGGTGCGACAGGACCGTGGGCCCCAGGCCCCTGCCTCAAAGCATCTCATCCATTCTCACAGCAGCCCAGCGAGCTCAGCCCTGGCGTTACCCGCATTCGACAGCTGAGAAAGCGAAATCACAGAGAGGCTCAGTGACTCACCCGAGGCCACACAGCACGTATGCGGACCACACAGTCAGGTGTGCATGCCCTTACCTGTTTCACGCCTGAAGGCCAAGGGCAAGCGGCTGACAAGGACTTGGGCTCTGGGAGACAGCTCAGTGCCGCCCACCCCAGCTCCTTCTGGTCTTAAAGGCACCACCCGCTTTCAGACGCTCCGCACCCTGCTTCCTCTCTACAGCTCTGGTCACCATCGGATCCACGATACGCCCCAGCCGACTTTGCCTTGTCTGTCTCCTCACCTAGAATGTAAGCTCCGTGAAGGCGGCCGGTTATATCCTGTGTCCCCAGACCCAAGAAAAGGAGAGTAGGCAAAACGTAGGCACTTGATAAATATTTGATGGGTGAATGAATGAATGAATGAATGACCCCCATGTCTCGAAATCTGGTCGGGGTCTCAGATCATAAGTAACCCCAGCTGAGTAGTTTCCCGTGGCCACCATAACTCAGTGCCACAAATGAGGGGCTGAAACAGCAGAAGTCGGTTCTCTCGCAGTTCTGGAGGCCAGAGGTCAGAGTTCAAGGGGTCAGCTGGGTCGTGCTCACTCTGAAGGCGCTAAGGAAGGGCCCTTCCCTGCCTCTTCCCGCTTCCGGGCATTGCTGGCACTTCTCGGCGTTCCGTGGCGTGTGGTGGCGTCACTACCACCTTGGCCTCTGTCTCCGCGTGGCTGTCTCTGTCCCTGTGTGTTTGTGTGCCCGCTCCTCTTCTTACAAAGACACAGCCGCAGTACGGTTCTCCAGAGAAGCAGAGCCAATAGATGTGTGTGTGTGTGTGTGTGTGTGTGTACGTGCATGCGCATATACAGTCAGGAGGTGCCAGGCCCGGGACCCTGGAATCAATCTAGGGGGTCTGGCTGACAGTCCACTGGTGACGCTGAGCCTGTCAGTGCTCAGATACCACGGCTTGACAACACATCTCACTCTCCCCCCCTTGCAGGTGCTAAGTGTGCAGGTGGCGAGCGGCTTAGATTCCACACACACATGCACACATGCACACATGCATGTGCATTTACACAGATGTTTACATACATATATACGATGCGATTACATATCCACACATAAGTGAACAGAGATCGGGTGTGGAAATGGACTCACGTGATTCTGGAGGCGGCCAGCCCCAGGCTCCATAGTCGGCAGGCTGCAGACCCAGCAGCGACGACAGTGTAAGTTCCAGTCTGAAAGCCGGCAGGCCTGAGCCCCAGAGGAGAGCGGACGTTTCGGTTCCATTCCGAAGGCCGAAAGGCCTGTGTCCCAGCTCCAAGCAGTCAGGCGTGAGGAGGTCCCTCTGACTCAGACCTTTTCGTTCTGTTCATACCGTCAACTGATTAGATGAGGCCCACCCGCAGGGGGAGGGCAGTCTGCTTTACTCTGCTGATTCGCACGTTACTCTTGTCCAGAAACACGCTCACAGACATACCTGGGGTAACGTCTGGCCAATATCTGGGTGCTCATGGCCCAGTCAAGTCGACACATAAAATTACCCATCACACCAGTCGCTAGATTTAGGGGCCACCGTAATCAAATACGACCTCATCCTAATTACGTCTTCAAATGCCCTATTCCCAAATCAGGTCACACTCTAAGGTCCCGGTGGGCATGAACTTTGGAGGCACACGATTCATCCTGCTGCACCCTCCCATGGGGATCAGAGGCTTGGAAGGACCTGTGTCGTGGGTGGTGGGCTTTGCCATCCTCTGTCCCCGTGGCATCCTGCCTCAGTAGGCACTCGTGAATGAATGACCATCACAGGACTGCACAGAGCGCCATCCCGCTGGCCCTGTCTCTGGCCACCATCCAGGCCACCACTGTGCTTGCAAAGCCACCCTCGAGTCAGGTGCAAAGGCTGGACAGACACAGCTGCTGGAGCAGGGGTTGGCACTGAATTTCCAGGTACGCTGGAGAGTTTTCTGTCGACATACAAGAGTCGTTTCCATCACAGCGGGAATGCGCAGTCCGAGGTCGTGTGCCACTTAGGAGCTCAGAGTCCAGCACGAGCCTCTTTCCCGAGGTGTTTTTATGTGGATTCTGGGCTGAAAGGAAGGAGAAATGGGCCATTTTTCTGCAGATTTGTAGTTTAGTGTCTTATAACCTATGCGACATATGTGCTAATCGGTCTTTGACATTAGAATTTGGGTGGATTTGGAAATATTGCAAAGATAAACTTCTGAGCAAGTTCTGTTTGAAAGGGTGTGTTTTCTAGCCCCTGTTATTGGCTTAAATCCTGAGGGGGAGAGTTAAATAAATCAAAGAGACAGGTGCAGTTTTTAGATTAAACAGCCAAACTCATACAAAATCCCTTTGTCTAGACTGGACAAACATCGAGTGTTATTCCAGACAGTTTGATGAAAGGCCCAGTGTTAACCCGCAGCTCGCTGAACACCCGCGCTGTTCGGGGCTCCGAGTTTCGGCAGCACGGGCCGTGCGTAGAGCGGCCGTGGGCTGCGATGGAGAGGGGTGTCAACCGGCCACGCTGTCTGCGTCCCCACCTGCCAGCCCGGGCCAAGGAAAGGAGGCCGAACGTCCACCAGGGCAGGGCCAGGAGGCCGGGCACGCCACGCCCGAGGGCAGGGGCTCGGGGCTGCACCTCCATCTGTGTGACGCGTCCTTAGACAGTGGCCACCCTGGGGCGGAAACATTTCCACTCTCGTCCCCACAAAGCCCTGCGCTCCCTCGTGGGCCCAGGGGAGGCTTCTCTAAGTGGTGGGCCCTGTGTCTGCGCCTCCCACCCACCTCCCCAGGGGAGAAGCAGGCCGTGAGCAGGAAGGCCACCTGCCAGGGCCATGGGTTGGCTGCGACCTTGGGCAGATGTTCAGGGTCGTAGTCTACCTTTGCTTCCTCATCTGCAAATAAAAGCAATGACGACAGCCGGATGGTGGCCGGCCTGCCAGCCGCAGGCATGGCTCTGAGCGTTGGACACAGCACTGTGGCCTGTCCTCAGCAACCCCACAGTGGCCCCATTATACAGGTGAGGAAACTGAGGCACAGAGCGGGGACGTTCACAAGGCCACACAGCTAGGAGGGGCCAGGGCCGGGATCAACCGAGGAAGTCTGGCTGTGAATCCACCGGCGACGCTGGCGTCTGTCAGTGCCCGGGTGCCACGCTTGGCAACGCAGCCCGCTTCACCCCCTGTGGAGGTGCTGAGTGTGCAGGCGGCGAGTGGCTTAGGCTCCACGCGGGGCAGAGGTGCCTGCACCCCGGGGCGGTGGTCCTCATGAGCGGTGACCCGTGATCGCTGGCGTGGTCGGCGTTGCTGGAACAGCATCTCGCAGCTCGGGGTTGCTCCGTCCTCCCCCGGTCCAGCCTGGCTAGCTTCCACCCTCCCCTGTGTGGCTCCCTCCCTCTACCCTCAGCAAAGCCCACTGCCACCCGGGCTTCCCTGGACCAGCTTTTCTCCACTTTCCACTCTTGAGACCAGCTCACGTCTTGACTGTCCCTGGGTTTCCAGCTCTGTCTCCCAGGTGGCTCCATGGCACCTGCATAGAGCCTGCCTGGTTTGGAGCCATCATCTTAAACCTCAGACTGCCTGTGTGTTTCCTGTGCCCCCACCCACGACACTCGGAGCCGTGCTCAGCCTCCGTGGGGTTTCAGACATGGCGTGATGATGATGACGATGATCATGATGTGATGACAATGACGACAATGACGATGACGATGATGACGATGTGATGATGATCATGAGGTTTTAGACATGGGCGTGATGATGACGATGACGATGACGATGATGATGATGATGATCATGGGGTTTCAGACATGGGCGTGACGATGATGACAACGACGATGACCATGACAATGATGACAACGACGATGACGACGATGACGATGATGACGATGTGATGATGATCATGGGGTTTCAGACATGGGCGTGATGGTGACGATGACGACAATGATGACAATGACGATGATGATGATGATGATGATGGCTTGGTAAAGAGCAAGCCTGCATGTCATTGAGTGAGACCCCCGACCTGTGTCGGCCTGGCCCCCAGCACGCCCTCTGCCGGCTGAGCGGGCCATGTGTAGGCTCTGGCTGCACCGCCGTCCAGGGTCCCAGCTCTGAATTAATGGTCAGAATCCGATGGCCAGGATTCGAATCTGGACTGCTACCTGCTGCGTGACCGTGGGGCACTATTCGCCCTCTCTGTGCCTCAGCCCCTCTCTCTGTAGGACGGGGCTCACAACGGCGTCCCGCGGGGGCGGGGGTGGGGGCATTGTGTTGATCGCCTTGCTCAGCCCCGGCCCCTAGCACGAGGTTGGTGACAGGAAGCCCACAGTGTTGTCGGGCCACCGAGCCCAGCGTCACTGCCCTTGGAGGGCTTGTGAAAATGCAAATTCTTAGGCGTCCTGTCTTTGAGTCTGTGGGTCTGGGAGGCTGGGGACCCCCTCTGAGGACCTCCGAGCCAGCGCCTTCCATTTCAGTGGACCTTCTGTGACCTTGATGTGTTGAAAGGCAAATAAGTGTGACGTCGCAGACTCCGGAGAGCAGAGATGTGGGACATGCCCTTCGGCACCTCACAGGGAAGGTCACTCCCCGCGCTGGGTGCCACGTGCTGGCTCCTCCTGCCGATGCTTGCTCAGATCTGGCCGCGGAGCTTGGCAAACCTCCGTGGGACTCGCCTGGCCGAGGTGGAGCTGCCGCACACCCCTTTGCTCGCCCATTCTGTTCTATTTGAGGTCACAGCTCGTGTGCCAGCCCCGGACTGGGCATGGCGCCCTGGCCGTCCCTGCCGTCAGGGAGGCCGTGGTGGAGCCTGGACAGACGCAGCGTGAGAAGGGTCTAGAGGGCTGGATGCACAGGCCTGGGGTGCGGGGCGGCCAGGGCCACAGGGGAGAGGAAGGTGGTGGAGGGCGGGGGCAGGGCGGAAAGCCCCAGGGAACAGCCCGTGAAGGGGCAGGAAGACCAGGGCCCCTGGGTGTGCGAGGGCTGGGTGGCTCTGCCCGCGCCGGCGGCTTTAGTTCCCTGCCGTAGGCGGAGCTGCAGGGTCGCTGTGTGTGCGTGAGTGTGCGGGGCCTGGAATGCGGCCCTGCGGTTCGGGGGGCATTGTGAAGGAGCTGATGGTCCCCCTCTCTGGAAATCGCCGCCACCCGCTTGCCCTGGGCTCAGCACAGCTCGCAGGGCTGAGGGGACTTTCTCTGCTGTCCCGGGACATCCCGAGTCTATTGCTTTCCGGGGCACGATCCGAGGCTGAGGAGATTTCGCACGCACCTCTGGCTGTGCGCTAACTGTCGGGGATGGTGGGCGTCTGTCATTGCACAGATGGGGACGCCGAGCCGTGGGGGCATGGACGGGCCCGGGGGCCGAGCAGGCACAGGCCTGGGCGGAGGCAGGAGGCAGGAGCGGACGGTCCGGTCAGCTCTCCTGCCCCGGCCCCGGCCCCGGCTCCCCGGAGAGCCCACTGAGTCTCCCTTTGGACCGCAGGGCCCTTTGGCGGCCTCAGAGGGCGGCAGCCGCTGGTGACTGTCGCCTGCCTTTGTTGTCATAAGTCATCACGGCAGGAGGAAAAAGGACCAACGGCAACTCCAGCCTCCCGCTGCCAGAGATTCCCCTTGAAGCTTCTCTGGAGGACGTGATAGTGACCTAGAACCTTCCGGCGGCTGTCCCCGTGCGGGAGTGCTAGCCAGGCTTCCTGGGCACCGAAGGCACATGTTAGCGCCATCGTGTCCAAAGCCAGGATCTGTGAAAAGCTCCTGGCCCATAAATCATGAAAATAAGGACATAACCTTGGCTCTTTCTGCACCATCAATACGTTACCTAATTCAATCATAAAATGGAAGAGAGGTTCCATTTATATAATTCCACATAAAATATCAGCGGATCTCTGCCTCTTAAAGGCTACCTGCCCAGCCTCCCTTGGATGGAACACGTGTCAAGCAGAAAGGGTAGAAACGAGCTTGTGTGTCACTCTTCCATGAGCACGCTCGTTTAGGGGGACTTTCAGTGTCTCGCTGTGATGGCTCATTTGCAAATGGTCTGCAAGCTGCTAACGATTTGTGTTTTGCGATTCGCGGGAGCCTGGTGGCAGATCACCAGATGCGACCTCTCTGTCTCCGAGCTGCTGCTGACAGGAGTCGTTCCCGGGACCAGGGACAAGACCTTGCTTCGGGGGCTGCGTTCCCTCCCCCAGGCAGGGGACAGGCAGGCTGGAGGACGGCCGCTTGCTGGTGCCGTCAGGGGGGGCACTGTGGGGTCCCCTCCGTCCCCTGGCGCACACCACGCTGTGGGGGTGAGTGTTCTCGGAGGCCTGCGATCAGCCATCTGGTCAACCCGAGGCCACAGGGCGGAAGGTCTGTTTGCTTTATCATCGCAGCCTCTGCCAGGTCGGGGATGGCAGGAAGTGTCAGGTGACAGACAGGGAGCCAGGCGGCCCTCGACACGCCGCATTCGGCAGGCCCCCTTCCTGTAGGCGCCACCCCCGCCCCCCGTTTTCCCCGTCAAACCCAGAGTGTAACCCAGAAGTCAGGTCCTCTTCTCCTCCAAGATGTCCCCCAGAAGCGGCTGGAGGCGATGGCTGCCGAACTGAAGAAATGACAGCCTCGTCTTTGCCCTTTCCTTAAAGCCAGCAGCCCCTCCGCCCCTCGGCGGTCCCTTATAGACGGTCACAGCTGTGCCAGGCGCTGCCCCAACGCGGAGCCGCAGCCGGGGCTGTGGGGGGCTCAGACAGCCGTCAGCCATTCTTTCCCAGTTCGGGGGCCCAGAAACCCGAAATCCAGGGGTGGACAGGGCCGTGCTCCGGCCGGAGGCTCTAGGTGTGGGTCCTTCCTGCCTCTTCCAGCTCCTGGTGGCTCCAGGCGTCCCCCGGTTCGTGGCCTTGTCCACTGTCCCCCAGCCCTCTCTTCGCCTTTCTCGTGCAAGGACGCTTGCTGTATTCGGGGCCCACCCAGATGATCCAGAAGGACCTCCGCTCCGGAGCTTTCGCTAAACACAGCCGCGAAGACCCTTTTTCCCAAATAAGGCTCCTTTCTTAGGTTTGCGGGGTTCGGGACGGAGACATACCTCCAGGGGCTGCCGTTCAACCCACTACAATGACAGCGTCACGCTGAGTGCCCACTATGTGCCAGAGACTTTGTGTCCACCACCCCTACTCTTTCTGAAAACCCCACGGGGCAGCATCTGTCACTTACAGTCCTGAGGCTCACAGGAGCAGACGCAGGTACAGCCCGGGGGTGGCTGAGTGGGGTCACACCTCAGGGCTTCTGGCCTTCACGGTTCAGATTCCCGACCTCGACACCCAGCCTCCTCGCCCCGCTGGACGCTCAGGGGGCTGGGCGCACGTTCCCTTTCTTCCCCAAGAGTTTGGGTCAGTCCCTTAGTTATTTTGGGGCCCAGAAGCCGCCCCGCTGAAAGAGCACCCTACACAGTTATTTGGCTTCAACGAGTAAATGGAATGATCAACCCTGTCCCCTGGGTCCCTCCCTGACGCCGAGGGAGCAGGTAGCCCCGTGCCAGGTAACTCTCTGAGAATTTCTTGTCACCTGACAGTGGGAGGAGTTTATTCTGACGCCTGCGAATCACAGAGGAGATGAGCTTACATGCTCTCGTGCACAGACCGTCATTCTAGAATGCTTCCCTGCCCTTCCCTGCTGTGGTCAGGACGCCAGCCTGGCCCCAGTCTTTGGCTCTGGGGCCAGATGAGCCCCTCGGTCTATTTGTCCCCTTGTCCTTCCGGAAGTCACCAATTCCTCTGGTCCTTCAGCCTGACTTGCTGACTCGCATCAGCTCTGCTTGCAGGATTTCAGCCTCCAAGCAAAAGGTAGTCAGTCTCCACTTCTCCAGAGGGGGCTCGGCAGGTGGTCGGCACCCCGAGTTAGGTCAGCGCCGTCGCTACCTGCACCCCGCCCCCGAGCTGGCCAGGGAGCCGCCGGTCTGCTGTGAGCCAAATCCGGTAACAGGAGCCAGGCGTCCTGGGCCCTCCCTCAGACCCTGGCACTTGGCGCTTTCCCCTCAGCAGACAGTGTCCGTCCGTCCGTCCGTCTGTCTGTTGGTCTCTCCTCTCTCTCTGTGCAGAGTCCACTTGACAAGTACAGAAAAGCATTCAATTTCAGTGCCGTCATCAGAGCGAGCACGTGACCGAGAACTCGAGAAATTCATGAAATCACTCGCCACAGAGAGAAGTCCCGGGCATTTTCTGAGGGAAAACGGGTCATTTTTGCAATCTCCCAAAGGGAAGTCAGCCGATGCACGGAGCCAGGCTCCCTACGCCCGGCTCGGAGAAGTGTAGAGACGCAGGCACGCCTCCCGTCGGTACCGGTGTGAGGACCGGCCGCGGCTCGCGTGCCCAGCGTGGGGTGGGCCCGGTGGGCGCCTGGTGGTAGGCCTCTGCCCTGAGGCCCGAACCCCCGGGGCGCCATGCTGGGCCACCTCCCCCAAGGTCGCGGTTTCCCCGTAGACTGTAAATATCTAATGTCTCTTCCGCATTCGCCGTGGTGGGGGGGTGGGGGGCAAGGGGTAAATGGCACCAGGTGAGGTGGAGGGGGACAGAGACCACTGGGGTCGTGGCAGGGGCACCTGGCCTCCGTATCTGGGGTTCCCTTAAGAACAGAGGACTTTTGCCTGTGGGGTTCACCTGTGGGGTTCGCCCTCTCGGGCCGCAGCTGGTGCTTGCCGAGCTGAATCACATGACGACCGGTGCTCGGGGGGCACCCAGGACCAGGTGGGGACACGCGGGGACGTCCCAACCCCGGGAAGAAGCAGGAGTGCGTGCCACCGTCCGCCCGCCCCTCGTGTTCTGGGCGTTGTGCGGGGCGGGTCCTGACTGTCGCGGAGACCAGGGCCAGGCGGCCGCCCGGCCGGGGAGAGGACAGCAGCCAATCCGCGGGGGACGCTGTGCTGGGCGCCACCTTCCCGGGGTGGCGGGGGTGAGTTCTGGGGGGCAGGTGTTTGCACCGAGGCCGGAGCATGCAGGGCCAGGGGGCTCCCATGTCGCCACCCCAGCCCCCCCACGGGATCATTTGCCCAGGGCGTCAGGAAGCTGTGGGGTGTGTGCGGGGCCCCGGGGGCCGAGGGCCGGGGCCTGAACCCCAGCCGCCTCCTTCTGCGTGTGCTCAGGTCTCTGCCCCCCGACTGATCGCGAGGCAACCAAGCACAGGGAGTGGGGCATTGTGGGGACGCTCTGAGCTCCTGAGTGTGGGGACCCAGCCCCACGCCGCGGACGAAGTGCTCGGCGACTGTTGAAGGGGGCTTCCTCGTGCGCCCTGGGGTCCCCAGTTCTGGGAGTCCCCACTCTCCACCTTCTGCAGCAGCCCCCCTGACCGTGTGTGTCTCCCCGAGGGGACCCCACAAATCGAGTCGTGCCATCCTCCCTCGCTCCCCATGTCTTCTCCCTGGTAAATGTCTCCTGGGCATTCAATACCCATCACCTCCTCTGAGCAGCCCTCCAGGCCCACTCAGGCAGAGCTGCATCCACCCTGGTACGTTGACCACCCTGCCTCTGGCTCATCGTCCATCAGCTGAGGTGCCCATTTCCCTGAGCGGACTGTGGGCTCCTGACTCATTCATCCGTTTCGTGAGTGGCCGACCGCTGAACGCACGCACAGTGGAGCCGGGCTCTGAGCCGTGTGCTGGGTCAGAGAAGGCAGGCACGTTGTCTCCTCATTCCTAGGTCCCCAGTGCCCATCGTGGGAGCTACTAATGGTTGCAGAATAATTAGATAAAAGTAAAAATTAAGAAGCACAGTTGACATTAGTAATAAAGCGTAGTTAATATTAAATAACAATCACGCCTAATCAGCGCCCACCTCAGGTTATGATCATTTTCTCCACCTCAGGCTGTGATCGTTTTCCCTATATCATCCCTCTCCCGCAAGCTGAGAACCCCTGAGACGCTTCCAGGATGCAGACCCACCTGGCCATGGGGGTGCCAGCCTGTGGTCACAGGGTAGCACAGGTGGGCGCTGGTGGAGGTGGATTCTGAGCTTCCGAGGAGACCCCCTGGGGGGCAGGAGGAGAGGAAGCTGAGGACAGAACACCATGCAGGGCTTCTACGAGGTGGCAGGGGGAGGGGACAAGGACTGGAAGAGTCCCAAGGCTTCCTGGGGCTGCAGTGGCCCTTCCTGCCCCACGTGAGGCTGACCCCATGCGTGCCGGTCATCCAGGGCCTCGGGGAGAGGGAGACAGAGTTGCCAGGTTGAGAGAACCAGCCTCGGTCCCCCGGGGGGGCAGGTAGAGGAGGGGTGACTCACGGGGGAGGGGCTCGCCTTTCGGGCTGCAGGGCTCTCCTCCCTGGGGGACGGGTAGAGGGGACCTCCACTTAGCAACTCTGGGCCTCGGCCTCCCCCTCTGTACAGTGGGAATG
>CM053502.1:1318019-1334303 GCA_028627145.1 Eidolon dupreanum
GGGCTCCCGCGCGAGTTTCCAGCGCAGCCCAGATTCTCAGCGCCCCGAGCTCCGGGCTCGGGCAGGTGGACGCAGCTGCCCCGTTGGGGCGAAGTGTCACCTTAAGTCGGAGTGATGTCTTTGTTTCCCTTAATTGACAGTGATTTTCCTTGGTGAAGAAAATGTACAGAAGGTATCGAATTGAATCTCAATTAGCTGAAACTTATTAAATTGTTCTTGGGGGAAAAAAGAAATTCAATAAAAATTAAAAAGGGGGAGAAGCCAGGAAGCCACAGATGGGAAGAGAGCTGAGACGGAGAAGCGGTGTCCCGGCTGGACGCAGTGGGTGGCGGGTGGCGGGCGGTGGCTCCTTCATCTTCATTCGAAACTCGGAGCTTGCACGCTGCTGTCCGGAGCCGCATGGGCCCGTCCTTCACGGCCGTGGAACAGGCAGCGGGCGCTGTATGCGGCAGCGAGTCCCGGTGAGGACCGCGTGGCCGGATCCGAGTCACCTCTGCCGTGCGTGTGCTCACTGCGGGGCCCCCGCAGCTCGGGGAGGTGGCCCTCCCTGCCTCCCACCCGCTGGCCCGGCGTGGCCACCGTGCAGCGACACCTCCCGGGTCGGTCTCCACCACCCTCGCACACGTCCGCGTCTCGAGGTGTAACTTAATCTCCCAAAATCCATCTTCTTAAAGCGCACGGTGCGGTGGCTTTAACGTGGGCACAGCACTGCGCCCATCACCACTGTTAATGCCAGGACAGTCTCGCCGCCCGGGTGACTGGGCACAGGGGCAGGAGGCGGCCTCTGAGCGTGCCTGGTCCTCCCGCGAGGGAGGTCCGCCGGCCTCGGGGACGCAGACCTCTCCATCCAGGGCGGCGGTGCCGGAGAGCCTGGGCCCCCGCTAACGTGCTCGCTCTCTCTGTGGATCCACCGGCCCCGGGCGGTCCGTGGACGTGGGGTCGCAGGGCACGTGGCCTTCGGCGTGGGCCTCTCCTCCCGCCGCAGCGACTTCGGCGGCATCCGCCGGAGCAAGTGCAGCACCCGACCGGCTTCCACGCCGGGGCCGGCTCCGCCCGGCGTCTTTACCCTTCGCTGGCGGACGCTGGGGCTGTGTCCACCCCCCGGCGCCATGAACGCCCGCGCCCACACCCAGGAGCGGAGTCACTGGGCTGGCGGGAAGATCGGGAGGAGCCGCCAAACTGCTTTCTTCAGCTGCGGTGCCATGATCTCACGCCCCGCCGAGAACATGTCAGAGGTCCTGTCTCCCCACATCCCCTCCTCCCGCCACCCCGGGCTCGGAACTGTCCGTCTCGCTGCTCGTAGCCATCCTCGTGGGTGTGAAGTGGGGGCGTGCTCGTGAGGGGTCTGGGGGTGCCCCGGGTTTTGGGGGAGCCGGTACCACCTGTGCCGGCTCTGCTCATGCCCGTGCCATGGTCTGGCCTCCTCGGTGCCAGCAATGACAGGTAGTGATGTCATCGTCAGCAGCCCGAGCCTCCCTCCTGAGGATGCGTGGGTTTTCTCTGCCATCTTGAGAAATGGCCGACAGCACCAGGGGCGGCTTCTGGGGTACGAGGGCTGTGAGTGGTCCTCCAGAAGTGCGTTCTTCCTAAAATGAGTGTGGAGTTGGAGGCCCCCAGTGCTGTGCTGGGCGGAGCATCCCCGGGGTCCTGCCTGGCTTCAGTGCCGACCGGAGGAATGAGGACAGAGGTCATGGTCACTCCACATGTGGTCCCGAGTCCTCTAATGCCGAGAGGCAGCCTCGACCCAGGGAGCCGCCCACCTGTGTCCAGGGCCAGGCCAGATGGCACACGTGGGCCCGAGGGCCTGGCCACACAGCAGAGGGTCTGGGGCCTTCGACCTCGAAGGCATGGACGGCCCTGGCCTCGGTGGGAGGGGCTCCCTCACTGGCCATGTCTCCTGGATGGGGGGCGGGGACGGGCAGGGCCTCAGTCCTGCCCAGCTCACCTGCCCCGTTCACCTGCCCACCTTCCTTTCCCTGCCCGAACAGCCCACCACTTCAGAAAGGAAGGGCCTGGACGCGAAGAGAAAAAACAAAGCAAGCTCTCCAGCTTTGGAACTGGTTGGTTTTTCTGCATAACAGCTGGGTGGCGTGGAAATGAGGGGGTTTCTATGGTAACCAATTACAGCTTATGATTGGTGAAAAATAACAGAAATATCCTGTGTGTAAAGTTATGCTGGGGCAGGCAGGCGGGCGCAGGCTTAGGTGCTGCTGTGTTAACTTCCTGGGCGATATTTCTCAAAGTGCTGACAGCAGGCAGGTTTGCACGTGGCTGTTCTGCATTCGGCCTGCCCTGTGGATCTGCTGGTACGTGGCGAGGCCCAGTGGGTCTGCTGGTACCTGGCGAGGCCCGGTGGGTCCGGTGGTACCTGGCGAGGCCCGGTGGGGTCCGGTGGTACCTGGCGAGGCCCGGTGGGGTCCGGTGGTACCTGGCGAGGCCTGGGGTGCCAACGGTGTCTTCCGGACTGAGACGCCCTCTCAGCTTGAGGCGTCTCGTTTCCCTAAGGGCCCGACTCTCGTCCGGTCGTGCAAAGCGGTGTGAGAAGCACAGTAGCTCGTCCCCACTGCGTCGCCGGCACCTGCAGGAGCTGTGCCACGTGTGTGGGGGGTTCTGCACCGACCCGATCTGGCCTTGTGGTGTCGGGGGCCCTGGTCCCCGCACTGAACTTGGCTGACGCTGCCGAGAAATTGCACACCGGCAGAAAATCAGTGTGGAGGCGTTCGCATAATGAGCAGTCCCTAATTTCTGCAGCAAAGCACTTTCATTCTGATTGAAAAACCGGGCCTGTCACTTGGGGGTCAGTCCTGTGTGGTAATTATCACTCGTGAATGCACATTTCCTCTCTCACGTGCCGATGGCCGCGGGGACCAGCACTGTCCCAAGGGCCAGCGAGAAGGGCCGGCCTGGTGTGCCCCGTGCAGGGGTGGGGGGTGCACGTGCACGGCCATGCTGCACGGGCACGCTCATTCACACACTGACACACTCACACATCAAGTCACGTACACTCACTGACACGTGGTCCCGAGACACACGCGCTGACACAGTGACCCACACTCCATGCCGACTTCCCGCCTTCCACAGCCGTGGCCCACCTCGCAGAGCCAAGCTGCCGCCCGGCCTGTGGGGGTGCAGGTGGAGGCCTTCCGCACCCCACACCCACGCCCACCCCCGCCTGCCACTCACTGAGGTCCCAGACGCCTGTCAGCTTTCAGACCTGACGTCGGTGACAGGCGCTGACTTCGCATGGCACCTGCACCCAGTTCTGTTATCTCAGCTGGTGGGGGGGGGTACGGGGGTCGATCCCCACCCACTTCCCTGTGGCCGTCCTGAACTCTGGCCTGTCACCTGACGCTCCGTGAGCCCGGCTGGCTCATCTCCCTGGAGGCCTAGCGCACGGAGAGGTGGCCCGCCACGGCCAGCCTGCTGGGGGTCGGCCCTTTCCCCAGCCTCCCCGAGCTGAGGCGGGTCAGCGGCCTCCCGGGCGGAAGGCGGACGGAAGGCGGACGGGAGGCTCACTCCGGCAGAGCCGGCGCGTCCACACTCTCCCCACGTACCCACGGCAGGGCGCATTTCCCTGAGCAAAATCGGAGCAGGCCCGAACAAGCAGCTTTCCCGGGAAGGCGTTCGAGGCCGCGAGCTGTGACACGTGCATACCAGGCTGAGACGCGAGCGGAGAGCACGCAGCACGGGCGTGGCCGGGCTCAGCACGGGGTGAGGCCGGGCAGGTCACCTGGCACTGAGAGGGGACAGCCCTGTCCCTGCAGCCCTCAGCAGAGGCGGCTGCACGGTTGGGTTGGAGTCACCGGCCTGGACTGCACCCTGAGCACCCCCCCCAATGACTCCCTTTCCCCCGGACAAAGGCGAACGCAGAGCGGGGTCCTGCGGTTGTCCCGCCACCCGGCAGCGGGGGCTGGGGACTGGGTTTCATCCCGTGCCGCGGGCGGCTGGGTGTGAGCCTGCGGCCCCGGGCGCTGCTGGCTCTGTGGACAGACGTGGCAGGTGACGTGCGGGCCGGGGAAGCAGCACTGATGACATGGTGGCCGGGACCGTCCTTCAGGACGCTGCTTGGCTCGCACGCGGGCGGCCCCTGAGCCGCTGACGGAGGGCGTCGGTTTCCCTTATGAAGCCGGGACTCGCGCTTGCTGCCGGGCCGGGGATCCGCCTCCGTGGGGAGGGGAGACGCCGGGCCCCGCCTCCGTGGGGAGGGACGACGCCGGGCCCCGCCTCCGTGAGGGAGGGACGACGCCGGGCCCCGCCTCCGTGGGGAGGGGAGACGCCGGGCCCCGCCTCCGTGGGGGAGGGACGACGCCGGGCCCCGCCTCCGTGGGGGAGGGACGACGCCGGGGCCCCGCCCACACTGACGCTGCTCTCTTTCCCGCGCAGGTCCATGTCGATCCGCTGGCCCGGCTGCCCCCTGCGAAGCCACACGTGGATGCTCATAGCCATGTTTCAGCTGGCGCTGGACCTGCCCGCGTGCGAGGCCCTGGGCCCGGGCCCCGAGTTCCGGCTGCTGCCCCGGCCGCCGCACCGGCCGCTGCGCCTGTGGAGTGTGAGGAGCGGGCAGCCGGCCAGGGTCCCGGCCCCGGTGTGGAGCCCGCGCCCGGCGCGCGTGGAGCGCAGCCACGGGCCGATGCAGAGTCCCCGGGCCAGGCGGCCGCACAGACCCAGGGACCAGGTGGCTGGCCTGGTGCCCAAGGGGGGGCTCGCCAAGCCCCCCGCCGCGGCCAAAGCCGGCCCGGGCCTGGGTGCCGCGGCGGCGGGCGCGTCCCCCGCGGTGGCCGGCGGGGCCGCGGCGGAGCAGCAGGCCCTCCTGCGGAGGGGCAGGCGTCACCTGCAGGCCGCCGGCCTCGGCGGCTTCGACTTCCGCGGCAGCCGGCCCACCACAGAGGCGGAGTTCATCGCGTGGGGGCCCACGGGGGAGGAGGCCCCCGAGCCCGGCACGCTCCCCGGCGTTCCCGGCCCCACCACGGGCTCCGTCTTCCAGACGCGGAGGACGACCGCGGCGCCCGCCAGCACCACCGCCTCGGCCGCCACGGCCCCCTCCGTGCCGCTGCAGACTAAGGGGGTCACCGCGGCCCTGGACCCCAGGAGCAGGATCCAGGTTGGGGTTAGCACAACAGAGCCTCCCACCAGTCCCAGCAAAGACAGCGGGAAAGACACCCAGCCCCCGCGGATTCTGGGGGAGACCTCAGGTAGGCGCCCCCTTTCTGGCTTGGGTTCGGCTCGGGGTGAGAGACGCCCCGGGGGGGCCGTGGCTCGGGAGGGGTGCCGAGCTGCGCCGGCGATGCTTCCTGCTGGGGCTCCACGTTCCTCCGTGGCCAAGGCCAAGGGCCGCCATGGGAGGGCCGCGCCCCGGGACGGGGTGCCGGCCGCCATGGCTGTCGGGAGGCACGGGGGTGCTTCCACCCCGAGTGGTGGCCCCGAGGGGGAGCCGTGCTTGCCTTACCGCCGTAGCTGTGTCGGGCCCGCCGAGCCCTGCCGGACACAGGGCCACACCTTGCGGAAGGGAGGCGCTTTGCCTCTGCAGGGGGCCAGCTGGGGGTCAGATGGGGGCACATCTGATGGGGTCTCCGGCCTTCGAGGATGTGGCTCTGTGGAGGGGCCGCTGCCCGACCGGCCTGGAGCTGGGAATGGCCGAGGCTGGTGGGGCTGCGGTGAGGAGGGGCGGCCTGCGGGGGCGGCGGGGGCTCTGCGAACTGCCTCCCGCCGGACAGCGGGGCGTGGCCGGGGCGTCTGGGGGACGGCGCTCAGAAGGGCGGCGTCGCTCCTTCCGCCTCTGCTGCTCCAGGCGCGTGGACCGTCATCCTCCGTGCCTCGCGCCCTCCTCCTGCACCTGCTCCTTCCGCTGCTTCGAAAGCAGTAGCCCTTAAAATCCTCCCGGGCCGAGCCCACGCCTTCACCGGTAGCCGCCGGCATGGACCTGGCTTTGTGACCAGCTGGGGAAAGCACGGAGTCAGGGACCGCTCTGTCCCAACCCTCTTCCAGCGTCGCTGTCTCTGTGGCCTGGCCGGGGCCCCGCGCCCCACCACGACTCAGGTGCGTGGGTCGGACCTGCGCATGCGCATCCTGGACACGCAGCCGCGCTGGCTAACCCGGTGGAAGGGGCGATGTGGTTCCAGGGCATGGAGGGGCGGCCGCCACACAGCTGCGTCCATCCCCACTTACCTCTCCACCTCCTCCGGGTCTGGGCTCCACGGGCCCTAGCCCGGGCTTCAGAAACCGGGAGGGGGACTTGCTCCCCGGGGTCCCTTTGCACTTGGCCTCTGCACGAGACTGCATCCTGGCGGGCGGCCGTGGCCAGCGGCTGGACGGGTTTCCAGGGAGGGCTGGTCTTTGTTCTGTGGCCTACTTTCTTCCTTGACTGGGACGAGAGAGCTGTGGTTTTCATTCCGAGCGCCTCTTCCCTAGAGAGAAACATCACTGTGAAAGGAAAACCCAGCTCCATGTCCGTGCCAGGCCTGGGGCCCTGAGCTTGGGCACATGGCAGGAAGGTCTGCAGGGCCCTGCAAGGCCACCCCAAACACCCCTCCTCACCCCCAGCCCTGTAGCTTCTTCTGGAATCCACACACACACAGGCCTGCGCCAGGCGCCGGGGAGCAGCTTACAAAGCATTTGTTTTTACCTCAGTAAACTCACAAGCCATCATCATAATGGAATTTACTGCTGCATTCACTTACTGTCATCTCCTCTGTATACGTCACTTACTATAGAGACACGGATGAGAAAGCAAGTCCCCGTTTACTCCAAATTACATTTGATATTACTAAAGTTAAATGCCGGGGACACCATTATAGGGCTTAGCAAATTAATTCACAGTGCATTGGACATTGCTAATCCAACTCGACAGATGCTTATCTTGGAAAAGATTTGTGGTTCTTCATAATATAATCTGGTGCGAGATTAATTTGTTTAGCAAAACAGATTTAAAGGGGGGAAAATATGTGTGTCCTGATGCAGAGAAATGTTAATTCTTGGAAGTGACGCTGGATTCTGAGAAGGGACAGTCACTGGCCTCAGCTCCCAGGCCAAGTCAGGAAAAGATGGGAGATGCCGAGATGGCCCCTCTTACCCGGGATCATCCAAGCCCAGCGGGTCTTCTATCAGTGATGCGGGCCCCCCGAGGTCCTGTGAGTCTCCCCACCTCAGCAGTCATCAGATGGGGACCTGGGCTCCCTACCTGTCGTGGGGCGGGACTGCCACACACACTTCACAGGCAGTCCTGGGGCCACCAGGGCTGTGGTCGTAGCTCCTCATGTCAACGTGGGCTCTGCCACGTGTGGCCGTGTGGCCCTGGGAAATGTCCCATCTCTCTTTGCTCTATTTTCCTCGTCTGAAAAATTAAATCTCTCTGCTAAATGATTGCTGTGAGGATTCAGTGAATCAACAGCAAAGCTAAAATATTGTGCCTGGCACCTAAGACTCTCCATTCACGCCAGCAAGAGTGACTGCGAGAGGAGCGTTGCAGGTGACAAGGACAAGCAGGCTGCCAGGGACATGGGAGTCTTGTCATCCCGACACACCCAGCTTTCTCACTCACAGCTGGGGGCCCCCAAAGTCTGGAATTCAGCTGTTAGGAAGCAATGTGAGGAATTCGCCAAGTTGGTTTTGCTGTCCAATGAGGAATGTTTGGGATCAGAGTTTGGGAGCTGTGATTTAATTTTCGCTTCCGTGGAGAGCTGTTTAGAAGAGTGTGCTGCGTTTTCCCGTCTGTCTGCAGTGCAGGCGTCAGTGGGCAGGGAAGGGGCGTGGGGCTGGTGATTTGGGGCACTCTGGAATCCTGCGGGAGCTAACGTGACATGGGACAGCTGCTGGAATTGTCAATGGCCCCTCTCGCAGAATCATCCCACAGGCAACGTGATTGGGAAATCTCTCCTAGTTTCAGTGCAGTGGTGAAAAGCACTTCCGTCTGCCCTCGAATCCTGGCTGCATCTGTATTAGCTGTGTGACCCTGGGCGACTTGCTCGTCCTCTCTGTGCCCCAGTAGGAATTACAGAATAAACCATCTCATAATATAAAGATTAAGTGAGATGGTGCATGTCAGGTGCTCAGTGCTTAGCACGTAACAGCTGCTCAGTACAGGCTTGCCAGTGTCACTGTGATGTTGACGCTGATGGCGGTGGTGGTGAGGCAATGATGGTGGTGATGGTAATGATGACAGTGATGATGGTGATGATGGTGATGATGGTGATGGTGATGATGGTGATGGTGATGAGAGTGATGGTGATGATGGTGATTGTGGTGATGGTGGTGATGGTGATGGTGGTGATGGTGATGATGACAGTGATGACAGTGGTGATGGGGATGGTGATAATGGTGGTGATGGTGGTGGTAATAATGGTGATGATTATGGTGGTGGTGGTGATGGTGGTGATGATGATGGTGATGATTGTGTTGATGGTTTTGAGGGTGATGGTGATGATGGTGGTGATGGTGATGATGGTGATGGTAATGGTGGTGATGACAATGATGACTGTTATTCTTGAGACCATTTGCTGCCACCAGCTCGCTGCTCCATTGCGGAGACATGCGATGAGGTCCCACGTCCTCGTCCCTGACCTTGGCGCTCCACGCGGAGCCATAGATGGCACCAGCCAGGAACTGCTTGTGCTGGAAAATCACCTGGCACAGGTTCACTCAGGCATTCGGCCCCGCCCTCACATGGTGCTGGCAGAGGATGTGCCAGGGGGTCGGAAGTTCACTTGAGGTCGAGAGAGGAGAGCTCCCCGGAGCGAAGTGCCAGCCTCCTGTGACAGCTCTCTGGCTGGTCGTGTTCTGAGACTGGAGTCACAACGTCTCCCGGGAGATAAATAGAAAGTTGTTTCCTGGGCTTTTACCTTAAAACTCATAAGGGAGCTGAGGAGAACTGAGGGTGGCTGATTCCCACGGCTGCGTTTGCCCGCTGCGGCGTCTCTGGGCTGTGGCGCTGGGCGTACAGCACATGCCCTGGCTGCCTTGGACCCCACCTGCTGGCACGGGAGCCCCGAGACCCTCCTGCCTGCTCGAACACGGCTGGCTCTTCCCTCAGCTGCCCGTGCTCACAGCGGTCACACGGTGTGCCACCCGGGAAGGGCTCAGAAGCCATTTCGGTCCCTATTGTCATGCAGGGTTTGTTCCCATAGGGACGAATCACATGTTCCTGACGCCCGGCAGCTCAAGGCTGCGATGGCTCAGATGTCATTCCAGTCCCACCTGGTAATTTTTCACTGGGATTCACTCATGCGTTTCCGAGGATGATTTCCAGGTTGCTTTGTCCTTGTCACCAGGGGGCCTTCGGTGTCCTTTCCCTGCACCGCTCTGTAAGCACCAGAGACAGGCTCACCTGGCCCAAACAGCGGAGCCACCTGGGGAGCATCTCTCTTCGTGACGAAACAACTTTCGGGCGCCAGGATTGGACGGGGTCAGAGCGAGCGCCCGTCACCCGTTTGTAGTCACCGCGGTGTTGTCAATGCTGAGCCACTTTTAGTTAACTTGCTGGGTGTTAGCTACTAGGGAAGCGAATCTGTCCTTGATTCAAAGATATTTGAAGCAAATGACTCATGAACTCGCAAAGTTTTGAGTGGCTTAATTGGCATAAGAGCATCAATGAACACACGCATGCATGGAACACCATAGACCCCGTGGATGGCGAGGCGGGGCCGGAGGGTCTCAGCTGAGACGTTCCGAATGGACGCCATGCAGCGCGTCCTGTGGCTGTGGTTTCAGACGGTGACCCTCGTGGGCACAGGCGGCTGGCACGAGTCCACCCTCAGCCTTCTGACCCTGTCGCCCGCCCCCCGCCCCGTGCTCCTCTGCATGTGCTGAGCGAAGCTGTGTTTGCGCCCGTGGATGCAGGAGCTCCGACTCATCACAGCCGGCCGGACTTCTGCAGACGGCTCATCGCTGCTGCCTTTCATCTCCCTCCCACCGGCTCCTGGCTCCAACCTATTACGTTCAGTGCTTCCTAAGCTCCTTTGTTTCCCCAGAGCCTCATTCTCTTTCTAAGACAGTCGGGGATCGGAAGGTCCCTTAATTCCTGTGCATCTTGGAGCCCGTCCTAAGGCATTTTCAAGCTCACTGCTCCCGGCCATTTCCTCCCTGCCAGGCCCCCCAGAGCTGCAGGAAGAGACCTGGGTTGGCACCCCGCTCCACCTGGATGTCGGTCTCCATTAGGGGTGCCGGTGGGTTTCCTGGCCAGTCAGATATCGGGGACCCGCAGGAGACACAGCCTTGTGGAGTGCGTCTTCCCTGCGTCCTGCACCCCACTGAATACGGCATCGATAACAGATCCATCTGCCACACGGTGGATTGAATGTGCGGCTTTCATCACTCACAGGGGAACTATTCTGAGCATTGAGATTAAATAGCAGACAGACCATGATTTTTAGGATTTGTGTTTGACCACGTTAGGAGGGCTGGTGTTAGCATTTCGGGCTCCTTGATCCTTTGCACTGGGAACTGTCACCTCCGTGCTAGTTGCTACAGATTGCTGTACCTCGGGTGGGGCTGGCGAGGGGCTGGGCACCCCGGCACCTTGTCCTCTCGTCAGGGAGATTTGGAATCCGTTTGGGAAACTGAGACAAGTAAGGATGTGAGTTTGCACAGAGAGAAATGATAGTTCAGGACTGGAGAGGAAATGAGAGAGCCAGAGAAAGGTGGTCACATGCTTGTTATTCTGGAAGCGAGGGTGCGAGTGGGAGGGGCCGGCCCGGTTTCTTGGGGGACGAAATCCTGAACCTGGGGATGCTGTGCTCGTAGAGGACAGCGAGGGGCTGTGGCGGCTGCGGTGAGCCCTCCCCCCACCCCACCCCTAGCAGCCGAACTCAAAAGGTCGCAGGTGAGTGCGCCTGGTGGAAGGACCCGGCTCACCTTGGCAGCAGGCGGCCCGCCCGGTCCCAGGCACTCAGCCAAGACCCCGCAGGCACGTGCCACACGCACCATATGGTCTGAGACGCCTCGGGCCTCCGCGTTCACTGTGGTCCAGCGAATCTCCGCCTTGAGTCTGTTACTAGCAGGTGACGATCAGCAACAACAGAGGAGGAGTTCTCCCTTTCCAGAAGTTTCTTCCAGCAGCAGGGCTCAGGATCTCCCCGCTGAGCTGACCCATGGTGGGGCGTGCGGGGCACGACGCTGGCGGGGTGAGCGCCTGCTGTGGCCCGGGCCGTGGCTGCCCACCACGCCGGCCAGTGCTGGGGCCTTGGCTGTGTCACGTGACCTGGGGCTCTTTGCCTGCAGAGCCGGGCAGTGTGACCTACCTCCAAGGTCACTCTGAGACTACGATGTTAACCTGGGATGAGGCACACCTCGCCCATGGCTGCGCAAGGGGAGGGGACGTCTGTTGTGTTGGGAATGTGTTTGTTGTTTTGTCCCCTTCGGCCGCCTCCCCCGCAGGCATTAAGGCTGGGGCCAGGACTGCAGGTGTCCGGCCCGCGCTGTTCTAGGCGTTTCCTGACCTTCGTCTGCCCTGGAAGGTGTAGGCAGTCAAGCCTCCCCCGGAACCCTCCGCTGACCCCCGCATGAGGCGGGTGGGGGGGCACTGTCACACGGGCTCAGACCTGGGGGAGGGGTGTGTGCGTCGTTCGTGGGGGGACAGCTGGCTTCTCTCCAGACTCGTGCACGTGCCCCTTCCCTGTATCCTGAACAGCGCGGACCAGGTTGCCGAGCTCACCCTTCGTGATCTCAAAGCTTCCCCAGGAACTGGGGGGCCGAAGCCGAGGGAGGCCCAGACACTCATGAGTAGGGGGAAGTGAGACCCAAATCCAGCCGTCCTCACTTCCCGTGGCTCTGGGGGGCCGCTCCCCACCACCCACTCTTGCTCCCTAGAACCTCAGGACATCCTGAGTGGGTGGCCCAAATCCAAGAGGAAGCTGACGCCCACGTGTGATGCCCTTGATAGAAGAGCCCCACCCCCCAACCGCCCTCTTGGCCTTCCGGAAGCTCCAGGGGCCTGTCCATCAGCAGCAGTGGGCGGGAGGGTCAGATGCCCCCACCTGTGTGATTGCACGTGCTGTCCAGAAAAGCCAGCATCGCGATGAAAAGCGCCATTGCCTATGGCAGGGGAGCAGGAAGATGGGCTACGATGAGGACGGGCAGCTGGGGAATGTGGGATGGGGTGAAGGCCGCTGGCGGTGGGCAAGAGAAAGAATGAGCCTAGAGCAGGCTCCCCACACCCGCCGGACCCAGGCCCCAAGGCACACACACCTGCGCTGCCCGCTCTGCTCCGTTCAGCGCACCTTTCCACAGAAGATGCCGAACGCAACCGGTGGTTCTGAACCCTCAGGAAGGCCCTGTCTGTGATTTAAAGGAACCACGAAAAAGTCATTAATGATAAATGCCGTCTATACGAGATGGCGTAAGAAGGAGGTGAAGGTCCTCCCCTGCCATGTGGCATTACCAGGAACGTGTGTGCTCAGCACAAGCTGAGCCAGGTGTGTCCTCTGGACATTGAGGGCAGGTGACTTTCCAAAATGCGGGACAACTTTGATGACGTTTGGGACAAAAATAACATACATCTTTTTAAAGTTAGTTGGAGTTGGTGTATGGTATTGTGTTAGTTCCAGGTGTACAGTATCCGATGTTTACACACCTTACACGGTGACTGCCACACGAAGCCTACCAATTATCTGTCACCACACAAACTTACAGCCTCCTTTCGACGTCTGTGGTGGTTGCGTTCTTGGAAAATTCATTGTTTATTAAAACCGTGCAAAACAGAAACAAAAACAGAAACCACCGGTCTGTGCGTGGACGGGGAGAGGCTTTCTGAGTTTAGAGTGTTCATGGTGGCATGCGTTCAGAAGTCCCATGGGACACAGTTAAGCACAGAGGTCATGCAGCATTCTGGCCCTACTCAGGGAATGTCAGTCATTGTGACGACCAAATATGTCCCTCACATTCTTAGCTGCCTTTGGCTCCCTGAGAATCCCTCTCTAGTCCTGCACGTCCCAGAGGAATCTTCCAGGCGGGGTAAGTCCCTCTCCTTGCCCTCGACTGCACAACAGAGCTGGCTTTTGCCTTCACCATGTCCCGGCACCCTCCCCTCCGGGGGTGGCAGACAGACATACGGACACAAATAGGAAAACTCCAGTCAATGGAAAGGAATAGAGAACCCAGAAATAAACCCACAGTTATGTGGTCAGTTAATACACGACAAAACAGCAAGACTATACAACGGGGAGAAAACTGTCTCTTAATAAATGGTGTTGGGAAAACTGGACGACAGCTCCATGCAAAAGAATGAAGCCCGACTGCCATCTTATACCATAAATAAGAATAAATTCACAACGGATTAAAGACAGAAAGGGAAGTAAGACCTGAAACTGTAAAACTTCTGGAAGAACACATAGGCAGTGAACTCTCTGACGATATGTTTAGCAGTATTTTTTGAGCCAGTCTTCTCGGCCAAGGTCAGTGAAAGCAAAATAAACAAATGGGACCACATCAAACTAAAATGTTTTTGCCCAGTGACAGAAACCATCAACAAAGTGAAGAAGAAGCCTACTGAGTGGGAGAAGATATTTGCAAATCATACATCCAACAAGGGGTTACTGTCCAAGATATATAAAGAACTTACACAACTTAATATCAGAACACGAATAAACAACCTGATTAAAACGTGGGCAGAGGTCCTGAATCGTCGTTTTTCCAAAGAAGACATACGATGGACAACAAGCACACGAGAAGATGCTCCACGTCACTAACCGTCATGGAAATGCAAATCAGAACCACAGTGAGACATCACCTCACACCAGTCAGAATGGCCATCATTGAGAAATCATCAAGTAACAAGTGCTGGCGAGGATGTGGAGAAAGGGGACCCTCGTGTACTGCTGGTGGGATTACAAAATGATGAATCCGCCATAGAAAACAGCATGGAGTTTCCTCAAAAAATTAAAAAAGAGATGCCATGTTATCCAGCGATTTCGCTTCTGGGTACATATCAGAAGAAAGTGAAAACACGAATTCGAAGAGCTATGTGACCCCCTTGGTCACTGCAGCATTACTCACAAGAGCCAAGACATGGAAGCAACCTAAGCATCCGCCGATAGATGACTGGCTGAAGACGAGGTGGCGCATAGATGCCGTGGAATATTACTCAGTCAGGAAAAGTGAAATCTTTCCATCTGCAACAACATAGGTGGACATGGAGGGTATTGTGCTGAGTGGAGTGAGTCATACAGAGAAAGATAAATGTCATGTGATTTTATTCATCTGTGGAGTGTGAAAAACAAGAAAAACGAACAAACACAATAAAACAGAAACAGACTCATAGGCATAGGGGAAAAATCAATGGTGGTCGGGGTTGGCCAGTGAAGCAGGTGAAGGGGATTAAGAGGTACGAACTTTCAGTTACAAAATAAGTAAGTTTGGGGATGTGATGTACCACACAGTGAATTAGTCAGTGATAGTGTAATAACTCTGTACGGTGATAGATGGCAGCTAGACTTACTGAGGGGATCATTTTGTGATGTACAAAAATACCGAATCACTATGACTTGAACCTAATAGGATATTGTATGTCAATTGCATGTCAATTAAAAAAAGAGAAAATGGAAAGGAAGAAAGGGAGGGAGGGAGGGAGGGCGGGAGGAAGAAGGAAATATTCCAGGGACGGACGGACGCGTGTGTGGGGGACAGCGAGCCGTTTCACCCGGGAGCTGACATGTGGGTCGAGACCCGGATGACGAGGAGGAGGCGATGCTAGGAGGGGACAGGGGTGTGGCGGTGAAGGAGCCACGTGGGGAAACTGGCAGGACCAGTGACAGGGGGCGGCCGTGTGGCGGGCCACCCACAAGGTCCCGAGGGTGCGCGGGCCATCGAGAGGCACCGTGTGTCTTCTGAGTCTAGGGGACAAACGGAGTGACGTGACTCTGCAGACATGGTCGTCTTCTCCAGCTTCCGGGGGACAGGCTGAGGAGGGGACGAGCGGCCGAGGGGCCGCGTGAAGCGGGAGCCTGGGTGGGCGGCGAGGACTCAGGCTGGCAGGACCCCGAGGCACCGGGCGGGGACGTGGGCTTGCCCTGGCGCCCTCGACGGAGCCGGGGAGGTAGGTGGGCGCGGGCCAGGAGGAGAGTCGGCGGAAGCTGTCACGCTGACGGTGCAAGCGAGGCCAGCCGCAGGCTCCTCGGTGCTCGGGTGTGCGGCCGTGGGGGCGTCCGGCCTGGCCTCGGGGCTGCAGAGCCGTCAGAAGCCAGGGCGGTGTCGCAGGTCACGTGGGGGTTTGAGGTCGCCTGGAGAGGTTGTGGATGATGACGTGAGAGTGGACGGCGGACAGGGCCCTGGGGGGCCCCGAGTTGTGAGGACGAGTGCCCAGGGAGCAGGGGAGCAGGGACTCGGAGCCCCGTCCACCCTGTGGGAGGCGCCTCTCTGGCCGACGGGTGAGTGTCTGGTGCCCAGACGGAGGGAGCGGGAGAAGGGCCCCCTGCACCCCCAGAGCGGTCCTTCAGCCAGGCTCACGGGGCTCCTCACCCCCAGTACCCTCACCCCCCGTGCCCCTGCACTTGCTCAGGTGGCTACCCCGCCCCCACCAAGACCGCTAGCAGCAAATGCCACCTGCACGCCCAGAGCTGTGCACGGCCTGGCCGACCCCGTGTGACGGGCAGCACACACCTCCGGCCCCCGGGCTCCTGGCCCAGCCCCGGCCCCTGGCCCGGCGCCGGCCCACAGCTGGCTCCCCGCCCGCTTTCCCAACAGCGTACAAACAGTGCGGCTTCTGGGCGTGGAGCCAGCTGCGGGCTCGTGGGGCGAAACGCCCCGCAGACCCTTCATCTCTGGGCGAGAGAAGACCAAACGCGGAGGAGCAACGGGGTGATGACGCCCCGTGCCTCTCAGAGTCCCCGAAGCCGGGACGCCGGCCGGTGCTGCTTCACGCCCCAGCGGGGATGCCAGGCCACGCCCACCGGCGTCCCCGCCGCCGCATGTGGCAGACGGGACGGACCCCAGGGCGGCCAGGGCGAGCGGGGCAGCTGTGTCTTGGAGGAGAGAACGGAGCCGCCTGCCGGCTGCCTTGGGCCCCGGCGGCGTGTGGCGGGCTCTGCCGGGCCAGGACCCACCGGGCGGCAGGCGGGCCCTCCGTGCCCAAGCCCCCGCACGCCGTTCTCCGGTCCTCGGGCCGTGCCTGCCCAAGGGAGGCGAGCTGAGCTCGTGAGGCCGGGGCTGCACCCACCTTGTCCTGGGCTCCCCACGTGCCAGGCCCAGGGCCGTGTGCGTGGTCAGTGTCCGGTGGCGGCGGCTGTCACGAAGGGGGAAGGCCGCCTCGGACGCCCGCCTCCCTGCACAGTCGGAACGAGGCTCAGAGAGAGCCTGCCG
>CM053502.1:1334803-1369933 GCA_028627145.1 Eidolon dupreanum
GACTAGGACAGAGACACGCGGAGAGGGACGACCAGGTAGGGACACAGAGAAGACGGCGTCCGGACGTCAAGCAGAGAGATGGAGAGGCCTCCGGAGGAACCAAGGCTGTCCGCACTTCGACCTTGGCCCTCCGGCTTCCGAGACTTCTGCTGTGTCTGCTGCCAGCCTGCGGCCCTTCGCGAGTGGCCCCAGGAAACCAATACTCCTGAAAACCGAGGGACCTCGCTGAAGTTTCGTGCCCGGTGATGGTGACAGGTACCGTTTATGGATCATTCGCCTGCGCCAGAAAGTGTTCTAAATATTTTCATATGCGTCTCATTTAATCCTCAGAAGTCCCTCTGAAGTGGGGTTCCTTTTGTCCCCAGCCTTGTGGATGAGGACGCTCAGGATGGCATGCTGTGGAACCAGCTCAAAGCCACCCTGTTCCTGCATAGGACCAGGTGGCACAGTGCAGGCCGCGTACTCGGCTCACAGCCACAACCTCTTCGCGCAGAACCGGATTCTCCTGGGTGGAAAGTAGAGTGAGCCGGCCCGAGCCCGGCTGATGACTTACCTATGACCCGAGCGCAGGGCCCGTGCTGCCCCTCGGCTCCCACGCACACCTGTGTTCATCCTCCCTCCCTCCCTCCCTTCCTCCCTCCCTCCCTCCCTTCCTTCCTTCCTTCTAAACTGGAAGCGTGCAGATGAGAGTGTCAGCAGCCATCAGGGGCCACCACACCGAAGTGACGTTGGGAAGACGTCCAGTGACAGGAGTAAGGTCTGGGTCTGCCCTTCGCGGAGGGAGACCGTGAGTGGCTGCCGCGGCCGACCTTGCCCGGCGCCCCCCGTTCGCAGCTGCCGAGTCGGTACCCAGGTGTGTCTGGAAGACACCAGAGTCGCCTCGATAATGTCCTTTTTTCCACTTTTGGAAGTCATGAGGCTCTTGCACGCACTGACAAAATAGGGCGTCACTTTCCAGCGCTTAAAACGATTTGGAGCAGCAGAACATGGCTCTCGGGTTTGTCTTTCAGACTAGTCAATGCAGCTGGCAGATGTCCCTGAGTCACGGTGACAGTGTGAGACCTCCAGGGGACAGCCACCTCGGCATCGTCCTTGTAAGGGACGTGTGTGTGGCCCAGAAGCCCGAGGCTCCAGGGGTCCCTCCGCCCTGTGCCGGCCTCACGCTTTCTGCCCTGAGCTGCAGGGATGAGGCTGTGAGAGGAGCAGGTGGGACGTGCTTTGTGGGCGCCAACCCCGAGAGGGAGAATTTGAGGGGAGGGAGGAAATCGGTCCCCCAAAAAGCAAACTCGGCGAACAGAGTCGATGGAGACAGTGAAGATGCCGGGGACGAGAGTGTCGCGAGACACGTGGTACTTCTGATGACAGACAGTGAAGGGGGGCGGGCTCAGGGGTGCCGCACGGCATGGGGGACCCACCCCAGGAAGCCAAGAAGCTTGGAAACCACCAACTTGATTAGCGCCAGAAGCGTTGTCCTCTCCAGCCCTGTGCCTTGCTCTGGTCCACGCCCAGCCCGGCAGCTCCCCTCCTCCTCGCTGTTGAGTCTTAAGGCTTAGACTTGCTCAGGACAAAGACGCCACTATTAAGGTACAGTGTTTACAGCCAACACCACAGTCCAAGCACAGGTAAGAGAGAAGACACCTGAGGTCCACTAGACCCGGGTCTTGCAAGGAACATGTAAGAATGACCGAGAGCCAGGATTCAAGCTCCACAGCCCATCATAGCTCCAGTGGGTTCTGCTGACACTTTAAAACCACTTCGATGTCTTCTGGAAGCTGCTATAAACTATTAGAAGATGAGAGAACATACAAGGCTGATAGATATTATTGATGCTTTATGTGCTCTGTGCCGTATTCTGAACTCTGTGTCTGGCGTAGAAATCTATGCTCCAGAGTGTGACTTTGCCCAGTGTGGAGACAGAATGCCTTACAGGTGTGGAAGGCTGGACCTTACAGGTGCGGAAGCCCTCCAGCCCACTTGCGGTTTGGGACATGGGCTGCTCCTGCCTTCCTTACAACGCCAGCCAGTAAGTGACGATTCCCCCTTCGAGCCCGTTGAAGTGGAGAAGGGGGTTGGTGTGAATATGATTTGATAAACGATGTCAACTTTTAATAAAAACAGATGTCACAAACTTTTAAGTGCTTTCGTTTCTGGCTCCTCGGGATTCCTTCCAATTTCATAATATTGTCAACTCCAAAATGAAATTACTTTATAGAAGATAAAGTGGGGTGTTTGCAGAGGAGCGAAGGACAGTCTTGATTGGGTATTTTACCCCACGGCAAAGAACTGCCTGCTCAGGGAAATTCTGCAAGATGCGACTGTGGTCCGCAGAATCTTTTCAGAAAACTCGACTCAACTCAGGGGCATCTTTTGTCTTCATTTTGCAATATTAGAGGGAATTTTCTGGGCAAGCACTTCTCAAATACGTATTAATGAAACATCAGGGGCTTCGTTAAGAGTTTGCTTTCGCTGGTCCTAATCCCCGCCCCCCATCCCGCAACTTTTTAAGATGCTAAAGATGATCCTGATAAACAAGTAAAACACAGTTTGGAAACCTTCATCTCTACTAGGCCAGCTGAGACAGCCCGTTCAAGAGGCCGGAGAGAGAGACATTTTGTGTGGTTCGCTCCCCGTGAGGGGTTCTAAGGGGAGGTATTGCCAATCAGGTGACATGGATGTGTCATCCTACCCGGGTGGCCTTGGTTCAGCCATGTAACTGTTTGAGCCTTTGCGTCTGTCAACGACCATGCATGGTGGGGCCTCCCCATCAGATGAGGCACCCTAAGAGACTCGGGGAGCACCCTGCATGGCGCCCACCGACTGCAGCACCCGGCCACGGAGCACGTTCCTGGCTCTGAAGACCCGCCTGGGCAGCTCCTGGTCAGCGGGCATCGTGAGGCACAGCGCCCAGCGTGACTTGCAGACGCCCACCTCCCCACGTGCGTTTTCCCACGGTGGGGAGATTTCTTCAGTTTCTCTTCTACTCAAGAAGAGACGGCCACCCGGTCTTCTGGTGTCCTGCCTCGGATAGTCTCATCCTCCTGGCAGAAATTGTTCTTTTTTCTCTTTCATTTCTTATATCCAAACATATGGTCTCTTTGCAGAATTTCATTTTACGGAATTTCTGAAGTGTTCTTTGTCTCTGCCGAGTGCACTAGTTTCTGTATGCTTTATCGTTTCTCTTCTCTCTCTCTCTCTCTCTCTCTCTCTCTCTCTCTCTCTATATATATATATATATATATATATATATATATATATATATATATATATATATATGAAGGTATATTCCTATATAAATGAAGACTTACCTTTTTTGTTGTTTCTGCCTAAAGCCTTTTTGTTCTAAATCCTTTCTCCACACACACCTCTTCCCCACAGGTAACTTGGTGTGCACCTGGTCGAACCTCTCCTGTGACCATCGATCGGGTCACACACGTGCCTGTGTTTACGCTAAGACAACACCTAAAATGACAGCTAAGGGACACTGCTCCACATCCGCCCCACTTAATCCCCACAGCAGCTCAGTGGGGGAGCCACCGCAATGGCCCCCATTTTTGAGGCATCAGAGGCACAGAGAGGTTAGGGCGTGTGACCGAGCTCAGAGAGTTTCGGACGCAGGCAGGCGGCAGGGCTGCACCCTCTGGTAGACCTCCTTGGTCCTTGCTAACTTCGCAAACTGAGGTCCTGTTGTGTCCACTTCTCTGAGTCTTGCTCTTTACAAGCTACAGGAGGTTATAAGGCGTCGCAAAACCCCATCTAACGGGACACAGCGTTTGCAGTGGCTGGGCTGCGTGACGCGCCACGCCACGGATAATTCGCAGTAGAATTAACTCACTTCCCTATTCCCAGGTATTCTCTTCAAGGTTTTTGCCCCTCTACACCACACTGCTGAAAAAACAGAGCTGGTTCCTTCCCCCGGGGACTAGTGAGTGCTTCCATTTCTACGAGACGACTACTTTAAAAAACATCGGTGACACCAAAATTGACCCCTGAAGAAACAGAAAAACTTGCATTGATCAATATACAAAGAAAGGATTACAGAAAGGGTTAGAGAGATGACTACAGATGTATTATTTGTGAAAGAACCATAATTAAATGAGATCTCAGTTAAGTTCTCTCTGATACATGAAGCATAACTTACACTTTTAAAGACATATGAAAATATGGGAAGTCACGGGTTATAATATCCTAGCTACCTCCATCCGTGGGGCCTTCGTGAAAGTTAGAAAGACAGGCCCCCTCCGGGGGGAGGCAGGCAAGGACGTGCCCGCCTGTTACGGATGCTGGCATCCTCCCCAAGCCCACGCGAGGCCGCGGGAAGCCTGGGTCGCAGCCCGCCCGCCCCTCCCAGGCACCTTCATGCTCGCCTGAGCTCCGAAACCGTAGCACACAGTGTGATTCCAGGAAAGACACTCACACACCTGCCCCGTTCATCAACGTAGGTGTGACTGCTCCAAACCACATCTGAGCAAATTCGTATCTGGCAGCATCCCGAAAGAATAAAACTCCACAACCAAGGAGGGTTTATTCCAAAAATGGAAATGTGGCTTATCTTTTGATAATTCACCACCATGACCCTCCCTGAACACATGGAAGGGAAAAAGAGATATCAAAAGACCCTAAGAAAACATTTGATGAGATCCAGTCATTGTTCTACTAAAAATTTGAAGTGAAATAGAAATCGAAGCGAGTTAAACACGAGAAAGGTTATTTCTTCAAAACAAGGCTCAACCAACTGAAAAGGTGGACGTTAAAATCAGGAACCACAGGATAGCGGTTCTCACCGTTATTATTCACCATTCTTTTAATGTGGTAGAGAATGGGTTAAGATTTTAAAAATTAAGATCAAGACAAAGAAGAACTAGAACGCCCTCCCCCCCATACCTCCACCCCCATTATGACCACAAACCTAGAAATCGCAAGAGACCCCAGAAAAAAACCTACAGGATTAGCTAGGAGTTTTCTTTTGTTTTGTTTTGTTTTTAGGTCCACAAATGAAGGATAAATAAATAAAAAGTAGTAACTTTTCTCTGTTATAAATAATTTGAACAACAGGAAACAGAGCTCGCTACACAGCAGGACTGTTCTGAGTTCTCTACCTGGGTGACATTTTAATTCTCACTGTGGGGTTAGGAGGAAGGTGTCACTGTTATCCCTGTTTTCCAGAGGAGGCTCAGAGGGGGAACCAGCCCCTCAAACACCCAGAGCAAGCGTGGGGAGTCCCGGTGGATCCAAGCTCTGCAGCTCTGGACGCTGCGCCCTGAACCCCATCACCCCCTGCCTCCCACTTCAGAGTAGAAAGGGGAGAAACCAGGTTACACGGGGTGGATCTAAACACAGACTGCTAAAGACATTTCTCTCGTCACTTCTCTCTTCCTCATGCACTCAGACGCACACGCGTGTGTGCTACGCAAACCGTAAACGACTAACAGAACCGTGTTCCAAACGCTCAAGGTTTTTCCTTCTATCTCTCTGTCTGTCACTCTGTCTCTCTCTGTCTGTCTCTCTCTGTCTGCCTCTCTCTTTTTGTCTCTCTCTGTCTCTATCTGTCCCTCTGTCTCTCTGTCCCTCTGTCTCTCTGTCTCTCTGTCTCTCTCTGTCTCTGTCTCTGTCTCTCTGTCCCTCTGTCTCTCTGTCTCTCTGTCTCTCTCTGTCTCTGTCTCTGTCTCTCTGTCTCTCTGTCTCTCTCTGTCTCTGTCTCTCTGTCTCTGTCTCTCTGTCTCTCTCTCTCTCCCCCTCCCTCATTTCTCTATTTCCACTCTCCTTCCCCATCGACCATAATCACACTGCTCCCAACTCATGTTAACCTATGTTTGTAATTAACTTATATCTGTAATTAACATATATCTGTAATTAACCTATATTTGTAAACAACTGTCTGTCCTTCCATACCATTCGCATTTCGGTGTATGCAGACATTCCTGTACTCATGTACACCCACGATTTTGTCATTGTTTCCTAAAAATGGGATCTTTGTATAACTAGTTCATTCTTTTAAATTCTGCCTAGCGTTTCCAATTTTATTAGGGTAATTATACCATTTTTCATTCACTTGTTCCTTTCTTGAGAGTCATTAAGTGTTTTTTTTTTCTTTCTGGTTTTTGGCCATTTGGAATAAAGCCACAGAAATTGTCATATACACGAAACTTTAGACACTAGCTTTTGTATTGTTATGTGATAGCGTGGAAGCTAAATTTTTAATTTTAATTAATGTTGTCAAATGCTTTCCAAACCAGCTGTAAAAACTTACATTTCTACCAGAAACCATTGTCTGTTCTCTCTCTGAAGCATCTCGCCAACAGAAGGTGTCAAAGTTCTCTGTGATTTTTAAAAAATTTATTTATTTATTGAAATTAGTTTCAAGTATACAGGACATTGGTTCGACATCTATATAGTTCATAAAATGATCCTCCCAATTGCTCCCGCCCTCCCCTGGCCCTCCACCTAGCCATCATATTAATGCTGACTGCATTCCCTCTGCCATGCTCCCCCTCCCCGTGACCAACTATCAACTACTAATTTGTATTTCTTTAACCCTTCACCCCATTCTCCCAGCCCCCCCCCAAACTCTCTTCCCCTCTGGCCGTCACCAAACTGTCCACTCTATTTGTGAGTCTGCTTTTGATTAGTTTGTCCTTTTTGTTCCTTAGATTTTGCATATATGTGAAATCACATGGTATTTATCTTTCTCTGTCTATTTCAGACAAAGCATAATAACCTCTAGGTCCATCTACGTCACTGTAAATGGTAGAATTTCATTTTTTTTAAATGGCTGAGTAATAGTCTATTGTAAACAAATGAGACTATATCAAACTAAAAAGTTTTTGTACAGCAAAGGAAACCATCGAGAAAACAAAAAGACAACCGACTGTTTGGGAGAAGATATTCGCTAATGATACATCTGATAAGGGGTTAATATCCAAAATATATAAAGAACTTACACAACTCAACAACAAAAAACAAAGAATCCAATTTACAAATGGGCAGAAGACCTGAACAGATACTTCTCCAGAGAGGAAATACAGATGGCTAATAGACACATGAAAAGATGCTCAAGGTCGCTAATCATCAGAGAAATGCAAATCAAAACCACAATGAGATATCGCCTGACACCTGTCAGAACGACTGTCATCAATAAATCAAAGAGCAACAAGTGTCAGCAAGGACGCAGAGAAAAGGGAACCCTCATACATCATTGGTGGGATTGCAACTTGGTGCAGCCACTATGGAAAACAGTATGGAGGTTTCTCAAAACATTAAAAATGCATTTCTAATTTTTATGGCCAGATTGTTGTAAAGAGGTCATATCATTTTGGCTTCAAACAGCACCCCTCGACCTCCTGGCGGGTGAGGGTGTCCTCCCCACTTGTTAACTGTTTGGATTCGAAGTCTCTGGATTATCCGCTTTGGGCTGGATCGCCTTCCTTTTACTCGTCAGTTTTTACAGGCTCTCACGTTTCGCTTGTTAACCTCTTCCCCTTCCGCACACACGGCAAATATTTTAGAAGTCTCTCTGTTTTATTTTTAATTCCTTGCCATCGGAAACTTCTCTTTTGATTTCATCAGATCCGCATTTCGTCTTTCAGCTTCTGGGCTTCTGGCCCTGTTTAAGAAATTCTCTCTTTCTTCTAGACATTTTTTTTTTTTTTTTTTGCAATTGCCTTTAAAAAATTTTTTGCAGTGCATGTTATCTGTGGTATAAGAGCAATCCAGCTCAATTTTCTCCTAGAAAGATTCTCGCTTACACTGGCACCGCTTATTAACCCGTCTTCTTCCCAGGAGTTTAAAATGCTTCCCACGCTGAGATCTGCTTCTGAATTTTCCATGCGCTCCGTCCGCCAGAACCTAATTGAATGAGTCGCGTGAAGTCAGTTTCGATGTCTGCCGTGAAGACAGCCCTGTTCTTGGCTAGTCCCAATACCAATTCTTCCACAGGAACTTATTTTTTAACTCATTTCCAAAATAACCCCTTATCCAACCAATCAACCCACCAAATGGCACAGAGCACAGTCTGTCTCTCCATCTCTTCTCCACGGGAAGTCCTGTCTTTTTTGTTATTTGTTTGCTTCAGGAGCTTGTTCCCAAAACAGAGAAAAACTATTGAGTTTTGTACATTTCTCTTTTGGTCACTTACGTTATCAAATTTTTTTTCTTCATTCTGGTAGTTTGTTTACTTAACTCTTTTGGGTTTCCTGATTATGCAATCGCATCAGAAAAAAAGGTAGCTTTATCCCTTCCTTCCCAATTTTTATACCAATTTTTTCCTCTCTATAATACCAAAGCAACGCTGAATAACGATCGTGATAGTAGAAATCTCTTTGTCCTCAGTTTTAAGTAAAACGGCTGTCGCGTTTTGCCACTCTGGATAATATTTATTGCTGGGTTTCGGAAGATAATTTTTATCATATTTAAGTAGTTTTGCTTCATCTTATTTTACTTGGGGTTTTCGTTATCAATGGTATCTCAATTTTAATAATTGCCTTTTCACTATCGCCAGTTTGATCATATGTGTTTCCCTCCTTATTTTCTGAAACAATGAAGGATGTCGATAGATTTTATAATAGTCCATCAGCCTCGCATTGCTGGAACGAACTCATTTAAATTAATTAAGACAAAATAAAGAATTACAAAAATATGAGAGTATGTCTTTGCTGATGCATTTCATTTTAATTTTTATACTTCATATTATGTATTGTGTATGTTCCCGTAACTTGCATCAATGGGCAGGGCTGGTCTGAGTTTTCCTGTTTTCATCACACTTGACTTTTCCTCCTTCCATCTCGTTCTGCGTTATTCCTTTTACTTTATTATACCTTTGTGGCACTTTTCTATTTATTTTTCTAGGACTATCAAGTTGCCATTGATTTCTCTTTTCCCCTTGTTTTTTTTTTTTTTTTTGGAAGCTGCAGGGGTCCCCGAAAGTCTCCAGTCAGAGTCACCTCCCCACGTCCACGCCCAATAGCAGTGAGACGTGACCATTGTCCCCATGGAGAGAAGGGTCAGTGACTCCCACTCCTCGAGTCCGTGCTGGCCTTGGGACTTCCCTTAAGGAGGAGAGCGGGACAGGTGACGTCCTAAGTCGCAGAGCTGAGGCCTCGCGGCTCCTTGGGGCTCATGCACCTGCCATCTGGGCCCCCACCTTCACCCGCAGAAGCTCGCCTGTGCTCGTCGAGGGTGAGAGAACCCGTGGAGAACTCAGGGTCCTCGACGGCACACAGAGAGGGAGAGACCCAGGGGTCCTCGAGTCTTGGCTCAGCCTGTCCCCGAGCCCAACCACTGGCTGGATGCGGCCACATGGCTGAATCCACTCAACCCAACGAATCATGAAAGTGACCAATTTTTATTGTTTTAGGCCATGACGTATTGAGGGCTGTTGTCATATTCATGCAGCCATCGGTTACCGATGTCAAAGGATTTTTTCCTCTTTGTATTCATGATCAAAGAGGTATTTCCTCATTATCGTATAAAACAGGCCAGCAACTATTTTCCCCCAGCGAAATGGCATGGCCCCCTCTGACAGGGCCGGTGCGAATTTCAGACACATGGGTTTCCCCTCCTCTGTCCCCTGGGATCCGCCTGGCGACAGTCCGCAAGCACGTCTGCTCCGGGCGGCAAGCGTGTCTTCTCGGTTTCAAGAATTCACATTTTGTAAAGCAGTTTTTTCCCCTCACTTTACACATTTCCAGCCACTTCATCATCATACATTTATATCGAATTCTGCGTGTGCTCATTTTCAAGGCTTATGCCGCATTTAGATATCAAAGGGCGAGATGGAGTCCCCGTGTCCTCGTTCATGAGAGAGGTTTTCGCCTGCCTGGCGACAGTTCCCGGCTTCCTGGGGGTGGTCGTCCCCCGCAGTCTGCCCAGGTCACCCCATCGCTTAGTTTCCACGGGGCAAAAGCACCATCCGAATCCCTCGTTCGCTCTGCCTCTTCATTTTGCGTGTATTTGATTATAGTGATTCTACTCTAACTAGGAAGATGTAATCCCTGGGGGGAGGGGGTGCCGGAAGTAAGAAAGGACACTGGGGTGGCCAGTGGCTGCACTGGGCCGGACCAGCATGGCTGGCCACTTAGGGCGACCGGGAGAATGAGCGGGCTCCGTTAGCTCCAGCGCGCTGAGTTCGCGGTGGCGTTAATCACCATGTGGTGTGGAAGTCATCGCAATATCGTCACCTCACAGTGTAAGCACATTTTAAGTGTTGTGTAACTTACAGAGAACTGCAAAACGCATCCTTCTGGAAGCCAGTACAGCCTGATGTCACACGTGGAAATGTTCTCCTCTGTTAAGCACTGGAAGCTTTATTGATTTATTTACCTTTGGTATTTTGGTCTTTGATCCGCCTGGGATTGATTGGGGGTGTGATGTGTGATGACAGGGAGTCGCCATTGTCCTCGTTCCTATATGATTACCCTTTGATCCAGTCCATTGACTGGCTATCCAACTGATCTATTCCTTTGATTGGTTATCTAATATGTCCATTCTTCTGGACTCTATTTTGTTTGACTTGCATAAATCTGCACATGAACATCATACAGATTTGATTACTGTTATTGGTAATAAGAATCAGAGTCTATTTTTCTTTAAGATAATTTTAACTTAGACGTGGTTGCATAGTATAGCAGTTAGCACGTCTGCTTTACATGCAGAAGGTCCTGGGTTCACACCCCAATGGAGCTATAGTTCATGGTCTATGGCCATGCCATCCTGAATAAGCCCAATGTCTGATCTTGGAAGCTAAGCAGGGTCGGGCCTGGGTAGTACTTGGATGGGAGACCGCCTAAGAAGGCCAGGTGCTGTAGGCATAAAAATTAATAATTCATATTAATACATAATTTTAAAAAGATAATTTTAACTTAGGCTTTTGCATGTTTACCTACAATTTAGATTCTGATTGTTTACTCTCTCTCTCCTGATCTGGTTGGGTTCGAATCTATCATCCTACCAACTTATTATTTGTTTTTCGTTCGTCCTAGCTGTTCTTCATTCTTATTTTCTCTCTTTCTCCTTCTTTTGGATTATTCAAATGTGTTTGTGATGCCATTTTATACCTTCTATTAACTTGTTACTTATACCTCTTTGTTTTGTTACTTTTTTAGTTGTCTTGGGCTTACGATATGAATCCTTAGCTCATTACAGTGTATCTTCAAACAATAGCAGTACCACTTCACATACTCTGTAAAAACTTTACAAGAATGTGTTTCTATTTCTCCTCCCACACTTTGCGCTATTGTTGTCATATACTTAAATACTACGTATGTCATAAAGACAAAGCACTATTTATTCTTATATTAAATAATTATTCTTTAAAGAAACTTAAACATGAGACATGTATTTTATTTACTCACATATTTACCATTTCTGCTGCTTTACTAAATTATTTTGAGTAGAGCTAACTTTCTATCTGGTATTTTTTTCCTTCTTCCCAAAGAACTTTCCTTAACATTTCCTGTACAGTGATACATTCTCTTAGTTTTTGTCTAAAATGTCTTTATTTCTGCCCACATTTTAAAAAGATCTTTTCATTAGACATAGAATTCTAGTTTGACAGGTTTCTATTTTTTTTTTTAATACTGTAAACATGTTTGCCTTTGTCCTCCAGCTTGCATTCCTTCTGTCAAAAAGTCTGCTTCTGGGCTTATTTCTGTTCCTCCGTAAATAACATTATCTCGTTACGCTAGCTGCTTTGCAACTTTTCATGGCCGGTTGTGAACAATTTGATTATGACGAGCCTGGATTTGAGTTTTTGTATTTATCAAGTTTATAACTATTTCAGCTATTTTTTTCCAGATTTTTTACTTTCTCCTTTTTTTTTATTATATATCTATGATTATAGGCAAATGAGATAATTTGACATTGACCATAAGCCACCGACATTTTGTTTATTTTTTGTATTTTTTCTTCATCTGGGATCATTTCTTTTGCTGTGTATTCTAGTTGATTGCTCTTTTCTTCTGCAGTATCTAATCTGCTATTTCTCCTGCCTAGTGTGTCTCTTTATTAGCTATTATATTTTTACTCTCTAAAGGTTCCATTTAAGTCCTTTAAAATTTTTTTGTGTCTCTCTTCATCATGTCTTCATTCCTGAGCATTTGTGGCATATTTGTAGTAGTAGATACAACATTCTCACCTCCTAATTTCATCATTTCTATCGCTTACGCTTTTAGGTCCTGCTAGGCTGGGTCTAGAGCAGTATGAGGTCCAAGGCTAAGTTTATTCTAAGACAATCATCTTCTTAGGACTCTCCCCGATGCCCAGTGTGTTATACTGTTTCTTTACTCTGGTTAGAAGAAACAAATTATTTCCAGCCTTGTGTGAGTTTCAAAAATGTTTTAGCTTACCTCTTTTTAGTATTATTTTCCCCTCAGCCTTGTGGGGTCCCATTCCACACATATGCAAGTTTGCATTCTGGAAAATATTTAAGGGACTTTCTGCAAATCTTTGTCTCTCTCTCTCCACAGTGAGCTCCTTTCTGGTTCCTTCGCCCCACCAATTCCAGTTATCAGCTTCTGTGAACCCCAATCTGTTTCTCTTCAATTAAGCGAGGCTGCCTCGTGTTCTGCTTGGGGTGGCCCTCCCTGTGTTAAGAACTGGAAAATGCCTCCAGATGGTCCACTGGGACAGCCCCAAGGGTCCCTTTGTTTCCATCCTCTCATGGATCACAATTGTGTGCTTCGTGTGTCCTGTATCCAAAAATTGTATATACGATATGTAAACCTTGCCTTGTAATTTTCCTGTCTCATAAAGTCCTCGCGTGGTTTTGGTATCGAAGTTATGCTTGTCCATGAAAAGATTCTGATGGCATTCTCTGGTTTCTCTGTAAAAGTCTGCACAATTTTGCAGTATTGGAGTTATTTCCCCCATAAATGTTTGAAAGCATTTACCCATGTAGCCATCTGGGCCCGAAGCTTTCCTCACGGGAAGCTTTGAATTACTGATTAGATTTCTTTACCAGTTATAGGTCTACTCGAATTTTCTTTTTCTTCTCATATCGAATTTAGTAAATTTTGTCTTTAAAGGAATTTTCGCTAAGTTCTTCACTATAGGTTTTAATTTTGTTCTAAGATTCACCATCTTGTCATGTATAAGCTCGTGATATATAGTATTCATTCTTAAGACTGTATAAGATAATTTCAATATCACAACCAACAGTAAGACTATTTATATTTTCTGTTTTTTTTCTCTTGGATTTTGGTCACTTGGTTCTGTCTCCTGGTGTCTTTTTCAATTTCTTTTTTTGAAGGTCTGATATTGTATAAGAAAAGCATCATCAATCATTTGAGATTCTAAGTGATGTCATCTTTTGAAGAAAATTTACTCTTGTTTTTAACAGCCGGACACCTTCAAACAATTAGCGATTGAGCTCATTCAGAGCCGGGGTTAGTTTTATGAGTGTTGGTCTATTTCTGCTTCATTCTTAGTATTATGGAGTAGGCGTCAGGGATCCTAACTGAGAACTCGATGTGCTTTTCACAACACCCTGCTCAGGTCTTTAATTCATTTGTTTATCCCTGCAGCATCCAGAGACTGCCAAAAATCTCATCAGCTGCTTAGCCTCTGAGCAGCCACTTGCTGCTAAGCTTCTCATTCTCTGGGCTACTACTCACCAGCAGCAGAAATCTCAAGGTGAGAAGTGGTGACAGGTCCTCAGCCCCTGTGCCCTACACCTCCCTCCTTATCGCTATTTTTGCCCCTCAGGTCCTGGTTCCCTTGGGAGCTCTTCGATATCTTTGACTAGATTATTTACTTTTATTTATATAGCTTTTCTAGTTCTCTGCAAGAACTTTGATCTGACTCGAGCTTGTCCATTAGAGCCAGAAGTGAAATCCTTTTTTCTGTTCTCGAGTATTTTGTTTTTTCTTATTGAAAGTACGTGGTTTTTTTCCTATCCTTGGATATTCATCGAGTGCTTCTCTCTACTGGCCACCACCCCAGGCACGTGGATGGAACAGAGACCCCTCCTGTGGAACTACCCTTCTGCTTGACACGAGGAAACCGACATCTACGACTTATCACAGTGGCATTCTTCCGCCTGATTTTGTTCTTTCTCTGTAAGTTTGATATTCTTATATTAGGGTTTTGGGTGCATATTCTAAACCGGCCCTTTTCTCCTTAATATTTTCATTTGGCCTTTTGCTGGGGGTTGGGAAATTTATTTTATTTCATCTTTAAAGGTAGGGGTCGGCACACTTTTCTGCAAAGGGCCAGGTTGTAAATGTTTTAGGCTCTGCGTGCCATGCAGTCTGCCCTTATGATGCACAAGCGGATGTCCACAGCGCAGAAATAGGTGGGTATGGCTGTGTTCCAGGAAAACTTGATTTACAAAAACAGGCAGTGGGCTGGATTTGGCCTGTGGCGACCCCTGCTATAAATCACTAAGTTTAGGTCTCACCAGTGCTTCATTCTAACCTTGAGTTCATCTCCTCGGTGGTCAAATAGAAAATCATGTTTTGTTACCTTGTTGTTTCCCAGGAGGTCCGCGTTGGGGTAACTAAGTCTCCTGACTTATTCTTTATCATTTCGTCCAACTCGCCCTCCATCACCTCAGCGCCCTGGGGCCCTCCGGTGGGAGATGTTCCGTTTCTTCCTCATGCTGGTGCAGGGCCTTTGGGTGCATCGTTGTTTTCCTTTGACACCTCACGGCCGCACTGCTGCCTGCTCCCGGGGGAGGCTCCGCAGGTGGAGGTTCGGTGCCCGCTCCACGGGCGGCAGCTCCCTGTGCAGGGACCAGGGCGGAGGCAGACATGCCCGTCTCCCGCCTCCGTGGGTACCAGGCTTAGGGTTTCTTGGCAGCGGCCCCTCTGCCCTCTGTTTACCTGCACCCCAGCCTCTTGGGGGCCTGGGGAGCCAGCAGGCCTCGCGGGAGGATACGCCAGCTGGGGGGCCTTCTCCCCGCGAGGCAGCATGGCTCCCCTGTCTGCGCCCTAGGCTGTCCCCGCACAGTGCCTCCTGCTCAGCCTCCCGCAGCCGGGGCCCCGCACACCTGCCAGCCCCCGAGTCCCCGGTGTGGCCGTCCGCAGCTGCACCCCGGCCGGGCGAGGAAGGGCGGCAGAAGGCGACATCAGGCCACCCAGTGCCAGCACTAATGCCAGGCCTTCGATCTCCGCGGAGAACTCACGTTTGCAGACCCGCAACGGCTAACGCTTTCCACGGTCAGAGTTTGTGGTCATCGGCGTGAAGAAACCAGGACACCGGGTGAACGCGATGAGGAGGGTGGCCCACCGGAAGCCAGGTCCTGACGGGTGACCGCCAGGCGCTGTAAACAAAATGAGCATGAGCCAGGGAAGGGTGGAGGGGTCGTGGTGAGGCTCAGAAGGGACCGTCCAGATAAACCCCGTCTGCTGGCGCCTTCCTCCTTCATCTCCTCCTCCCTCGAAACGAAGGGACCTCAGAGCATCTCCAACTCCCACGGGGCGGCCAGACAGATCCTCCCACCTGTCCAGAAATGAGTCACACGCCCAGGAGCAGTGATGCCGCTGAAAGAGCAAAGAATGTGGCAGCCACATTATCACTGGTTTGCATTATCTCTGCAGAGTGGCAGAGGCCTGGCTTCCGGATGCGGCCGTTTATGCAAAAAGGCCTTCAAAGATTAAATACGACTCTGTCCTCGAGCATAGACCTGGTCCCCATTCAATATCGATACCTGGCACTCTGATTACTTTATGAAAACAATAATTCACAGTTTGCTGAAAGAGAATAACAGTATCGATCTTCTGAACAGTGTATTTTATTTTCCATTACGTTTTTATGGAGCATGACAAGCCGTGTGCCGCGCGTGATGTTTTCTGCACGTTAACGCGCAAAGCTTTTGCAGACGTTGAAATTCCGAGGCTGTGTTCCCGAAGCTGGCTCCACTGGGCCAGCAGCGAAAAGCAAACCTTTCCTTGCTGGAGTTCTACTCCAAACTCATTCGTTTTCGAGGTTTGTGAACTGACCCACGAGGAAATAGGAATCTCTCTCCTCAGTGAGCAGAGAGAAAGAAATGTGTTAGCAACCATCAGAGGCCCCGAAAGCGCTGTAAATGTGTATTTTGGAGGCAGTGGTGCATGAGCGAAGCCTTGGGGGTGACTGGGGTGGCCCTCGGCTCGCCTCCCCACCATGAGACGCCGTCTTTCTTGACATGGGAGATCGCTAACATCACTCGGGGTAGCCATGCTCTGAGAAATCCTTCTCTGAGGATCATAAAGCCATTATATTTGTCTCATTTTCACTAATTGCCATGCTGAGGTCGGCGCTCAGCGGACTGCTGGCCATTCAAGGCTGGGGTTGTCAAGTCTCAAGTTTAGGATTGCGATTTACAGCATTTGCTGCTCTCTGTAGAAGGATCTGTCCTGATCTCTAAAAAACAAAATAAAACAAAACAAAACGCCATACAAAAAGAGCTCCTGTGTGTAAGTCTGGCTGGGATCCTCAGAGACGCCTGGAGTGGGGTCGTGGGGTGAGGAGTAGCTTCGGGTGGCCGCCTTCGCTCTGCCAGAAATACGCACGGTCTTCGCATGGGGTTATCCCAACGACGGCCGATCCTCGACACCACCTGGGCGTCCAGCAATTCAACCCAGTCCTGAGCCGAGCCGCCTGGAGTCCGTGTGGACCCCACAGGGTAAGGGCAGACTCACAAGGCTGCCCCGCCTTCGATGCCAGCTGTGGATGGGGTCCCCAGGTGGCCTGCTCTTCTGCCCTGCTGATGACAAATCCAGGGTTATCACAGTCCCCCTCAGGGTCAGCGACCCCCTAGAACGACTCCCGGAGCTCCAGAGACAGCTTGGGAGTTTGGGGTGGGGGTCACAACGCCATGTCCTCCCTGGGAAACGCCCCGTCCCTTCACACGCTGTTCGCCCACCCACGAGCTCCCTGGACTCCGTCACCTAGGGCTTCTTTTTCATTGACGTTTCATTGTGCGGACGTGATTGAGTAAACTGGTGACCACAGGTCCCTGGGGCCCAATCTCCATCCCGAGATGGAGCCACCCAGGGGCCACCGTGAGCCATCGTGAGCAGACAAGACACCCTCGCCACCCAGGGAAGTCGAAGCATTTGAGGACCCAGGGGCAGGTCGAAGGAGCGGGCGGGGGCCTCGGGGGTGGAAGTTGGCGTTTTACGTCCCCCGGGACGTGACCGCAGAGCCCACGAGCGCGCCCCTGCGTCTGTCACTCACTGGACGGAGGAGAAAACGTGCAGCACGTCCGACTCTGCATTTCGTTAGATCGGAGGCGGGAGAGGAGCTTTTACGAGCTGAGCCCGTGCCTGTCGGAAAAGCCGTCCGTCTTCCGGCATCCCGTGTCCCCTCCCCCTACACCACTGTAATTGATCCAAATTAACTGTAAACATACTCCATTCTCTTCATAAAGCCCCCGGAATGACGAGTTCGCTGGGCTTTTTCTGATTATTAAGTTACGACATTCAGGAGACCAGCCCCAGGCATCTCCAGAGCAGAAAAGTCCCATAAATCACCTCCCAGGCTACGACCGTCACCGGGGAGATGGGAAGGCTCGCGTGAGATGGACGAGAGGCTCTAAGTCTGTAGGAGGTGAGAAGCTCAGCTTCAATCCCGCAGGGGCCAGCACACCCCAAGCTGACCACTGAAGACCTGGGCTCGCATTAACCCCTATGCACGCATTAAGACGGGCGTCCAAGGGCCCCTCCCGTCAGCAGCCTGTCCCGAAGCCCCCCACCCCAAGGCCAGACACCCACCACTCCCTTCTGAAGGTCTCTACGCCTCGACACCTCGTCCTCATTCCCTTCGCAGCCCTTAGCAGTCCGCAGGGCATGGGCGTCACCAGGACAATATCCAGCGTGGGCGGTTCTCTGCCCGTTAACTTCTGGTGGTGCCTCTGGGGGTCCCGCTGGGGGTCCGCGACAGCCGTGGGACAGCCGGAGCTGCCGTGGAACCCTTCCCATCACGTTCTGGGCCATCTTTTGTCATCACCAGCCCCGACGAGGCTGTGCCGTGATCCTGAGGGACACACAAAACAGGTCGAGGACATTAGCATCCCCTTGGAAATTCACAAGTGTGAACAAGGTACCGAAAATAATCGGTTTAGGGAAAACATGGGTTTGAAAAACAAACCTAATCTAAAAATCAAAACAATATTGACTCAGAAGGATGAATTTGTTTTGGAAGCCGGCAATTGCAGATTTAATTGTGTTGATTTGTCATTTTTTTCCCCTCATCCTCCCTTCCACAGCGCTTCGCTGGAAGAGGCTCAGAGCATCCTGGGCTTCGATTTATCTTGTACGACAGAAGACGGCCATGCCTCCCAGCGCAGACCCCACAGCTAACTCTCGCTTCAAGTGCAATTAAAAGGACTCGAACATCCCATTTGAAATTTGATCCTCACACTTCAAAGAAATTACTTTGATGAGTGATTGCAATGGAGCAGAGCTAATGATGAAAATAATTAATGCTGAAGAAATTCTTCATCGGCACAGAAATTGCTTGTGTGCCTTCTTTATATTTAAAGAGAGCCTCCGAGACAGGAAGGGAGCAGGCCAGGGCGCCTCATTGTCCACCGCGCCTCCTGGCAGCTTGCCCAGTGCAGCATAATCAAGAGGTGCCACCTGACACCTCTCGGCGTGGACCAGCATCTGTAAATGGTGAGGCCGTTTAACTAAAGTCACATAATTGCTATAGAAAGCATGGCCCAGGCTGCTAAATGCCACCAGCGCACAGGCGAGAATGCCTATCAATAACTATCAAGAAAGAAGATCCTTGGGCACGGGTTTGGGGAGAAGGAGGGCTTCCGGCCGCTGGTCCCATCCTGAAGCTGCTCACGCCGCTCAACCCGGCAAGTCCTGGGCGGTGGGATGCAGATCACGCGGAGCAGGAGGCGGGAGCTGAGGACTTTCGCTAAGCTGTGCCACGTGACCCGACGGAAGGGCGTGGCCCGGGAGCCTGAGCCCCGCCCCCTCTCCCCTCTCTCCCCCCCCACCCACAGCCAGCTCGGGAGGAGGCAGACCAGTCCCAGGGACTGCAGATGTCTCGGGGCCTCTTCTCAGCCCCCACTGCGGATGCCAGGCGCCTCTGGCCCCTCGGAAAGCGTTCTGGTACCCTGAGTCCCCAGCATCCTGCTCAGCTGTCCTCCACCTCCGAAGTCCCTGTCGCTCGCCCTGATTGATGTGAACCTTTGTCTACCGTCCAGGTTCTTGATCGCATCCTTCACGGAGCACCCACCCCCCACAGCAGCCTGGCTCGCTTGTCTTCCGTTAGGTGCTTCCGCCCCGCCCCCATCCTATGCCGGCACCCTAACCCTCAGCGAGACTGCACCTGGAGACAGGGCCCTAACGGAGGGGAGCAAGGTTACCTGAGGTCATCGGGCTGGGCTCCTAACCTGAGAGGCCGGGCGTCCTGATGAAAAGGGAAAAGACACCAGAGATGACCTCTCTCCCTCCACGCGTGGCCGGGGGTGGAGTGGGGGGATGGGGGGTGCGGGGGGGGGGAGGGAGGACCACGTGAGGACACCGCAAGAAGGCAGCCACCCGCAAGCCAGTAAGGGCGGCTGCGCCGTACACCAGCCCCGCCCACCAGCCCTGCCCACACCCTGATGCAGACTCCTGACCCCCAGAACTGCGGGAAAATAAATGGGGGTGTTTAAGCCGCCAAGTCTGTGATCTCGTAGCAGTTGTCCGAGCACAGTGACACCCCGTCCTTTATTCTCCGCCCATCCAGCCTCCTGTTCCCACGGTCACCCCCCCACCCCACCCCACCCCCACGCTGCCCCCCATGCCCCGGTGTCACGGGGCTTAACCGCACCCTTGTTTCCTGCTTCTCAAAACTCCCCCTACGGCGAACCTTCCCCTCCCGCCCGCTCCCGCGTGCAGATGACGCACCTGCCGCCCGGGTCTGCGGGCCGCGGCAGGACATGGGCCACTGCCTCCCACCTCCTTCCAACGCCACGGGCCTCTCCTCCCTCCCTCCCCCTTCTGCGTCCCCCTGAGCCAAGCGTTTCATTACCAGACTTACGATGCCCTAAAGTGTCCCTTTGACAGGACGCGTGCGCACGGACTCCTTGACCCGCCCTGGTCCAGCTGCCCTCCCTCACTCAGCAAACTGGGTGTCTGTCCTGGTCCCCACACCCCCAAGCCCGTGCACCTTTTCTGATTTTTCTTCTCATTAGAGCAACATTCAAGCAAAGCAGCCCTCCCTCCTTTCCCTAAGCTTCACTTAGACAAGACTTTTCCTCCTCCCTCTCCCTGGGGAATTCTTCCACGTGTCCTGAAACGACCCCGGGGTGTCGGAGGTACCCGCGGCTCCGCCCTGTTCTCTTAAACACGGATCCCTCCAGGGAAGGCCATGCGCGCTCACGCCTCGGGCGCCCGCAGACTTCTCTCCGGTGCCCAAACCCTTCGTCTCCACTCCACGTGCACCGCGTGACTCTGCACAGACGCCACGAAGGTGTAAAAACCCGCCGTGTCCAAATGCAGCTTCATCCTCTCTACTCCCAAACCCAGTAGCGGCGGTCCTTTTCTGAGGGGATAGTGACACCTTCTCGCCTGATCCCCAAACCTTAGCTTTAGCTTGGTAACTAAGAGTCCTAGCTCTGGAGTCAGACTTCATCATGGAACCCAAGGTCCATTGCTTACTGGCTGTGTCTCGTTTCCCCTATTTCAAAAATATGGGTAATAATTGATCTTACCTCATAGGGTTCTCGTGAGGATTATATGACGTGACATATAAAAAGCTCGGCGTGAGCTCTGGAGCCACGTGAGCACTCAAAACAGGACAGGTCCCGGCGACTTTGTCACCTCCCTCTCCCTCCCCCACCAGCTGCCACCTGTAGCTACGAGATCATGTATTTCTCACGACAAAGGAGCGGGGCAGCTTGTTTGTGTCCAGGTGACACTCTCCCCCCGCTCCTGCTTGCGGTGGGGTACACGTCCAGGGTACCCCCTCCAGTGCTGACGACTGCACCACGGAAGTGGGAAGCTGACATAAGCGGCTTCCAGGGGGTTTTGTCAAGAGAGAGAGGATTTCATTGTTTTTATGGTGGTTCTAGGTTTGGAAGCTCTAAGTCTGACATGAACCCCGAGCAGCCAGTGATCACTGTGTGTCACTGTGTGTCACTTACTGGAATGGTCCTGCTGGAGAATAAAACCCACACAGGGAGAAACTGAAAGAGATGGAGAGAGAGAATTGAGAAATGAGAGAGAGAGGGACAGAGAGAGAGAGAGACAGAGACAGAAAGGAAGAGAAAAGAGACAAAACGTTAATAGTATTAGTTGAATTCCTGATTCTTCCTGTGCCTGGAGCAGAACGTGTCCCTGATTTTCCTGGGCGTATAAGGCAGGACATCCTCATTTTTATCCTCTGACCCACTTTGAGTCAGGTTTCTGGAACTCGTAACCAAGATTGCACATTAACACGACAGCTGGTTCAAGGAAACACTCAAGACATCTTGTAAGGATACGTAAAATATAGCAACAAATCACAAAATCCAGTTCAGAACAAAAAGAGAATGAGAGTAAGAGAGTAAAAGGGTCTAGAAGTGAAATAGTAACATCGATCTAGAAATGAAGTGGTATAAAATAGTAACATCGAAACTATCTCAACCCTTGAAAGAGTTAAGGCATACATTTTGGCTCTAAACTTTCTTACTTTCGATCGACACGGGAAAGGGGCCCCTGAGAGCTACACAGGTCATAGTGTATACGATATTACAATCGTCAGATGCTCAGAAGAAGTGTGCCATTTCTTGGTCCAGAGACGGGACAAGAACACCAGCAGGCAGGAAGCTCGCCCTTCATAAACCCTATCTCCTGGATGAATGAGAATGAATCCAACATATCCAGACTCTTCAAAGACAGCCCGCGTTTCCCGCCTCCGTAGCTAGAGCAGGTTCCGTTGACAATTTCCCCAGATGCCCTCAGCCCGCCCGGGGCCACCTGAAGCAGCAATTGTCCCCTCACGTGACCGCCCCCTCCTTTCTCTGCCTGCCAGCTTCCTCTGTGTCCTGCGAGCTGCTCCCCCTGTTTGGAGGAACAATAAGTGGGAATTAACGCCCCTTCTCCCAAGAGCAGCACATGAGTGCTGGTGACTGTTCCTCTTTTGGGGTGGGCAGCAATGCTGAGACATGATGCCCATGGTCGCTCCAAGGTCCCCTGCAGGATCGGACCTCGCTGCCCACTGGAATAGCCCGGTCGCTGGCGCATCTTTTCTCGGCTGCTCTCGTCCCTCCTTGACCATCTCCTCTTTCCTCACTTGTGCCCCCTGATCTCTGCTCCAATTGCTCACACCCAAGTCCTTGTTCCAGGGTTTGGGAAACCCAAGCTAAAACTGTCGCCGGCTCTTCCTCCACGGTGCCTTCTCGGCTCCTGCCACACTAGCTCAGACAGACAGTGCTCTCCCCATGCCAGACCCTCCACAGCTCACTCTGAAACAAAGCGGGGTCTGCTGTCCAGCTCCAGGACCCCCTGTTGTCACTTCTCCAGAAATTTCTTAGATGGAAAGCCTTCTACATTTCTTTACAATCTGAACAGAAATTATCAATTTTTCTGTATTCATCATGTTTTCTTAATTTTCTGTATTTATGATGCTTTGACACTTTAGGGGTCTCACTAGTCCCGGAGGGACTGTCTGTCCCAGGGTTGGCTCATGCCCAGAGAACGCGGATGGCTTGGATACAAGCATCTCCTTCATCAACCAACCAACCAACCCAAAGCACACGCTTCCAACAACGTCCTTTCCCGAACTCTCATGCACCAAGCCCCCGCGCTCAATTACCCCGGAGCCAGGAGCCAGACACCTAGAGACCAGACAAACAACCAGAGCCCACGCGATTATTTGAACTATGCAACCCTGTGCTCTTTCCAACCTGCCTCCCATCCGCCTCCCATCCCTTTCTCTTTAAACCACAGCAGAGGCTCTGGGCCATGTCCCCGCCCCCCTCCCTTGGCATCCTGGCTGACCCTGTGCTTCCCCATGTGGCCCTGCATGGCACGGCACGCCCCCGCCTCGTGGGAACGGTGAGTGGGAAACTCTTCTCTCTCAGGCAATTGTTCCCATGTCTGTCATCTTACCACACCAGGTACGATCAAGCCTTCTCGTGTTCCAGCTTCTCCACACACCTGAGTTCCATGGCACAGCACAGCAGACGAGAGGGGAGGCGCCAGGCACCAGCTAAACGTGGAGCGGGTTCACGTTTCTGAGCCTGGGCTTTCCTAACGCTGTCACAGAAATGATGGCACTTGCCTCGTGGAGTTGGGGTAAAGACGCAAGAACGCCTGGGACAAAGCGGGTGCTCCGGGACGCTGGCTACTGTTTTTCATTTTATCATTACTTTGGGTACAAATTCTAGGTTCAGTTGGCTATGGGGCAGAGCCTAATAAAATCATTAACTGCAGGTATAATCAAAGAGGTCTTGAATTGTGAATGAGAATGAATGAATGAGTGAATGAATGAATCTGTTGCTTTCCTGGGTCCTGTGAAAAACATCCTCATCTTAAGTCTTATCTTCTGCCCCAGTGTTCAGAGGTGGCTTTTGTGCACTGAATTCAAAGCGCTCAGGTGCTAAGTTCACTGCCAATTATTCACCTCCTCTGATGATTCGTAAGGAAATAGATTATTATTTCATTAAGCTGAAAAAAGCACACAAGTATACAAAACTTACCGGGAGGCGAATTGGCAGAGGGGTTCACGGCAGAGGCTGCCACTGAAGGCGCACACCGACACCCCTCTCCTCGTCTTCCTTCCCCGTGGTGTTAATCTTACGTAAGTGGTTATTAACACATTCGAGATTATTTCAACTAATTATGTTTGCTACATTGTTTCGAAAGATTATTCTACCATTTGCTAGCAATTAAACAGACTTTCCCGTTAAGGATGCCGCTGGAGGGTATGTTGAATGGGACTGTGGATAGAGTAATTGAAATTAAACTTCTGCTCGGAAGAAGTCTGTCTTTCGGAACTCCAGTGTCTCTGAAATGGCAATACGAAAGGATGGATAACCATGTGAAATAGTTATTTGGGTGACCAGAGGCTTCAAACTCTTTTCTTTCCATTAGAAAAGGATATTTTCCACCTTGCAAAGGTAGTCCCACCAAAAACAACCAGAGGAGTTAGTGATAAGTATTTTTGCCAAAGGAGAATTACCGAGGGTGCACTGGGTTGAGGCAGTATGCTGCTTCTGTAGGAGATATAAGATTCAACCGGGGAGGGAATATTTAAATATTTAACATATGGCCAAAGATGGTCCTGGGCCAACCAGAACGGACATGGGAGTGGGCTTTTGGAGACCCGCCTCTGGGCGAAGGATGACTGGGTGCTGGAGAAGTCCACACAGGGCGTAGCTTCTTGATCATTCGAATCGAAGAATAATTTCAAGAGTGTTTTTCTCTTGACACATGGGTCATTTAGAGGTGAACTGCTTGATTTCTAGGCAGTAGAGGATTTTCTACTGACTCTTGGCTTAACTTCACTATCATCAGAGAACCTACTCTAAATTATCTTAAGAACCTTAGTTCTTGAAATTTGTTGAGTTTTCTTTGTGGAGCAGAATATGATCAATATCAGTAACTGTTCCATGCACTTGAAAAAGAAATGTTATTTCTGCTGTTGACTGCAATATTTTCTATATACTCATTTGGGGCTTTTATTAGTTGTCCCGTTCAGATTTCTATTTTCTTAATTTTTATGTTCTTATTTATTCTTCATCGAGACAATTCATTAAAGTTTTCCACATCAATTATGGCTCGGTCTTCTTTCTTCCAGTTTTGTCCATCATGGATTCGTACATTCTAATGTGACTGGCTACATACCTATTTAGGATTGTGACATTTTCCTGATTGATTGACCCATTTAACATTATGAAATGTCCTAATTTCCAGTGATTTGTTGTCGAGAGTTTACATTGTATAATGTTAGTGTAGCTCAATGAGCTTTACTTTGGCTAACGTTTGCAATGGGATAGCTTTTTTCTTGTCTGTCTGCTTTCAACATTTATCAGTCCTGATGTTTAAACTTTAACCTTCTTGCAAGCATCACTTAAGTTTCCTTTTTCCAGTTTCACAATCTTCATCTTTACCTTGCTTAAAGCGTTGAATCTGTGTATATATTCACAATGACTAATACTCGATTTCTATTTGCCATCTTACAACTTACTTTCAATTTGACTCGGTTATTTAATAGTCCTTGTTTGTGCGTCCTTGCGTTACTTAGGATTAGTCAAATGTTTTATTAGTTCTCCTTTCATTCCCCTAAAATTTTGTTAGCTACTAGATAATGAGTTGTACAGAATTTCAAGACTGCTAAAATGCTATGTAGAAGGAAATCTCAAATCACATACAGAAAAGAACAAAAGTTGAAAAGTCAAAGATCTAAATTTCCATCTGAAAAAGATAAAAAAGGAAATTAAATGAAATCCAAAAAAAAAGTAGAAGAAAGAAAAATAAAATATAAGAGCTGAGTCAATCAACTAGGGAGAGGCACAACAGAGAAAAATTCATGCAGTTAAAAGTTGGTTATGAGATGTCAGAAAAGATGACAGAATAAGAAACTCTAAAAATAAATTTCTTTTAAAAAAGACAATGGAAAGACTGGCAAAACTGTCAATATCAACTTTTTAGAACTCCGAAAACTAACTAAAAGCCTGTAAAAATCAGGGGAATGCTTTATCAAAACACCTGTATCTCAGTAAGAAGAGCAACCTTTATGGTGTTTTAACTTTCTCTGGTCCCATCTCCTGCTCCTCAGTTCAAACCAATGCTGAGAAAAATAGTTCATAAGCTGGTACAGGTCCCAGTACCAGGGAGAGCAGAACATCCCTCCTTCACAAAGAGCTGTGGGTGTTTCTTTTAAACCTTCCCGATGGCTCCCTGGACAACTGGCTTAAAACATACGTAATTGTAACATATATATATATATATATATATATATATATATATATATATATATATATATATATAACTATAATAGCACAAAAAGTGGGACATGAGAATAGAGTTATAGAAAGGTAAAATTTCCATATCTCACTGGAACTGTTAGCATAAATTTGAAACTCATTTTGATAAGTTAAGATGTATATAAAAAAATCCCAGGACAACCACTAAAAAAGCCTCTCAAAAACATAGTAAAAATTTTTTTAAATAAAGGACGATGTTACACTAGAAAATATTCACTTAACACAAAAGAAAGAAGTAAATGAATAGAGTAGTAAAAAGACACGAGGCACAAAAAAGAAAATGTAAGTGGTAGACAAAAATTCAACTATACCAATAAGAATATTAGAAGTGAATGAATTAAACAATGCAATCAAAGGACAGACATTGTCAGGCTGCATAAAATAAAGATCTAATTATATATTGTCTAAAGAAGACACACATTGGAATCAAAGATACAAATAGATTAAAAAGAGAGTGAAAAATTTTAGACATGCAAACAGCAACAATAAGAAGGCTGAAGTGACTATACTAATATCAGTCAAAATTAAAACAAAAATATTACTAGATATAAAAAAGGACATTTTAAAACAATAAAAGGGTGAAGACCTTAGGAAGATATAACAATTATAAACATATATGCACCTAACAATTGAGTCACACTATACATATGATGAACAGAATTAAAGAGAGAAATAGACAGATCAAAGATAGTTGGAGACTTCAATATCCTACTTTCAACAATGAATCAACTAGTAGAAGGTCAGCAAGGAGGTGAAAGAATTGAACAATACTATTTGACCACTAGACCTAATGATATTATAGAACACTCTACCTGACAACAGCAGAATACATAATCTACTCAATAGCACATCGAACATTACCCAGGATAGATCATATGCATGGCCATAAAACAAGATTCGACACATTTAAAAGGATTTAAATTATACAAAATTTATCTACTGATCACAATGGAATATCATTAGAAATTAAGAACAGAAAGAAATTTGAGGATTCACAAATATATGGAAATTAAAGAACACGGAAAAAGCAAAATTAGTTTAATAGCCAAAAACCAATTAATGGAATAGCTCATGTGAGTAAACTAAAGGACATAAATCACATAATTTCATTAGACACAGAAAATCATTTGATAAAAAAAAAAGAGCAAAACAAACTCAACATGCTACAAATAGGAGGGAATTTCTTCAACAGGAAAAAAGACATTTAAAAAAATCTATGTTAAAAGCATACGTATTAATGAAAGACTGCTTTTCCAAAAGATCAAGAACCAGACAAAAATTCAACTCATCACTTCTATTCATTTTGTACTGGGGGTTTAACCAGGAAAATTAGGCAATAAAAAGAAATGAATGGCACCCAGATCAGAAAAGAAGTAAATAATCATCTCTATTTGCAAATGATATGATCTTGTATATAGAAAATCCTAAGGCATACACTGAAAATTTATTGAAACTAATAAGTGAATTCAGCAATGCCGCAGAATGTCAGACAATCAATATACAAAAATCAATTGTATTTTATACAATAACAGTAAAAATATCAAAAATTTAATTAAAAAAACAATTTTACGTACAGTAACATCAAAAAGAACAAAATGCTTCAGAATAAGTGTATGAAATGAGGAAATTATACTCCTAAAACTTCAAAACAGTGTTAAAAGAAATGAAAGATCTAAATAAATGGGAAGAACTTCATGTTCACAAATTGAAAGGCTTAAGCTTGTTACAATGGCGATGCTCCCCTAAGTGATCTACAGAGTCAATAAAATTCTTATCAAAATTTCAGCAGATTCCTTTGCAGAAATTGACAAACTGATCATAAAATTCATGTGGAAATTCACGGGGCTCACAATAGCCAAACTATCCTGAAAAAGTGGAACAAAGTTAAAGGACTCACATTTCCTGATTCCAAAACTTACTACGACAAAGCTACAGTTATCAAGGTATAATGACGCTGGCATAATAATGGACGTAGAGTTCAATGGAATAAAACAATGAACCCAAAAATAAACCTTTGTATTTTCTGCCAATTTCTTTTTAACAATAATGTCAAGACAAAACAATGGGGAAAGAGTAGTCTTCTTAATAAGTTATACAGAGACCACTAGATTTCTACAGGCAAAAAACATGAGATTGGACCTCTGCCTCACACCATGTACAAAAGTAAACTCAAAATAGTCTAAGGTTCTAAATGTGAGAGCTAAAATGACGAAACTTTAGAAGAAAAGATAAGTGTCAGTCTTTATGACTGTGGATTAGACAATATTTTTAGATATGCAACAAATGAAAAATATAAGCAACGAATGAATAAAATAGATAAAATAAACTGTCGAAACTCAAAACATTTGTCCTTCAAAGAACACAATTAATTAGGTGAAAAGATGACTCATGGAATAGGAGAAAAAAATTTTAGATTAGTTATCTGGCAATGGATAAACATTTTGGATTTTACTTGAGTCCTGTGCTTCTGAAAACCAGCGACGGTTAACAAATTCTTACCCTTTGTTTTCCACGCTCTGGCTTACTGCATGGAGCCCTTCTGCTCTACCTGACTTAGATGGGACTCAAAGATGGACGAGGCCAGACACAGACCTTCAAAATCCCCGTTCTTTGTTTCATAAATCATTGGACTGTTTGTCCACTGAACGATCTGAACATAATGTCTGCCAACTTGAATAAGTTTTAGTAAGGCTTCTCTTCTTTCCAGAATCCCCTAGACCTGGACCCATCCTCGAGCTTAAACCAGCATTGAAACACAGAATAATATCTCTTGAGACCTGACTCACCACAGAGGAAAACACTTCAGGCTCAACTGTTCAATCAAACCATCTGCTCACCCCAATCTCTACACATGGTTCCTTCTGCCCTTGCTCACTCCTCCTTATAAAATAAAACTCCTTTCTGCCTGAGGTGCTTTAAGAGTTTATAGTCAGAGGATTTTTTTCCTATTGTAATATCTCCCTTCCCCTTATTGTAAGATTAATAAAGTTGTTCACCACTGAGGTTCAGACTTGCATTTTTTCATTGACAAGTATTCCGATCTAGAACATACATAGAATTTATACAAGTTAATCATAAAAATAACCCAATCAAAAAATGGCCAAAGCGGGGAAATAAATGTACAAAGAGTCTGAATGGACATTTCTCCAAAGAAGATATAAAAATGGCCAAAAGCATGTAAAAAGTTGCTTTGCATCATTAGTCATTAGGGAAATACAAATAAAAACCATGATGAGATACTATTTTACACCTGCTAGGATCTCTGGAATCAAAAAATTAGGTAATTGCAAGTGTCGCTGAGGACGTGAAAAAAGCCGAGCCCTCATACACTGCTGGTGGGGACGTTAAACAGTGCAGTCATTGTGGAAAACAGTCTGGTTGTTTCTCAGAAAGGTAAACAGAGTTACCATGTGAACCAGCAATTCGTCTCCTATGTATGTAGAGAAAACATATGTCACACAGTAACAAAAAATGTTTATGGCAGCATTACTCGGAACAGCTAAAAAAAAAATGGAACCAACCCAAATGTTCACCAACTGATGAATGAGTAAATTAAATCTGGTATTTGCATACAATGGACTATTGTTCGCCAATTAAAAGAAGTGAAGAACTGATACACACTCCAGTATAAATCAACCTTGAAAACATTACATTATGCTAAGTGAAAGAATCAATCACAAAGGAACACATGTTGTACGATTCAAATTATATAAACTTTCCAGACTAGGCGATCTATAGGGACAGAAAGACTAGTAGTTGCCTAAGGCTTGGGGGTACAGGGTGGGGATGGGATGGGGTGAAAAAAATTGAAGAAAGGGAGTGACTTCTGTGTGTACAGGGTTTCTTTCTGTGATGATAGAAATGTTCTAAAATTGATTATAGTGATGGTCGCACAACTGTGAATATACAAAAAAATGAATTGTACACTTTAAATAAATTGTATAGAATGTGAACCATATCTCGATAAAGCTTTTATGAGAATAATAAAAAATAAAAGAAATAAAAGGATAAAAGAAATGATATACTATGCAGACAATCAAAGAGGGAAAAAAGCTGGAGTGGTCAATTAATATCAAAGTAAACTTCAAAAGAAGAACTAATAACAGAAATAAATACAGACATTAAGGAATGATAAAAGGGCTCATTTACTAAGAAGCATACACTCTTAAACATAAATGCACCTAACAACAAAGCTTCAAAACACCAAAAGCAAAAACTGGAAGGATAATGAAACAAGTCTCTAAATAAATTTAGAAACTTCAACACTTTCTCCTGGAATTGCTAATGAAGTGTGAATTTTTTCTTCTCATTTCTTATCTCAAGGGAAATTTTTCACATTTTATCACTAAGCATAATGTTTGTAGTAGATGGCATTTATCAGATGAAGGGAGTTCTATTATTTTTTTGCCATCAGCTGAGAGCTTTTTGTGAATGGGTGTCAAATATGCCAAGTGCTTTTTCTGCATCAATTGAAGGGAAAATACGATTTTTCATTCTTTTCTGTAAATGTGGTAAATTTTATTGATTGTTTAATGCTGCATTTATAGAATAAAACCCAGTGGGAGTCGATGTATTATCTTTTTTAAAATACATTTCCAAAGTCATGTATTCAGTTTAGAGTTTTTCCATTTATGTTCTTAAGAGATAAGCCTATAACTTTCGTTTCTTAAAACGTTCTTGTCAGGTTTGTTGTCAAAGTGATGCTGGCCTTGTACAAAAAACAGGGATGTATTCTTGTTTTTTCAATTGTCTGAAAGAGTTTGCATAAGGAAGCGTTATTGTTTCTTTAAATATTTGGAAGAATTCACCACTGAAGCCAAAGGTGGCTGGGCTTGTCTTTGTGAGAAGACTTTGAACAATCAATTAAATTCCTTTAATTGACATAAGAGTAGCAGGAAAGCTTCATTTTTTCAATAAACAAGGCTCTTAGTCAAGTTGACATTATGTAGAACAAAATGCGTTTTAACCTTACCTCGCAGCATGCCAAAAACTCAACCTCAAGAGTCCTAAATGTCCAAGGAAAAATGGTCAATCCTTAAATAAAAAATAAAAAGAAATAACATCCCTGTAAACTTGAAATACTCAAAGGTCTCCTAAATAGGAGACCAAAAGCATGAAGCGTATAGTGAAAACTCGACAAATTATACAGTTTTAAGGTTAAGAATATCTGTTCAACAAAAGCTACCCTTTAAAGAGTAAAAAACAGTTACAGATGGGAGAAGGTATGTGTAAAACGCACATATCTCTTGAGGGATTCACGTCCAGAGTAAATAACTGACTTCTACAAATCAATCAGAAAATCAGACAACCCAATAAAAAAACAGACAATAGGCACACCCAGGGGATAGTCACACGTATGAGAAACACGCAAAGGCGCTCGGACTCACTTGTCATCAGGGAATTGCAAATTCAAACCACGAGTGTGTAACGACGCCTGCTAGTGGCTAAAATAACAAACAAACAAACAAACAAAACGAGTCTCAAGGAGAATGTGGCACAGCCAGATCTCACACACTAACTAAGCTACACCTGTCTTTAGAAAAATAAATATTATTAATAATATACCATCGCTTGCCTGTTTCTCGAAATTTTTCATTTGTGCAACCACTTTGGGAAAAGCTCTCTCAGAAAGTACTCGAACTGAGTACGCAGTTGATCTTTCTCATTTGCAGATCCCGTGCTCGTGAATTCGCACACTAACTAAAATTTATTTGTAACCCCCAAATCAATACGCATGACGCATCCACTGTCATTTGCGAACACGTGCAGAGCAGCTGAGGTTGGACACGACGTCACTCTGCCACCCTGTTTCAGCTGGAGTACTGGAGACTAGTGTCTTTTTCATGCTGTATCTAGTGTCATGTTCTTCACATTTGAGGAGCATTTTGTGGGTGTCTTTGCTTTAAAAATGCTCCCAAGTACAGAGCTGAAATGCTCTCTCACGTTTCTAAGCACAGGAAGGTTGTGTTGTATATTCTGGGAAAAAGAAATACGTGCATTGGGTCAGCTTCATTCAGGTGCAGGTGCCAGTGTGATTGGCAGTGAGTTTGACGAGTCAACGGTACGAATTCAGTGAGGTGTCTTTAAACAGCAACCCACAAAAGACAAGGTTATATATTGATCGGCTGATGAAAATGTTTTAACAAGGGGCTCAGAGGGACTTAACCTCGTATTTCCTGTGGGGACAATGGCTCAGTGTTTGCTAGGTTAGAGTCTGCGGTGACTCTACGGGACACGGGTACTGCGGATAATGAGGTAGACTGTATGTCCCAACGATGCCACTCTTGGTCATGTACCCGAAACATACGCACGCACGTTCCCCGAAGACACGTGCAAGAATGATCACGGTAGCGTTGTTTGCAATCACCCCAACCTGAGAATTTCTCCCAGAAGTTCAAAAATAAGGTAAAACTATCCTCTGGTGTTAGAAGTCAAAACTGTCTCCCACAGGTGGGATGGGGTGGCGAGTGACCCAAGGGGAAGAAGGACCTTCCGCGGACGCCGAGAACGTTCTTGGTCATGACGGGTGCTGGCTGCGTGGTGTGCCGCACGTCTGGGAGCTTCCCGATGAGTGGGTCGCGATCACAGTGGGCCTTGTCCTCCTCCCAAGACAGAAAGAATTCAGAGCACTCAGCTATGGGCACTGTTTTGCCCCCGGGGCTGATTCTGACGTTGCCCCGCAGTCTGCGTGAGTGGCAGTGGTGTCCATGGTCCCCAAGAAATGGCCTCCTGAGGCCACACTGTGCCTGGAGCTGGCCGCTCAGATTCTTCTGTTCCTGGCTCAGGTGGCTCTTGGAAACAGCTACTCAGCCTGAAGACGTCAATTATCGTCACACGCCTCGGCCGGTGGAGGTGGATTATTTCTCAGAAACATGGGCTGGGGGCGTGGAGCAGGAAATCTGTGTCATCTTTTCTAAGATCTAACAACTGTCCGTGTTGAATTTCTCGTTCCCAGTACGTTTTATGAGACGGTGCATCGCATCTTATTACAGAGAGATAAATAATACGCCAACAACGACCCTTGGCTTCTTCACGGGGCTGAGAGGTGGAAATAATTACACGCATCCGAGGACCAGAGAAGGAAGAGCGATGAGATGGCCTTCCATCCTCCCGGACAGCTCGAGGGACGTCACAGGCTGTTCAGATGCATGAGGACGTGCATGGCGTGTCGTTCAGATGCATGAGGACGAGCCTGTGGCGTGTCGACGGCGCCTCCCCACTGCGTGGTGATTCTCGGGGACCACACGTGGGTGCAGGCTCCCCTAGTGCCTGTTGTCTCTCTCAGCAGCGCACGTCCAGGGCCATGGACAGCCCCGACACGTGTGAGGAGCTCCGTCCACTGCCGGTCGATGGCCGCTCTCCAAGGAGGGACTCGGCAAGATAAGCTCTCCCACCCGAGGGGACCGCCCACACCCTGTAGGAAGGCAGTCACACAGACGTGGGAACGGGCAATGTGCCCAGTTATCCAGCTCGCCCGTGTGACAGACGCCAGCTCACCAACATGGGTGTGATGAGTCGTAAAAGCAGGTGCCCTTGCTCGCTCCAAGTCGGAACCAAGCACCTCAGTGTCTTTTGTGGATGTGCACATTTCTCTCTGTTCAGGCCAGGCCCCCACCCCTGTACATCTGCCTATAATTAGGAAAGTGTCGTGTATCACCCAAAACAGATGTATTGAAAACGTCCATCAAAATCCAGCCGTCCGGAACGGAACCGTCAGTGTGGATCAACGCGCTTTGTCCGTTGGCTCGGTAATTCAGCCGCCCTGGCTGGGAGCTGTTGGCCAGCAAAGGTGATCGATGTCAATATCGTGTGAATACAACGTGAGGCTTGCCAGGCTGTCAATTGCCACTTGGACGCAATAATTGCCCCTAGCAAGGGCATTACCCTAAAACCGGGGGTCGGGGGAGAGAGACTCATGCCGGAAGGGATGCCAAAGTCACAGAAAGGGACACTGAGCTTACTCAGAAGCCCCGTGCCACATGTGACCATGTCTCTGTGTGACTTTTCACGAGAAACGTGCTCTCAGTTGGCTGTCTAGTTGTCAAGGGTAAATAGTTCCATGGCGACTGGGTGCATGAATTTGATTGGAGGGAAAAAGAAAAAACCATCTCTTTAAGCCAAAGGCAAACCAAAATAATTACGTCTATGAAGGTGGGATCAAGAAAAAGCAGAACTTTGAAGTGAGGCGCAGCAGAGAGCGGTGGGTCCCTTCAATGTCGTTTGGGGGTGGCGCCGAACAGTCTCACCCAAGGAGATTTAATGACGTCTCGCTGTCCAACCCCGGAGCCACCAGACACTTGCGGCCATCGAAATTAAATTTTAATTAATTAAGCTCGTTAATTAATTTGATAATGAACGTTTAATTTCCAAGTCACGCCGGCCACATGTCGAGAGCCACGTCGACTGGAGCGGCTGACGGCTGCCACAGTGTGTGACTCGGAACTTCTCTGGTGTCACGGAGAAGTCTGGCGGACGATGCCGACCTCAGGCAAACGGATGTGTGTGGTTGCGCTCAGCACTGGGAAGCCGCGTGTGAAAGTGTGGGTTCCTGTTGTGTATTTCCAGCCTCGAAGGTCATGATCTCGGTGTCGCGTGAGACATGAGCTGGATTCGTTTCTAACTCTTCCCATTGGCCTGTGACACTCCCATTCGTTAAATGCTCTTTGAAATGGCCTTGCCATCCTCAGCGACGAATGTGTCAAATGGAGTCTTTAGCACGTGTGTGTTTCAATTTCTCGAAGAGTTATATATCAACTATTTAGAGATCCACAGTTTCGTAGGTCAGGGCAAGCATAAACGCAGAAGTAGCCGTGGTATTTTTAGGGCAGGCACAAACCCTGGTGGCCAGGGCATGGATGAACCCTAAATGGCAAAAGGCCTTTCACTCACGCTTGCCCGGGTACGTGACAGCAGAAACGCCAGCTACGCCCTGCCCATCAGGGTCCCATCCACGAAGCAACCCCTGCCCTCTCTGGCAATTCCAGAATTCATGGCGTATCAATATCCCTCAAGCAATCCGTGCCCTAATTTACAACGACAGGACATTAGCTAAGCACATTCAAAGCGTGCGGCCGTATCTCTCTACATACCGAGATGCCGATTAATTTCGAACCTTCGCTCCAAGCCACCCTGATTTACGTTGAAACTCGGCATGTCCAGAAGGGCGGTGGGCTTCAGGAAGAAGTCGAGGGGGCACTCGACCGCCCCCCAGTTTTAAGAATACAGTAGCTTTGCTTGCAACC
>CM053502.1:1370433-1393956 GCA_028627145.1 Eidolon dupreanum
GCGAGAAGTATCATGGGCGGAGAGGGGTTCTGCCCCTGCCTCTGCCCATCTCTCTTGTCCCCACCCCCGTGGCTGGCCGAGGAGCATCGCGCCCATCCTGGCACAGCTCGGTGGCACACGTGCCCCTCCATCGTCACCTCGCCTGTGTTGGCCCTGCCGGAGCTCACACGTGCGACCTCTCCCCACCACATGGGCATCCACACGGTACGCCTGCCCTGCTTAGACGGCTGAGCTTGCTGATAGCCCGATATTCTGTTTTCTCTTAAATTTCAAATTCTGTTTCAGTGAGTAAAGGACAGTAAAGAAACGTGGGTTGAGTTTGGAAGATGAGTTTGGCAGTTGTCTGGCCTTTTTGTATTTGGGTCCTCCCCTTTTCCCTGCTCCTGAGAGGCAGGAAAGGAAGAAGGAAGGAAGGAAAAGAAAGGAGGGAAGGAAGGAAGGAAGGAAGGAAGGAAGGAAGGAAGGAAGGAAGGAAGGAAAGAAGGAAAGAAGGAAGGAAGGAAAAGGAAGGAAGGAAGGGAGGAAAAGGGAGAGAGAGAGAGAGAAAGAAAGAAAGAGAGAGAAGAAAGAGAGGAAGGAAAAAAGAGAGGAAGGGAGGAAGGAAGGAAGGAAGGAAGGAAGGAAGGAAGGAAGGAAGGAAGGGAGGAGAGAAGGAAGGGGAGGGGAGCCCCGTGCCAGGATTCTGGGTCGGGGGCAGACTAGGAGTGAGGCGTCCAGTCACTCTCGGTTAATTTCACCAGGCCCTTTGAAGCAGCGATGGGACCGGCGGTGGGGAGGGATAGCAGGAAAGTTAATATTTTATCAACTTCCTCGCACATTCCCATTAATTCCAAATTAATTTAGATCAAAAATATCTGCCTCCTAATAGATAATTTAACTTCCCACGATTTCCGGCCGGTCAGTTCACTTTTATGTTTAAGAAAGTTTTTTTCTGACGTTTTGCAAAAGTGCAGCACGCTATGACAACTGTCCATTTCGCTGCTTCGTGCCGACCGGAGGGGACCGTCCATCCGACCGGAGGGGACCGTCTGCCACTCCTCTAGGGAGACGCAGCCCTCGTAACCGTGACTCAAAGAACGCCCCGGCCACAGCCAGCTGCGAATGCTCAGGAGACGCACGCTGTGCTCTTGCAGAGGCTGGCCCACGCGCTCCAACGCCCCTCCTTCACAGACGAGAAGCCTGACGTCCATATGTCAGCGCCACCAGAAACGCGGTAAATGCCATATGTCACGGAAGAGGCACCAGGCTGCCCTTGGCCGAGTTCCCGACGCTGGCTGGTGATGCATTTCCCAAGCGCAGGCATTTTCGAGCCGACAGCTGAGAAGCCGGATGACAGGCTGTGATACCATCAAAGGATTCAAGTGTCAATCAGGTGTTGGGGGCCGAACTCAGTCCCCGGGGACTCACGCGGCCCAGCCGACCACGCGACTCCGTCGGCGCCTGCTGCGGTCTGGGAAGGTCTGAAGGTGGACACGGCAACCCTCCCGTGCCCCGGCGGGCAAATGAGTCGTGCCAGGGCTGGGAACAAGAGCCAGTCTCTTTTTGACAGGTCAATTAATATTCATTATTCAACAGGGGAGGAAACGCTGAGTTGTTTATCATCGGTTCATTAGTTTTAGCCAAATAAATGATAAACATAATTATTCTCATAAAGTACTATGACAGCACCTAAAAACGATACGGGTGAAAATGGATGCTTTCAGGAAAACCCTAAAACATGAGACCCGTGGGTCTTAAGAGCTGAAGGCAGATAACGGTGCCCGGCCCCATGGCGCCCGCCAGCCACGTCTCACTTGAGGCCTGGACGAGAGAGTTGGCCAAGGGAAGCTCTACTCTTGCATTTACGTCGCCTTTGTCTTCAGAGACGGAGTATAGGAGACTTTACGATTTATTACCACTGCGGGGGGGGGGGTGTGTGCACACGCGTGTGTGCGTGAGTGTGTGTAGGAGGTAACACTGCTGTGTGAGCGCATTCTCTGCTCAGGAGAAGGTCCCTCGGTCGATCTTCTGTATTACGGACCGAAAGTTTGCGTCCTTCCCAAATTCATAGCTGAAGCCCTGACCGCCCCCCCCAGTGTGGCCTCTGAGAAAGGAATTAAGGTTGAATGAGGGCACAAGGTAGGGACATGATCTACTAGGATTAGTGTCACTTTAAGAGGAGACACCAGAGCTCTCTCATCCATGAATGCACCGAGGAAGGGAAATGTGAAGTCGGCCATCCACGAGCCGGGTGACAGCCCTCATTCGGAAGAGAACGTGGCGACACCCTGACCGGGGACGTCCGGCCTCCAGGACCAGGAGAAATGTCTGTTGTTTAACAACCCAGCCTGCGGTGTTTGGTTAAGGAGGCTGCGCCGACGAATACATGTACACACCTGCGAATCATAATACACACGAACACACACGTCCGCGCGTGCCCGCACACGCACACACATTCACAGGCATGTGCACGCACACGCACACGCCCTTTGTCATCGTTTCTGTGTTTTGGGGAAGCATTGGATGCAGATGACAGTGGTGACGATGACGACGTAAAAGAAGAAAACGCATCTCAGTCAGGTGCTTCTGTCTTCCCCCGAGAGAAAGACAGTGAGGGGGACAGGGAGAGGGACCCCGAGTGCTCGGGAATCCAGTCGATATCTCATTCTTTAGTTCCTGTGAGTTATAGTTTAGAAGACTTTGTTAATCCATTTCCTTTGATACGGACGTACCGTGAGACAGGAAAGAGTATGTAGCTGGCCGTTCCCAGCCTTGAATCCAGAGGTCACCCACGATTTTCATCACAAGAAATGACTCTAGGTTCCTGCTTCCCCGTCACGATGTGGGGACGGGTTGTCAGCCATGCCAGCAGAAATGTCCCTTTGTTCTGCAGGTTTCCCCTCCCCCGCTCCGGGTCTGGCCGCAGGGCTGATCCGCACACAGCAGTCTCTGAATGCAGCTTGATTAACATTTTTAATTCTCTTGCCTCCTCCCTACATTACAACTATGTTTTAAAATTAACGAACTGTTTAAAAGATTTATCTATGCTGATACATGGCAATCTAATTTAATTCATTTTTATGGCTATGGAAATTCCCATTGTGTTTCTATGCTGTGATTTATTTTTTTCTTCCCCCTGTTTCCAGTTTCCACTGTGACAAGCGACAAGCGAAGCTTCAGCAGACACCTGCCCACCTGGGTGGGCCCCACGTCTGGGGGTTTCTCCGAGACACAGGTGAAATCACCCCCCTTGTATTTCTCTGCCCCCTGCCCACAGCCTAGTGCGGTATCCACATACGATCAATGCTCAGCTATGAAACATGGATCTGAAATTCTTAGAATGACACCTTCTTGGCCCCTTCTCCCCAGGCTCCCACTGCCACTTCCCGGGAAATCGGTAGTGTCACATCACAAGGAAGGTAGATCGCTGTCATTAGCAGAGCCCGAACCAGCATTTCTCTTCCACTGTGTCCGAAAACCTGTCTTTTTAAAGCAGAAGTTTTTGTTGTGAGGATTTTCTCCTTTCAAATGGAGACACATAGTGTAATAAGTCTGCAGATGTGGCAAACAAAGAAAAAGAACAAATCCCCCAAGCGGCTGTGTTTTTAATGTAATCAACACAACAATTGTTATACTAGAAAATGAGGAGGTAAGCAAAAACAAACACAAAGGCCAGCCCGAGAGAGCGGCTGAAGCAGATACTCAGGCGCTAAAAGTCTCTCTTCATCACAGGGTACACCTTCCCCTCCTCCCCCAAACCTATCTGCTCCCCCCTTGCCCTATGGTCCAATGGGGACACATTGCATGAGTGTTTAGTTTTCAGAGATACAATGACACATGCCCAACAAAATTAAGGGGGCGGTTCAGAAAATAAAATATTACCAGTGATGGATTATAAGGGGCTAGTCATTCCAAGGAATCATTATTTTAGGATGTCAGCAATTAGGGGTGGGCGTCTTCTCTTCTCTTCCACCAGGAGTGTGACCCAGTGTGTTACTGGCCCTCTTTATCCAAAAATTGGGGACAGTAATGACACGGTTGCATTTGCCTGTGTTGGGATCGAATGAGTGAAAGTGAGCCCTTAAGACAATGCATGGTAGAAAGAAAATGCCTGATAAACGTGGGGGATGAGTAAGCCACAGGGTCCCCTAAAGAAAATGCCACTTTAAAAATGCAATAACTAATGCTATTGACCGTGACCTTGGTTCAATGAATAAAAGAAATAATGTTCAGTGTTTTCTCAGCAGATAGATGGTGAATAAAATATAACTCAAAAATAATAGATAAAAATATAAATGTGAATATATATCATTATTAAAATGTGAATAGCAGTATAAAAATTGTGCCCTTGGTTCATTAAGCAAAAAAAAATAGTGTTTTCGTCATGTTTAGCATTTTCTCAGAAAACAAAATGGTAAATTTGATATTTTGGAATTATTTTTGCCAAAAATACCATACAGAATATATACTCCAAATGCTAGATAAATTACATCTTTATTTCCCAAAACTACATTCTTCAACATCTTAACAAAATTTCCATGGAAAAGGTGTGTTTGTGACAAAGTACGTTTGGTCAATATTGGCTTAAGGAAAATTAAACAGGGACTTCTTTCTTGTGCGATAGATTCGGAAGCTAGAATCAATTTTTCTTGCTGAAAACAAAGAGAAAGTCTGGAGAAATATTAACAGAAAATTTTGAGCTAACAATGCAGTGACAAATTGTGGAGCTAAAATCCAGGAGAAGAAGGAAACCCACAGATATAGGGCTGGCATTTAGGATTTCCTCTCCCCAGGGGGCTGTTTACCGGTTTTGAAGAGAGAGCTGAGAAGCTAAGAAGTTGGACAATGTTTTTGAGAGTAACAGAGGATTAGAGGGACAAAGTCGCAGTTGAGAACCAGTAAGAGGAGCCCTGGTAAATCCATCTGTTTGGGGTTGAAATCCCTTAGTGTCACATGTCAGCAGTGAGGGGAACTCATAAGTAATTGTCTCAGGGGCTAAGCCTATCTTTACATTATCTCAAGTCTCTGAACTTGGATTAGATAAATCTTATTGCCAGTGCCCTGAGTCGCAAACATCTTGTGATGGAAGTTAACATCTTCTGAGACCACGAGTTATGTCTACAATGTTTTGGATACAATTTCTAACTCCCCATAAAAAATAACCAGGTAGAGAAGAAGTCAGGACAACGTTAATGAAAACCAAGAGCAGATATAAGAAATAGCAGATATAAGAAATAAACCCACAGAGGAAACAGAAAATGGAAATATCAGATACCGGCTTTGTGATAACCACTTATTAAGTTCAAGAAATAAAATAACGAGGTTGAAATTTTGGCAAAGAAATGAAGACCATAAGAAGGAATCAAAGAGAAACTTAAAAAATATAATGATTGATATTAAAAGATGAATGAACAGACTTAACAGATTAAATACATCTGAAAGAGAACTAGAGCTTTGGAACAGTCTTCAGAAGGAAATATCCAGAATGAAATATGAACAGTGATGAGAGGATTGAAAATACAAAAGAGAGGTTAAGAGACTTAAGAAAAGCACAAGAAATTGGACTTCCAGAGCAAGAAGACAGCATGGAGTAGAAAAGATAGTCTTACAAATTTCTAGGACTAATGAAAGATACCAAGCCATAAAAATAAGAGACACGACACATTCAAAGGAGTCAAAATTAGACTGACAACTAATTTCACAACAGAAACAATAACAGAGGGAAGATGCTGTAGTGGTGACATATTTATTGTAAATGCTGAAAGAAGGTAACTGTCAATCTGGATATCTATGAGCAATGAGAATATTTTCATGAATGAAAGTGAACTAAAGTATTTTCAAACAAAAATATCAGATAATTCATATTTATCAGACTTTAGTTAGAAGAAAGCTCTGGGATGAATATATATATATATATATATATATATATATATATATATATATATATAATTAAAATGCATAAAAAATAATAGTAAATTGAGAGAGGGATGAATGGAGTTGAAGCATTCTAAGATCCTTACATTGTTCAAGAAGAAATTAAATAACCAAATAATATTAAGCTTTGGTAAGTCAAGGATGCAGACTGCATGTAATTTCTTAGGTAAGCATTAAAAGAATAGTAAGAATTTGTAATAATCAAACAAAAAGGGAGAGGTGGAAGAGAATGATACAAAAGTATTCAATAAGTTTAAAGGCAGGCAAGAAAGGGGAGACAGAGAAAAACCTTGGGACAAATAGAAAATATCATTAATATGGTTAATTTAAAATCTATCATGTCTGAATTATATTACATGTAAATAAACCACACTGCCATAAAAAAGTAGCAATATGCTGCTCACAAATTCATACACATAAAATATAAAGATATGGAAAGTTTGAAAATAAAAGTGTGAAATAAAAAATACAATGCAGCATGAACAAAAGAAAACCTGTGTAACTGTATTAATATCAAAGTAAACTTTAAGGCAAAACTTAGGAGACACAGACAAATTCCATTATGAGGAAAATATCAATTCATAATGAAAGTATAAGCTTATAAGTTTCTATCACTCAGTACTATATATATTCAAGATTTTAAAGCAAAATAAATAGAATTACAGGGAGAAATTTAAAAGTTTACACTCACCTTGAGAGATTTTAAAACTATTTTCATAGTAATTTAAAGCACAAGAATTAAAAAATAGAAAGAGCCCAGGCAGTCTTGAAGAAAACAAGATGGAAAAATTGCTTTACTAAGTACCGACCGAAACTTATAAAGTTACGGTGATGAAGACAGTGTGGTATTTGGCCCAAAGATAGAAAAATTGTCTAATGAAACGGCATGGAGCCCAGAAACAGGCTATGCACATCTGGACACCTGATTTATAGAAAAAGGCAGCACTGAAGTACAATGAGGGGAGATTTTTTTTTTCAGTCAATGATGTTGGCCAATTGGATTTCTCTATGGAAAAGATTAAATAAAATGTAATCCCTATGTCATGCCATACAATCAATTTCAGATGGCTTATAGATCTAAATGTAAAAAATAATATAAGAAATCTTTAGAAAACAATGTCATAATGTGTTCGTGAACTTAGGATAGAGAACTTTTGTTTAAGTTAGAGTTCCACCCATCACACATCCACATCCCAGCTAAAAAGATTAGAGAAAAGGCAAGGGGTGTGGGGGCGGGGCTTTTAGGGCACAGCTTACAATTAGCATATATTATTTCTGCTTGTTCACCATTGGTCAGAATTTAGTCACATGACTACACCTAGTGGCAAGGGAAGCTGGAAACGGCACCACTGCAAGTTGGTATGTAGGTTTCTTTTACTAGAGGAAGAAAGGGAGGGTAGGTATTGGGGTGTTTTAAAAAGATATCTTCTCTTATTGGTGATATCGATTTAATGACAATATCAGTGATAAAGTACAGGGAAATCAGAACCTAGGTAAAAGCAGAGAGGAATGACGACTGCCAATTTCGGTGGCATTCCATCAAGGGGACCGCTTTTTTCAGTGGTTTAGAAGGCAGAGGCCATCTAGAGAGTGTTCCGTCTTCGACACTATGCCCAAAGTTCACTGGCCAAGTGCTGTGGAGACGGTTGTGAGCAGACGGCCGGTATGTGTCGAGCGCCTGTTGGTGTGAAATACTGTCGTGTGTTGGCAACAGCGGGAGCAGTGGGTTCCAAATGCTCAGGGTGGACTTTGCCTTTGCCACTTCCTGTGTGTGTGACGTTGCACCACTTTCTAACCGAAAGAAAGCCCAACGCCACCGACGGCTGGGTTTTCATTTCAGAGTCCTTTCGTCGATGTTGGTTAGCTCTTCCCTCGAGTCTAATTTCGGTGTGTAAATGTTGCTTCTTCTCCCGAAACCCCGCTGCCTGCAAGACACCTAATTAACAGCCACACTTCGAAAGGCACCTAACAAAATTCCTGTGCCTTTGAGCACAAGGAGCCTCATTAGAGAAGCTGGAATAGGTGATTATTTCTATCACTTCTATAATTAAAAATCCAGAAAGCTAATTACAATTATCCATCAGTATTTCAACACGCCGGGGCTGAAGACCTCAGCCTCCCCCGTGGCACTGTTCTCTCCCTTCCCATCTAATCTTCATGGCCACACTGATTTCCTTTTGAAAATGGCAGCTTTTCTCCAGCTCTGAGAACCTGATTATTTTCCATGCGTTTCCTCAAGTTCCCAGCTGTCACAAGGGCTATCTGCGTGTCATCTGTGAAGCAGGAAGGGAAGTGCCAACAACTGCTCCATCCTAATACCTCGGCCACCCAAATAAATATTTGCGAGATGCGGGCGCAGGTGCAGCCAGTGTCCCCTTCTCTGCCTGTCCCTCTTGCCCTCCACGTGAAGGGCCCTCCAATGCCACCTGTCAGGGCCTCTCGGTGTCTCTTGTAAATATCACATGTGATTCGTAGCCATTAGTTTCAGCAGTGGATCGAACAGAGAGAAAAGAGCAAATATCAGAATTTCCATTTAATTAAAGTGACTGCGTTGAGAAAACTCACGTGAGGGTCTCTTGCAAGTAATTACTGAGCCTTGATGAAGCGACACGGAGAAACTTTAGCCTAGAAGAGGGACGTGATTACATCGTTGTCATCTTCATGCTGCTACCATCATCATAATTATCCCAACACACTGGCACTGGAGTCCCACACACGGGGTGTACAACTGCCCCCCTGTGAGTGTGGGGGCCCATGCTGGCATGAACGCCATCAGGCCTGCTTCAAGCACCAGCCAGATGCCACCTCACAGGATGGAAAAGCTTCTGGAAATTGTTCTGCAGATTGAATCTCAAGTGCCCTGAGGAAGCTGAATTGTCCAGGCATTTGTGCCCGCAGGGACTTCTGATTTAAAATGACATCTGGTGAGGAGCTTCTCATTAAGAGACTCTGGATGGTGCTTACAAGGAAGGAAATTCATGCCACCACCAAGAGCTGGATTTGACAATCAATACTTTGCTAGAAGTGAAGAGAAAGCTCTCTATTTTCAAAGTGAAGGATAGTGGATTGGAAAGCAGGGTCAGTGGACCAACACCACAGGGTCATTAAAAATTGATGGGCTTGCTTGACAGAAAGTGACTGGCAGCCTGTGTCTATATGCCTTCTGACTTTATCAACTGGACAGCCAACACTTTACTGTCGGGCGCTTCTCCTGTCAGCCAGAGAGGGATTTCCCACTCTCCTACATGGAACCACAGCTTCCCAAAAGCAACAGGACAGAAAGCAAGGCGCTGGAAGGTGGGGCTGCTCTGGCATGGATACCTGTGCTGGCAGGTGAGGACCACAGGTAACGGGCACAAGGGAGAGTGTCGTCGCAGCCTTGCGAAGTGACTTTACAAGAGAGACACGGGAATTTGATGAAAGTCCATAGTCCTTTTTCCTCCCTCCCATCTGTACGCTGTAGGATGAATTCCAAATGGCACTCAGGAAGAGAGGAAATTCGATCAAGGGCATCATGATTGTATAGAAATACCAGGGTGGGGAAAATCCTCTTCAAATGGGAATTGGTACAGAAATACGGAAAATCAATTTTTACTATGGTTTACAGACATCTGGTGCCTCTTCGTGCCACCATTCCTAGCTGATAAGGCTATCGTGGTGACCGAAGCCAGGGTTGTGTGACTTGAGCTGGTCGATAGCAGCTGAGTAGTGTGCTGAGCTCATTTTCTTCTGAAAACCATGGGAATCAACGTGTCTCACCTCCACATCCTCTGTCTCAGTGTATCACTATGGCTACCATGATGGCCGGCAGCATTCCAGAATAAGCCCCCCTTATCAACCTGGGTCCCAAAAGAGAATGACACAAGCAGAGACTCAGGTGATTGAGAACAGATGTGTAACATGAGAGAGAGATAAATCTGTTGTAAGTCACTGAGGTTAGGGACTGATTTTTACCATAGAATAGCTTAGTTGACCTTGAATTACACAAGGTAAAACATATATGTGGGCGAAACACAACTGGGTAGAAAAGAAATTTTGTAGCTGAAAAGTATCAGTGAGTCAAATTGGTGAGGCTCTTTGGATGTCAGACAAGAAATGTGTACAGGCAAAACCAACGACAAAGGGAAAATCTTAAGCTAGCCAGAGAGAAAGATCAGGTTACCTCGATGGAGCATTTTTGGATAGCAAACTTTTCAAAGCAATAACTGGATCCCAAAGACCATGGTATAATATCATCACATGGTGATAATTGCAAGCATAGAATACTACACAGAGCATAAATATACTTCAAGGATGAAGATGAAAGAATGACAATTTCAGAAGAAAAAGAAAAAAACTCACTCCCAGTAAACTTTTACTAAAGGAATCTTTATAGGATGTATTTTGGGGCACACAAAAAATAAATAAATAACTCCAAATGGCTTGTCTAAAATGAACCATGAAATAAAATGTAAGAGCAAAAACCATGGTAAATCTAAATGAACAATGACTGTAGAAAATAGTAATGCTAACTAGTGGAATTAAAAAAATACAGTCAAATACATAAAAACGTAACATGTCAGTTCAAGGGTTCTAAGGTTATTGTGTTATCAGAGATGAGAGTCAAGCCATTGATCGATTTTATAATTTGAAATTTTAAATATGTTTGTCATCATTTCTGAAATAACAACTAAAAGAATAGAGAAAAAGCATATAACTTTCAAAAAATATGGCGGGGGGAAGAATAACAATACAGATCAATTTAAAATGTGGTAAAAAAAATTTTAAGATGATATAATGATGAAAAGAGAAAGAGAAATGTCAGAAAAAATAAGAATAAAATAATTCAGTATAAAATGAATAAAAATATATCAATAATTGTAACCCATATGAAAGAAATATTGTTACATTTGCTGTTCACAAGTAACATATCTAAAATTGAAGATTAGAGTAAGATTAAAAATAAAAATGTAAAAAAAATTTGTAATTAACAAATACTAAAAAAATCAAAGATAGCATCATTATTTTCATACCAAACAAACTGGAATTGCACACAAAAACCATCACCTGAGAGAAAAAGGGTTACTTATAACAACATAAGATCTGATTGATCAGGGAGGCACAAGGATTCTAAACAGACCTATATGTGGTATTTATGACACAGGCAATTATATGTAGAGCCAAAATTAGCAAGGGAATACAAAGACAAGTACAAAATCATACTGGATGATTTTTAACACTTCATTTGAGAATTGATAGAATCATCTGACAAAAACATGTATATAGTAGATTTGAAAGGTGTAGATAATAGATTTGAATCAGCTGATTTTAAAAACCTGACCCAATGGATGACAGAATACTGTAGTTAAAATCATACATAGTCTTTTCAAACACACTAAGTGGTAAAGCAAATCTCAACAATAACAAGGTATAGATAACATACAAACCATGTGCATAATTAAAAATGAGAGTTAGGAGTCAATTTTTAAAGATAACTGTAAAAACATTTTATGTGTCCAAGAATCAAGAATTACACTTGTAAATAATCCTTTATCACTGAATAAGTCATAATAGAAATGAGAATAAATGTAAAATAAGAAGATAACAAAAATAGTACATATTAAAACATAGCAGGGCCATTAATATATATCCTTAAATGATGATTTTAGAAAATAAAAAAATCTAAAGATAAATGAGAAATTTTTTCATATAAAGAAAGCAGAGAATGAATAATAGAATAGACATAAAAGAAGTAGATACATGATAATAAAGATAAAAGAAGAAATTAAAATATAGAAAATAAACACATGGAGACTCAACAAAGTTAAAAGCAATGGTCTTTTAATAAATCTAATAAAATGATAACCCTTTGAAAAGATTGATTCAGGAAAGGCCCAAATGAAAAAGGTTAAGAATGATGTTGCAACACAGAAACTGGAGGGAAGATATTGTGAATAAATTCATTCCGACACATTAACAAATTCGGACAAATGAAAAATTCCCTACTGAACATTTGAGAAGCAAATAATTCCATAATTTAAAAAATATCAAAATATAGAAAAAGAAAAAATGGTCCCCAGTTTATCTGACGACACTACCACAATCTTAATTACAATATCTGACTAAAACAGTATAAAAATGCAGTCCTATTTTTTTCCTTTAAAATCCTAAACAAAATATTAACAAACTGAACCCAAGATGACTTGCAATGCCAATAAATCACGAGCAAGTCTGGCTTGCCTCAGAAATTCAAAGGCCATTTAGCACTAAGAAATTGCCTGGTAGGAGTTCAAGATAGGAGCATGGAAGGTAAACGCTATGCTCACCTCCTCTCACGACCACATCAAAACTACAGTGAAAATACCAGACAGCCATCATTAGGAGTCACTTGAGATCTGGCTGGACAGAAGTCCTTCAACTGGGGATGCACAGAAGAGGCCACTTCGAGACTGGTAGGAGAGGCAGAGAGGGGGAACGGTTGATCCTCAGCATGGAGGCTGAGAATCAGGAGGGACGTCTTGGCTGCAGAGGTCCCCCCGGGGTTGAAAGGGGTCCCAGCCCCACACCGGGCTCCCCAGCCCAGGGTTCCAGTGCTGGGAAGAGAAGTCCCCACAACCTCTGGCTGTGAAAACCAGCGGATATTGTGGCTGAGTGACAGGAGGACTGTGGGAGTCACGGACGTTCCTCTTAAAGGGCCCTCACACAGACTTACTCGGCAATGGACTTGCTCGCTCTGAGCTCCAGCACCGGGGCAGCAGCTTGAAAGGCACCAGGGACACAGGGGGAGGAACTGAGGTGTCTGGCTTCAGGGCAAGGGCTGGAGGGGTGGCTTTCTCCCAGATGGAAGTGCTGGCAGAATCCATTGCTCCTTCACTGAGCCCTTCCCCCTCCCAATGTGCAAACCCAGGTGGGCGCCACATCTGAGTCTCTATCCACCTGGCTGACACCAGTCACCTTGCTCAGGTGATCCCCTAGGACCCCGGCCCTCCCAGCATGCAGGCCCAACCAAGCCACTTCCAGTGGCTTTTCCATACGAATGGCCTGTCTAGGCTATGGACTTTCCTAAAAACTCTGGAAGATTCTCAAAACCCAAACAATCAGTCCCGCAATTCTTGCTGAGCAGCCCCAAGCCCAACACCAGCAGCCAGCCTCAGGTGGTGGCTTCGTCTCTCGAGGCACATCCAAGCCCAGTGTGAGTGGCAACCATCTGTGGATTACTTGGTGGCTCATGCCAGGTGGCCCTGGGCAGGGCATAGGCTGCAGCTGAACTTAGCTGTGGCAGGGCCCATTCCAGGAGGCCTCATCCTGCATGCCCAGTGGCCAGCTTCAGTGTGAGCTGGAGTACCACCCTGGGTCACATCTGGGGATGACACACCCAGAGCACAGACAGGGCAGGAACCAGGATCCCGCTGAAGCGAATCCTGCTCCGTAGAGTCAGACTCTGCACAACAGCGCCTCCACTGGTCATGGCCGGTCCTCACAACCAATCAGCCCAAGGGTCGATCCCTCCCACTGATATGCAAACAGCACCTACAGCTCAACTACAACAGCAGGGAACACGTGACCCATCAAGGGAAAACCTAGAGCACCTGGCTCAGGTGACCAGAGAAGACTGCACCACTGGGCCCCACAGCACACCTACTACATAAGACCACTCTGCTAATACCAAGAGACGCAGCAGCCCTACCTAATACATAGAAACAAACCCAGGGAGGCAGCCAAAATGGGGAGACAAAGAACGATATCCCACATGAAAGAACAAGACAAAGCTCCAGAAAAAGGACAAAACAAAACAGAGGCAAGCGATCTACCAGATGCAGAGTTCAAAACACTTGTTATAAAGATGCTCAATGAACTCAGGGGAAGAGTAGATGAACTCAGTGAGAATTTTAACAAAGAGGTAGAAAACATAAAAGTGGAGATAGAAAACATAAAAAAGAACCAGAAATGAAGACTACGATAACTGAAATGAAGAATACATTAGAGGGAGTCAACAGTAGATTAGATGAAGTGGAGGATCAAATCGGTAACTTAGAAGATAATGCAGCAGAAAATGTTCAATCAGAATAGCAACAAGAAAAAGGAATCCAAAATAATGAGGCTAGTTTAAGGGGCCTCTGGGACAACATCAAGTGCACCAACCAAGTGCATCATAAGGATACCAGAAGGTGAAGAGAGAGCGCAAGGAATTGAAAACCTATTTGAAGAAATAATGACCGAAAACTTCCCTAACCTAGTGAAGGAAATAGACATACCAGCCCAGGAAGCACAGAGTCCCAAACAAGATGAACCCAAAGAGGCCCACACCACGACACATCACGACTGAAATGCCAGAGCTTAAAGACAAAGAGAGAATCTTAAAAGCAGCAAGAGAAAAGCAGTTAGTTACCTGTAGTGGGGCTTCTATTAAGACTGTCAGCTGATTTCTCAAAAGAAATTTTGCAAGCCAGAAGGGATTGGCAGGAAATATTCAAAGTGATGAAAGCAAGGGCCTACAACCAAGATTATTCTACCCAGCAAGGCTATCATTTAGAACTGAAGGACAGAAAAAGATAAAGTAGTTCATCACCACCAAGCCAGTATTACAGGAAATGTTGAAGAAGAAGAAGAAGAAGAAGAAGAAGAAGAAGAAGAAGAAGAAGAAGAAGAAGAAGAAGAAGAAGAAGAAGAAGAAGAAGAAGAAGAAGAAGAAGGTGGAGGAGGAGGAGGAGGAGGAGAAAGATAAAAAATACGAATTATAAAATGGCAAAAACTACATATGTAGCACCAATTACTTTAGATATAAATTGATTGAATGCTCCAATCAGAAGATAGAATGGCTGAATGGATAAGAAAATAAGACCCTTACATATGCTGCTTATAAGAGACTCACTTCAGATCAAAAGGCACACACAGAATGAAAGTAAAGGGATGGAAAAAGGTATTTCGTGAAAATGGAAACAATCAAAAAGCTAGGGTAACAACATTTATACCAGACAAAATAGACTTTACAACAAAGGATATAACAAGATCAAAGAAGGACCAGAAATCCTGCTTCTGGGAATTTATCCAAAGAAACCAAAACACTACTTTGAGGGGACATGAGCATCCATATGTTCGCTGCAGCATCATTTACAGTAGCCAAGATATGGAGGTCACCTGGGTGTCCATCAATGGGTGAATGGATAAAGGAGAGGTGGTACATATATATAATGGACTATTACTCAGCCATAAAAAAGAATGAAATCTTTCCATCTGTAACAACATGGATGGACCTGGAAGGTATTGTGCTGAATGGAGTAAGTCAGACAGAAGGAGACAAATGTCATATGTTGAATCTAGAGAACGGGACAAACAAACAAATAACAGGAACAAGGTCATAGAGACAGAGAGCATTTTGATGATTGTCAGATTGCAGGGTGGGAGAGGAGATTCAGAGGTACAAACTGGTAGTTACAAAATAGTCACAGGCTATAGAGTACAGCGTGGGGAATATAGTCAGTAGTATTGTGATAACTATGCATGGTGTCAGGTGGGTACTGGGTTTATCGGGGCGATCACGTGACAAGTTAAATAAATGTCTAATCACTGTGACAGGTTTCTTACATGCCGAGGCTTTCTGGGGAGAGCAGGGCAGGCTCCCGAATTGATCCAACGAATGGCTCGAGAAGTCAGACAAAGGAGACTGGTGTGGGCTTCATGTCGCAGTCAGGGGTGGCGCGCTAGCCCGATGGTCCCCACTCGTGAAGCCTGGGCGTGAGCTGTTTGAAGGTCACACCCAGGCACCAGGCGCTCTCATGAGCTGGCTCAGATGTGGGGGAGGACAGGAAGTGGGAGGGAACTTAACAGCTGGTAGCAAACACCAAAAATGGACTCTTTATCACTCTATCTGCAGATGATAGTATTGAAATTAAATAGTGAAAACAATGCAGATTAAGTATCTCATTTACTGCAAGATAAGAGTGAAATTACCAGATAGGAATCTTTATACAAATTCCATTGCATTTATGTAAACTAGCAATTAGCAGCAGACATGTCGATTAAAAGGAAAAAAAAAAGATTTACAACAATATTTGAGATATAAACTGCCTAGAAATTAATCTAAGAAAAATGGAAGGAATTTACAAGGAGGAAAATTATAGAATTTTAATAAAAGTTATTTTTAAACGATTCAATAACAGAAAGCTCTCGATTTGGCCCAAATTAAGCAAAACTCTACTCAAAACCTTCCGAGGTTTTTCATGGCACAGAAGATACAGCATTTGTAATGGATCCCAGCTGCAGGGGACATACAACTGGACAGTTAGATGTCGCTCTTTGATTCTTCGGCCAATTGACACATTAGTTCCACTCACAGTCATTGGCTTTGGTTGAAACTTGTCGCAAGGCCCCACCTACCTGGGAGGGGAAATAGACAGAATTACAGACACCCACCACTGTCCCTGTGAAATGCCCAGTAAAACCAAACATGGACTTATCCTCTGTCGAAGTTTGGAGCATGAAGAAACTCTCACAGCGTGCACCAGGAGGCAGATCTAAACCTGTTTTTAAAAGCCTCGTTCATAGCAGGAAAAACGCTAGAAATGATCCAGACCCCAGCAGCGGCTGAACAGATCAGTGAGCTGTATATTCTGACGTGGAGACACTTCAGTGAGGGCTGGAGGCAGCCTCTACCACCTCGCGACAGCCGACCATGTGCCTTTCTTCCACCTCTGCCTGGAGTGACTTTACCCTCCAGCCATGGCAGAGGTATTTACACCACGGAAATGGACAGATGATGGCATTCAGTCCCCTCGTCCTCTGCAGAGCCGGTTTTTAAACATTTAGCAGCTCGTCCCTGACTATACGGCAGTAAGTGATGACTGCAGCCATAAGCCATCAGCATAAACCCCTAAACTGTGCAGAGGAAAGGAATAAAGTCAAAGGAGAATACACACAATGTTGTTCGACTTATCCAAAGTTTCAAAAATAAGCACAAGAATAACTAGACAGCAAAGAAAATACTATCAAGGAAACCAAGAGAAAGAGTCATAGCACATCGGGAATGTGATTGCCCACAGGCAAGACCCAGGGGACCGAGAAGGAAGACCATGCGAGGCGGGCACTCGGTTCACGGTTCCGTTCTGTATCTTGGCCTAAGTCATGGGTAAAAAAAAATATTCATTTTACAGTATATCGTTCCGTTGCCCACACATGTATTTATCCGTTCTTCTGTGGGTATGCTACATGTCCCAATTTACAAAAACTTACAAAATAGTAAAATCAAAATCAGCACTGAAGAGAGGAAGGAACGCAAATGACATACGGAAAACCAAATAAGGAATGTCAAGGGAAAACCTTATTCAATGTCTGAACGCGGAGTTGAAAATGAAGAGGGTGAAGTGGGGACTTGACACCTCAGATGACAGAGTGGTCACACGTCTGCCTGTGGCTGTGCGGGTGTGAGGCGGGGGGAGGGGACCAGAAGCACTCGTAGGGAAGAAATCTTTAATAACGAAAAAAAATCCTACTGTGAAAAATTATTCTGACAAGCAGGTCCGAGAAGCGCTTCAGATGACATCATTAAAAAGATGTGCGTGTCACAAGCCACGGAGTCACGTCGACTCGTGCTGACCCTGTGGGTGCATGGCATGCACAGGGTCCTGCCGCAGGGCCCTGTAGACTCCTGCCTGTGGCCTCTCCTCAGAGTCACTCATGTCGCATGCGGCCGCCCCGCCTTCCTGCTGCCTCCCACGTTCCCCGCATCTTCCACAGAACCCTGTCTTCTCATGATGCACCCGAGTAGGACAGCTTCAGCTTTGCCATTTTGGCCCTTGTTGTGCTAACTTGCTGTTGGGCCGGCTCGTCCATCTTCCGGGCGGTCCAGGGGCCCGCAGACGTCCCCTCCCACCCACAGACATCCCCTCCCACCCATGGACGTCCCCTGCCACCCTAGCTCCCGGGGAGCCCGTGTGTTCCCCTCCACCTCCCCGCCGTCCACTCCCACCTCCGTGCACGATGACGGGGCAACAGGGCGGTGGCCGCAGCCTCAGTGTCTCCTGACACCTCCTGCTCTCTATGCCCCCCAGGTCTCCCCCTGCTGCCCCTCTGGGTCTCAGCCTTCTCTTGATTTCTTGGCTGTCACCTCCATCTAAAATGACAGAGCCGAAGGAAGCAAAACCTTCAAAAACTTTGGTGTCCTCACTGTGTGTGTCAAAGTGGTGTGTTTCTTCTGCGGCCGCATTTTTTGTCTCCTTGATGTTCAGGGACAGTCCTACTTCGGCCTTTCCTTCCTTCGCGTACCCAGGGAAAATTATTGTTTTGAAAAGTAGGTCAAGGGAGTGTAGTGAAGGATAAAGGAAGCAACAAATGCACATCAGGCACAACCTCGTCTCTGCTCCACTTCTCCAGGCGTTAGCGCCGCCCTGTCCGGGGGGGTTTGAAGGTAAACGTTAGTGCCCTCACATTTGTGCCTAACGAAGCTGACTTACACACGTGAAAGTAACGGGAAAATACTGTGAAAATTTTAAATGCTCAGGAAACGTATTATTCACACACGACTCATCCATCAGACCGAACAGGTCATCATGCTAGAAAATTCAAGAAACAGGAAGAGCTGGCTTTAAAGAAATCTGTCCCCTTGACCCCAAACTTAGAAGACAAAGTTAGATTATGTTTACAATGCCTGGAAATATCCCTCTTACAGGATATTCTTTTCCCCACGAGTTAAATAGACTCTTTCCTCGAGTTGGATGACATTTAGAAAGCAAATAAACAAACAAATAAAAACACCTGCTTTTGTTCTAGTCTATTATTTGCTAAACTGGCTAAAGTCATTCCACCGTTTTATCTTTCAAGTATTCTGTGGAAGGCCCGGTGGCACATGGGCAGCCCAGAGGGGCCACAGGTTTAATAAAAACAAAATGTGCTTTCTATGCTAAGATGTGTCCTATGCTAAAATTTTACAGATTGGGTTCGCTTCCAACATGTTACTTTGGGTCCTGAGCTCAGAAGAAGCCGAGAAATGGCCTGCAGCCTCGACCCTCATCTATCGAAGCTTCTACATGTGTCGCTGACTGTGTAAGTTGGGCTTGTGCAAACAGCCTCTTACAATTTGGGCCTTTTCCTGTCCATTCCCGCAATACCGCAGAAACTGGCCAACTCCTTCAGGGCACGTGTGTCGTGGGCAGGGGAGGGGTCGTCCGTGGCAGGTCCTCTCCCGACTCTGCGTGGCCGTCACAGGGGATGCCGAGCGCTTCTCACCACGGTGGGGTCTCACCGTGTTAGAAGTGGTTTCGGCACTTCCCATACATCTTAGGTGCTCCTCTGTTGGCTTTTATATTCTCTTTTTTAAAATTTGTTTATTGAAATTAGTTTCAAGTATACAGGACATTGGTTCGACATCTATATAGTTCATAAAATGATCTCCCCAGTTGCTCCCTCCCTCCCCTGGCCCTCCACCTAGCCATCATATTAATGCTGACTGCATTCCCTCTGCCATGCTCCCCCTCCCCGTGACCAACTATCAACTACTAATTTGTACTTCTCTAACCCTTCACCCCATTCTCCCAGCCCCCCAGACTCCCTTCCCTCTGGCCGTCACCCAATTGGCCACTCCATTTGTGAGTCTGTTTTTGATGGGTTTGTTCTTTTTGTTCCTTAGATTCCGCCTGTAAGTGAAATCCCATGGTATTTATCTTTCTCTGTCTGACTCATTTCACTCAGCCTAGTAACCTCTAGGTCCATCCATGCCGTTGCAAATGGTAGGATTTCTTTTTTTGTTTTTTAATGGCTGAGTAAATTCTCTTGAAGGAAGTGAGAGCGGATAGCGGTCATGGAAAACTGTCTGACAAGTCTGCTTTTCAAACAGGCACAGATGACGTGGGGAAGGCACGCGGGCCTGCGGGGCTCCTCGACTTGGGGACAGGAGGCTTTGAGGGGATTTAACGTTTGCTCAGGGTAAACAGCCAGATCCTGGAGGAGCCTTAGCATTAGGAGATGAGGGTACGACACAAAAGCAGAGAGTCAGGATTCTGACCATCCTTGTCCTTGGGAGAGGTCTGACCTGAGGAAGAATGGAGGGGGGAAGGGGGGACAAGGGGGAGGGGACGTCTGGAGCAAAGGGGGAGGTATCTGGGGGCGGAGGTGGTCGGGGGAACGGTGAGAGAAGGAGGTATTTTTGTATTACTAGGGACAGAATTTGGAAGATATTTTTTCTTTTTCATGCTTCTCTGGACTTTCACAGTTTCCATCATGAATATGCACTGCTTGCTTTAATTATAAACTACACTTTAGAAGCAGAATACATAATCAAGCACGGCCATGTCAATTATGGTTCAAATCAGCCACGGAAGACATCGGCTTGGGACAAAAGGCTGGCCTTGGCTGGCCCGGCCTCAGCTCGCAGAGGTGCGTGGGCTGCAGCATTAGCGAAGGCTCTGGCTGAGCGGTCCCAACCGTCTCCACCACGGGGGACAGATGTCACCGCATGCTGAGCGGGAAGCGCCTTGCTCGTCCCTGGATTCCTAGCACCAAGCTCGGTTTTTGGTGCATAGCGGCTCTTCAAACAAATATCTGTCGAGTGTGGAGAAAGGTAATTTTCAGAAAAAGGTAAAATCATGACTGGTATACAGATATACAAATGAAAGCTTGTTAAAGATTTCACTCATATAACGTAAAGGAACCAGGCAGATGTTAACACCAATTTAAAGGAAAAGTCAAAACAGCGCAAATTTGTATCTAGTAAAGTCATGTTGAGATGATTTGCAAATGGAGACAAAATCGGTGTTTTCAAAGCGGGAAGAAGTCCATGTAAGCACCAGCAGGCAGGCTAACATTTACACACCAGGCTAACATTTACACACCTATCCGTCACCTGCAGCTCACAAACGGTTGCAGAGCGGCCCAGAGATAGTGCGCAGAGCTAGAATCTGATAACCCCCAAGGCCACGACAGGCCACGCAGCTTTTGTTGAAACAATTTTTTTCCCACACAGAACCGCATCTGTGCTGTCATCTAGATGCTAGAGGAGGGGGAGGGGTGTAGGAGGAGAGAGGGGGCGTAAGGGGAGACAATGTCATCAGTTGGGATCTCACTCGGGATCCTGTGCACGTGATCACAAGGGCCACTTCCAAGATCCAGCACTGTGTCCCCAAATCATGTGTCTGTCCTGCTGCTCAGTGAAGACACGGAGACTAGATTGTGTCCTTGCTATTGACCTTCTGGCTGCAAGCAGTCAGAGTAAAGGCTGCCCTTAGGCTTTTGATCACGTGCTGTTTTTCTATTGAAAGCAGGCTCCCCTGTAGCAAAGCGGGACCCTAGAATTATACCTTATACCTGTAAGGTCACAGGCAGCCTTGGCTTCTACTTCCAGTGTGCTCACTTTACAAGCCCAAGCCAGCCCTGACGCTCACTCACAGCGGCCAAGCAGGATGTAGCAGGGACGGTGGCTCCCAGTGAGATGTTTCCCTGCTTGACTGATGAGCCGGCGTTAAGTTTTCATGCTGAGGTGACAGCAACTGTGCATTGATCGTGTGGCTGACCCCAGAACAGAAGGCACTCAGCCCTGTGCTGTGCCTATCTATTCTGCTGGGAAGGGAAGATCTTTGCAGGCCGAGAAAAGCGTGGTTCTGAGCTGATTTTGTTTAGAATAAAATGACATGACCTTCTCGATGCGTGAAATCAGTGGCAACTTTATTTAGAATAATAAAACCTTAGAAGCTTCCGCCCATTTGTTAAATAGTTAAAAAGTGCCAGACTGTGCTAGTGCCTTCATGCACATCTGATGACGTAACGAATCTCAACATCTACTGTTTCAGCCCATTAGTCCATCCATCCACCCATCCATTCACTCATGCATTTATCTATCCATCCAAACATTTGTCCATCCAGCCATCCATCCAGCCATCCATCCATCCACCCACCTATCCACCTACCCTCCTACCCATCCTTCCATCAGTCCATCCATCTGTCCATCCATCCATCCACCCACCTACCCACCAACCTTTCTACCCATCCATCCATCCATCCATCCATCCATCCATCCATCCATCCATCCATTCATCCATCCATCCACCCACCTACCCACCTACCCTTCTACCCATCCTTCCATCAGTCCATCCATCCATCCATCCATCCATCCATCCATCCATTATTTATGAAACGCCATCTGTGGACCAGGAATTGTACTAGGCGCACAGCAAAGTGAGCAAGACAGACATTCTCTCTGCCCTCAAGGAACTAACTTAATCATCAGCGAATCCAGTTGGCTCCATGTTCAAAAAACATATCCAAAATCTGACCACTTCTCACCACCCCATTGCTACCAGCTGCCCGAGCACTCACAGACCTTAGAGAGACCTACAAGGAACTCCCGATCTTGTCCTGTTTTGCCCTTACGACTTTGTTTCTTATGTTTGTCCCCCTCCCTCAGTCTGCTCCAGGCACTTTGGGCTCCTCACTGTGCTTTCTTCAATATGAGACATGGGTCTGCCCCACGTTCTTGCATGGACTGTCTCCTTATCCCTTCTCTGGGCTGCTCCTCCCTCAACAACATGGCTGATGCAGTCACTTCCTCAAGCCTTTGCTCAAATGTCCCTTTTCAGCGCCTTAAAAATGGCAACGTGAGTCCCATCTCCAGCACTCCCAATCCCCCTTACTCAACTGGACTTTGTCTTTTCTTCATTCTAGATAAGCAGTTATTTAAAAATTGTGTCTCTCTAGGCCTGTTGGGGTTCAAACTCCATGAGTACAAGGCTATTTTTCTCTTTTGTTCCCCGATGTGCCCCAGACAGTCATAACAATGCCCAGCACGGAGCAGAACTCAACAGTCTTTGTTGAGTGAACAGATGAATCAATGAATGAACAGGCTAAGAAAGGAGAATTAAACTAACGCAGTGGGTTTCAGTGAGGCGGGGAGCAATTTTGCCCTGTAGGAGAAGAAAGAGGTCAAATAGAGACAATATTATAAAATATGCCAAAATATGCCACTTTGATATAAAGATTATTCTACACAAAAGACGTCTGAGATTCAAAAGATGTAAGAATAAAAACCTTCTCGGAGCTTCCCTAATCTGGCTAAAAGCAGCAATTTGGGGGAAAATGAGGCTGTCATAAATTCTTCTTATAGGTGCATCTACTCCCGAAGAAAGAACACGAATAAAACTCGCCCAAAATCTATTCTTCAGGGGAGTTTATGGCCCCGAAGGCTATGGAAAGACCACTCATACCTGTAGAAACAAATATCATCACAAACTTTCTCAGCTTTTGTTTGTTCTCCTGAAAATTCATATTCCTTCCCCCAAAAAAGTATTTTTTTCTCTGTGTCTTTTTCTGCTCCCTTTCATTTGATAAGATGGTACATATGCCTCAAATTCTAACCAGTCTCTTGAGTTACTACAATCTACTGAGTTCTCCAGTGTGTATGCACATTGCATGTGCAAATAAACTTTGTTTTTTCTTCTGTTAATCTATCTTTTGTGAGTTTAATTTACACACCTCAGGCACTGGATCTGAGAATAGTGGCAAAATGTTTTTCCTCCCCTTCAGGGACTTTTGGCAATATATGGAGACATTTCCTGTTGTCCGTTGTGACAACCACAGAGATGGCACAGGGCAGTGGGACTAAACGGTAGTTAGGAGGTGGAGACCAGGGAATGCTACACGCTCTACAAT
>CM053502.1:1394456-1409491 GCA_028627145.1 Eidolon dupreanum
TGTCAAAGGCTCGCAGTCAAAGGCTCCGTTAAATTCTCAGAAGGCTCTTATTTTCTATCTGGTGATTTCAGCATTATTTTCTCCTGGAAAGGTAAGTTGTGGCTCGTGGGGGCCACCGGCAGGCTGATAGGCTAGGCCGGTTGGATGGAAACAAGGTGACATCACTACGTTCCTGGCAGCTGCAGGCCAGGGCCCAGAGGGAGCCTTTGGTTGAGAATCAAAAGCATCACCTTCAAGTGCCTTTTTCTTCCTTACATTGCAACTCGGTCTAAGGCCACCGTCTCATTTCCAGTAACGTCATAAATAACGAACAATATGATTCTCAAGCAAGAATACTTCCGGCGAGTTCGTATTAAACATTTTTAAGAATGTAAAAAAGTTACAAAATTAGGAAAAATATTAAGAAAAAAAATGAATGTGAACCAAAGATAATTACAAATGGGAAAAAAAAAACCTGCACAAAAGCCAACGTACGTTGTGCCCCTGCTCACCTGGGGAGAAGGGATGGTGGTGAGCAGAAGGTGGCCCTCATCCGCAAAGGTGACACCGACGTAAATATGTCACACCAGAAAAGCTTTCGATGGCAGAAAATAAAAGCGTTCCTCGGAGGCGGTCCAGAGCGCCCTGGTACTCACAGAATGGATGGAACCGCGGGGACCCCTGTGCAGGAGCGCCCGCCCCGCCTGTCCTGCTGAGGCCACTTCCCCGGACTCGCTGAGCTGACAGGCAAAGGAGCTGTCAGGGCAATGAAAGGAGCTGATCTGATATTTTTAAATCTGCGAGTTTGGACCACGGAGACGAAGAGGTCATGGTTTACGGCGCAAGCAAATATCCAGAGAAAAAGAGTAAATTCTCTCTGTCTCACAATCAGCAGGAGACACGCTTCCTCGGGCCCCACGGCTCTGAGCTCTGTGCACACGGCCCTCGGCCCTCGGGAAGATGTCACAGCCACGCTGGGTCCACTTCCTGAGCTCCTGGACACAGCGCATCCGGCCCCCACCCCCAGCCCACGCTGGGCTAAATTTTGTTTGTTTTTCCCTCAAAAAAAACGCGGCTGTTTACCTAGTTCCAAGTCAGACACGATCGTGTCTTTGGGGACGAGGCAGTTGGATGAACGGCTCTTGTGTTAGGAGATATCAGAGCGGGACACGCACACCCCCAAGTTCACAGCCAGGGCCCCCCGACTCTGAACATGCAGGACGAGGAGCTGCGTCCAGGGCTCCAGAACCCGCCAAGCACGAGCTTCTCCCAGTCGATGTGCTAACGAGCCCGACGACCCCGAACGGCGGTGGCGTGAGATGCGCATCTGCCGAGGTCGGGGACAACCCCATCGCCATCCCAGACAGGGAAGCACAAGCGGGAACACTTAGGCCGCGTGGCGCCCCATCTAACCCCCCTGGCATGCTGCCGGGGGAGCTCGGCCCAGCGCGAGCTCAGGGGACACTTCAAACGGCTTTGCAGCCACTTCCCCTCAGGCGATCCGGGCCGCGTAGACGGGGCACCTCCTGCTCCCCAGGCTGGGCGTGAGGCCCCAGCCCCGAAGGAGCTTGCGACACAGAGGGAGAGGCTGGCCTATTTGTAGCCAGCCAAGCTGTTCGCCATTGTGGTCAGCGAGAATTGCCATTAGCCATCCCCTGTTCCAGCTGCTCCCCGCCACTGCCTTCTCCGCCTGGGGGGGCTGGAAGCGCCGACAGGCTGCAGGTGGGCACCAAGACCAGAAGAGGGCACAGCACCTGAACAACCAACATCACCCAGGAGACGATGACCCCGGCCTGTCAGGACATCGTGAGCGTTGGCCGGGCCCATTCTGTGACAGGGTTAGCGTACGTGCGATTTCCGTGCTGTGCAACTGATTACCACAAACTTAGTGGCTTAAAGAAAAAAAAAACACCCATTTCTTAGCTCATGGCTTCTCTAGCTCGGAATTTGGGTGCAGTGGGACTGGGCTCTCCGCTTGGGGTCCGGCAGGGCTGGCATCAAGCCGCCGGCAGTCTGTCCTCGCCTGCAGGCTGGACCGAGGACGGCCCGGTTCCGAGCTCCCCCAGCGGCGTGGCGGACCCACTTCCAGGAGGCTCTTCACAGGCAGTGACAGAAAGAATGAGCCTCTGTTCTGGGAGCTTCTGACTTCGACGGGGGACTGGGCCTGATTTTAACGAGCTCACCTGATTGGGTCAGGCCCACCCAGAATAACTCAAAGTCAACTGATGATGGGCCTTAAATACATCGTTGGCCCTTTGCTACATCACATCACCTGGAAGTGACATCCGCCTTCTTCACAGGTCCCACCCGCACTCCGGGAAGGGGCATTAAGAGGGCGCAGAGGGGGCATCGTAGCAGGGTGACTCTCACAGTGCCTGGCACATGCACAAGCCCCTAACATACGGTCGCTACGCTCGTCTGTGTCCCCGTCAACACCATTATCTCTGCTACGTCTCAGGAAACTGATACGGGGTGGGGCAAGTGACCTGCTCCAGATCTCACTGCGAACTGGTAGCAAAGCCGAGATTTGAACCTGAGCCTTCTCAGTGCAAGGTTCATAGTCTCTCCCAGGTGACAGCCTGCAGTGAGGAGCCGCTGACGAGCAGTCGGCTCGTCGTCCGTGTGTTCAGCCTGATTTCCTGCCTCCCTGAGGTAAGAGTGGGAAAAACAGAAAGCATTAGCTTCTTCCCCAAGAGACATTCTCAAACTATTTTCACCGATGTTCCTCCAAGAACGAATCGGCTTAGGGCACAGATATTTACACTCTTTATGTAGGTGGGGTGTCTGCTCCCCAGGCCCAAAGATGCCTCATGCCAATCACGGGGCTCCATCTCCTCTTTGCCCATTGTGTCCAGTGATTTAAGATAATGCCTACTGGGGCTACTGGGAAGGGTATTCTTCCAGGACAGGAGGGAGGAGTAAGGAGGAAACTTCTCTATCTTTTCCTGTCCTCTTCTCCCCGTTGGACACAATTGCATGAGATGACAATGATTGGAACTGGGCTGCCATCTTGGAACCATAAGAAAAGGCCCAAAAGCTAACCCGGACCATTCACTGCCCAGAGTCTCAACCTTGCCAGACACGGACCGAACCTGACACTGACTTCTGCCAGACCTCTTCTCATCTGGGACAGGTATGCTTGTGGCCCAAGCCCCTGACGTTGACCTATAGCTGCAGGCATTCTCAACTGAGAGGGAAAGAGAGGGAAGAGATGTGGGAAGACAGAGAGTGAGGAGAAGGGGAAGAGAGGTAATGATGGGTCGCAAAAGTTCTATGGGAAACTGAGATTCTCACAGTCTCTGTGGAGAAGCATCTTCCCTCCCGCTGGAAGGACCAACAAACACCCTGCAGCTCGGGGTGTGGGTTTCGGAGCTGGAGGGAGGGGGAGGGACAGGGCCACCTTAGGTCAGTTCTTATATTCTGGTGACTTCTCCTACATTTGTATGACATCTTCAAAGTTTCACCAAAAAAAAAAAAAAAAAAAAGAAAAATTTCTTTATCAACAGAACAAAGCCTTCGGGATTCTGGAGAACATTTTGGGACTTATGCTTGCCAGTAACTGTCCTGAGAAGACCGTATCAGAATCAACGGCTGAAAATGAAGGAACGTGATCGGAGGAGAGACCTGTCTCATCAGCTCCTGAAATTTCCAGCCAGCTAGCCCCTAACCTCTTCACCCCGGGAGAGCTCGACCCCAGACTGGACTCGGAAGCGGGCTCCTCCCCACAGCGCCTCGCACACCTGCACCATCCCTGGGGCCTCTGTTCTGAGGCATCTGAGAGGCCGACGGGCAAGGAGGATGCAGCGAATCGGCTCTTTCCTGCCTGTCTTGAACCCTATGCAAGTCACGAACCCTGCTATTGAAGGAGAGATAGAGAAGGAGACCAGAACCAGCTCAGATTGCTGGAGATACTATTTAATGTCCTGGGCTTAAAGGGTCCAGAAATTATAAAAGTTCTTCTATCTGAATATAGGCTCAAAAATAGAGGCAATAAATAAGCCTCCTTCCTAGATCCAAAAGGACAAGGAATTTGGAACTACACATGGGCTAAGCCTGATAAAATTAATGTATTAGCATCTGATTTGACTCTTCTGCAAGTATAATTTCCTGTGTCTCAGCTAATATTCTCATTAGCAAGCACGTGAATGATCAAATTGTGTGTGTGTGTGTGTGTGTGTGTGTGTGTGTGTATTTCTTTACATGGACCATTACGATGCTAGGTAGGATGTAAGCCATAAGTCATAAGCTCTGCCATCAAGAATCTCACATTGCAATGGGGATACAAGATATTTCTGTGAAAAATTATATAATTAGAGATTCGCATGTCAGTTCTAGACAATGAGAGAAGAGATAACCCAAGGCAAGACATGATTAATTGCCAAGTGAATTGTTCAGACAGTAATGACAAGAGGTGGCAGAGGAGAATGGCAGCTTCGGTCCAGGGTAATCAGGAGAGATCGCATCACCCTGCAATTAGAAATGTGGAGACAAGACAGAGACAGTGAGTAAGTTTCAGTAAGTTTCATATCTGTTTCTCAAAGGGAGATATTGAGTATAAGGCAGGGAAGGAAGATGAGAATCAGGGTGATAAAACTTTTGGTGAAGAGGAGCCTGTTCTGAGAAATTCTCCCTCTAAATGGCAGATGACACCATAGGGGAAGAGAGGAAGGGGGACGAGAATGATGATGAAAGTGATTTCAGTAGATACGACCCATAATCGTATACGATGAGTCTTAACCCCATGAGCAGGTGCCCGGCTGGACTAGACCCAACATTGAACCATGCAGAGGAAGAGGGTCTATCCACGCCTGCTTTAAGAATCTTCTTTGTGAGGTGAAGGATCCCTAAGAGCTATGCTTCTGCCAAGAGCAAGCAGCACTGGATTTCTCTCCTGCGGTAAGCACCCATAAACCCGAAGAAAACAGCTAAGGCGAATATTGCCGGGTATTGAAGAATAGTGAAGGAGCGAAAACTCTGAGAGAGAGAGCATGAGGTGAACCTGACGCTTCCCTCAACGCTTCCTGGGAGCAAGGCAGACCACGCTGGTCCCGCTGAGCTGAGGAGGGGGAGATTGAGGTTTGCTGCTGATGATTTGTGAGGAAGGACACTGGGCAAGAAGGAACTGCAACAGGCACGGGGTTCCCCATAAGTGCTTGGCCAATGGGTGGGCTCTTTGCACAGAGGATGAAACTCCTCAAATCCTAGTGGGGAGTGGCTTCCATGGGGCTGAGAGAGGAATAACAATAACAGCACTAGAAATCTCACAGTGCTCAGAAGAGTCCTCATTTACCCACTGGGATTTCAGCTTAGACACCAGAAAAAGGGTACATTAAGAGTCAGAACCCAGAGTATGAGCTACCCTGGATGTACTTTCTCCCAACAAAAGCTAAAACGAAGCTTAGAATTAAGGTGAGCAGCCTATAAATTTACCAACTCAACAAAGAAGTCTCAACCCTCTTTAAGGGAAGACAACATAATACAGGTCTCTTGCAGTGTGTCATATAAAAGTCTAGCATTAAAAAGGTTACAGTCATGTGCAAAACCAAGAACATTCTATCCATGATCAAGAAGAAAACATTCAATAGAGATATCTCTTCAGTGACATGGATGATGGAATCAGCAAAGACCGAAACACAGCTGTGATAAATATCCTGAAGAACTTATAAAAAAAACATAGTCTTAATGAATGAACAGATTGGAAATCACAGCCAGGAAAATAATTAAAAAGAACAAAATAGAAATTCTGGAACTAAAAACTATAATACCTGGGGGGAAAAATACTAGATGAGCTTAACAGAAGATTGGAGATGGGAAAAGAGATAGACTATATCTAATCATTAGAGCAGGGAAAAAATTTTTTGGTATAAACATGACCTCTGCGAATTGGTGTTCTTGCTATGTAGCATCCCTGGCCCCACAAACCTACAGAAGAGCGTCCAGCTCCAAAGCCACTCACTCAAGCCCTTTGTCCTCAGGTCTCACCCATCCCCGCAGGACATGGTCTCCTCGGCCTCCAGGAGCTCCCCAGTCAACCGCTCTGCTTGCGCCCTGCTCTGCTCCCCATGATGCCCTCCTGAGCCTCTGTCCATGAGAAGTTCACCCTCGGTTCAGGTTCGGCTCCAAAGACCACATATTCCCTGTATCTCCAGCCCCAACATCTTCCCAAGATCTGGGTTCAGAAGTCCCTCTTCCCTTGGACGTCTCCGGGCAGATATCTAAGTGACAACTCAGCCTTTCCGAAAGAGAAGCTTTGATATTCCTCCAAAGTGGCTTCTCCCCAGTGTCCCCCACCCTAATAAAAGGGACTTCCACTGACTCTATTTGACTTTTTGTACATTCTATCCAGAACCTTCGGGAGCTGCGGCTGACTCTGCCCACCCAGCTGACTCTGACCTGACCCCTGCACCTGCCCCCAGCCGCCTCCGCCTCCCCGGTGTGGTCTCACGGTGGACCTACCCCTGCTTTTGCTTTTTCCTCCACCGATGCCCTTCCTCCCACCACACATCGTTCGTTCTCATCCGGCTGCTGGAGGGGACGTCCCCAGACGTCACTAAGACCACACTGCCACCATGCTCCACAGCTGTTGATGGCTCGTTGTCTCACGCTGACAGGACCCAAACTCCTTGCCACAGTCTAGAAGCCCCGACGACTCCGGTCCCTTCTCCGACCCTGTCCCCTCGCTCGCTCTGCTCCAGCCTCACGGGGTCTTCCCTCTGCCCCACGCACACCAGCTGCGGTCCGCTCTGGGGAGCAACACCTGCGAAGGACCCTGGGAGGGAGCCCGAGAAGCCTGGAGCGCAGGCTGACCACACGCGGCCCGAGCCGGGTCAAAGGGGCAGATGAGAGCCGAGGTCCCACGCAGGTCTCTGGCAGTTTCGGCGAAGCCACCGGTGAGTCCTTGAGCCAAAGTGAGCCCCGGAAGGAGGCCCTCAGCTCCCAGCCCGGGGTCTGCCTTACTCGGCCTTTGCCAGGGGGCGGCCCATGGGAGGTGCGACCTCAGTGCACAGGCAGCGTTGGGGTGCAGGGCCCAGCAGGCAGGCGGGGCGCTGGTCACTCTCACTCCCTGCCATGGGGGAGCATGCTTAGGCAGCTGCAGCGTGGACAGTCCGTAATGTGTTCACCTGGCTGGTGGCTGGTTGCTGAAGGAGGTGTTTCGTTTGCTCTCTAATCCCAGCAGCTGGTGCTGGCCTGGCACGTCGTCGACGCTCAATTGATAAACGAGCAAATGAGCGAGTGAATGGACCCAGGAGGCCCCCCCTGCTCCCGCCTGGGGTCTGGAGAACTCCCAACACCTGCGCCGTCAGCGGGATCTTCCTGTTGCCGGCTCGGGCGTGGGTGAAAGGGCTGGGCGCTGCCCCACGTGTTTTGCTTTGTCACGGCACCAAATGTCTCCAGGAGAGTGAGGCACCGCCTGCTGACGAGCCCCTGCTGGTCTTCGTTTGGTCCTCGGGACACCCCTGTAAGCCAGGGCGGGACCAGGCCGCCGTTGTGCAAACAGGAAGTGGAGAATGAAGAGTTATTGACCACTGTCTAACCGCCACGGCTTACGCACCTCACCAAACAGAAGCCACGCCGTCTCCGGGTCTTCCTGTCCCCCCAGCCTTCACCCCCATTCAGCGGATGGGTCACCTGAGGCGTAGGAAGTGAGGGGGCCAGTCCCGAAGGCCGGAGCCTCAGCTTCTTTCCAGCGCCCACCCGAGAGGCGTCTACAGACCTGGGCCTAGAGAGTCCACGCTGGCCGGACGTCCCCCCGTGAACCGACTTCCTCCCTGCGTGGGGCCCACGATCACTGCCAGGGCTCGTTCACCTTGAACTTTCGGAGTCTCAAAGGCGTGAAAGCCAGCAGGTTCATACAGGCAGCACCGCGGAATCCCCAGGTGAGGGCTGCTCGGAGAGCCGGGCCACGACTCTTCATCGTTATCAGTGACGAAGTCAGGGGCAGGGCCTCGCAGCCCGATGGCTCGCCACGGCCCTCCGCCACCTGCCAACGCCACCGCTGTGGCAGCTCGACCTTCCCGTGAGCGGAATGAAATGCAATGGTAGCATTCGCCATTAAGCACGGCGTCCTGCTGTCCACCCACTGACCGAGGGGTGTTGAGACCCGAGCTGCCTTTTCAACGCTCGGGCCCACTCTGAGCCACCACCAGCCCCACCCCACCCTGCCCGTCGGCCGCACAGACGCGGGCCACGCTAGAGGAAGTGCGTGGATGCTGAGACCTACGACGGCTGCCCCCCCGGACCCCGGGCCTCCCCTGCAGGCCCGACCAAGTTAACGCTGACAGAGTCTGAAACAGCCAAAGCCCCAGGAGTCACGACCGTTGTATCAAACGTTTCAGAATAACAAGAGGCTTCCACGAATGTCAACGAATGCCTGCCGCGTCCTACGCTTAATGCTGTGACGTAAGTTGACACAGCCCCTTGGGTGTTTGTCCTAATGGCCTTAGAGCAATAACAAAGGAAAACCCACACTGGGGTTCGTTTAGGATGAGCTACTTCCGTGTAGACCAACAGTAGAGAAAAAAAAAAAAGATGCTCAATACCTCGCACACATCTGTGGTTGCCATACGGGGTGTTTTAAAGATAGTACCGTACGAAGGATGTAGAAATAAATTAGGGAGGCTTATGAGCTGTGTGTCAGGGACAGCGGCACCATCTGCTTTAAGTAACATTTATTTTCCTGGAAAAAAAATATGATCTAAAGCTGAATAATGTGCATTTAGTCTAAATATTTGCTTTCCACGAACATCCTGGGAATGGAACGCAAAAGTCTCCGGATTCGGGAGGCATTCCAAGACATCGGAGCGGAGGAGGCGAAGCCACCTGACCGTGCGGCGTGCTCCATCGCTGCGTGAACGTCCCCGCGTCCCTAGTCACCGCTTTTTCTGCGCTGACAGTGGAAACCGGTGCACAGGCAGAGCACACCTGCTGAGCACAGCGCAATCAGGACTGAATCGAGTTATTTCTGGACCCCCGGGCGCAGGAGTGAAGTCGGGGGGAGGAGCAAAGGGCACTGAACTCTTTGCAGCCACTTTCTGGGTGCACGTTAAACACCCCGGGGCACGTGTGACGATGCCAGCGTGGGCTCCCGCTCGGATGCCACCTTCCGCGATCGGACTCGGAAGGTCGGGCTCTGCCAGGTCGACTAGGTGCCCTGCTCTGCCTGGGCCGTCGGCATTCCACGGGGGTGTCAACATCACAGACTTTGGAGGGGACGGAGCAGGACGTGAGTCCCAGCTCTGTGACTGGCTGGCGGTAGGGTTTGGACAAGTCATGCAACTTCGCCGGGTCTCAGTTCTTCATCTGTGAAGTGGGAGGCGTAACATTTCCACGTCCCAAGGTTGTTACGAGAACTGAATTATCTGTATGCATCACGTGCGAGTGTGCTGGATTCGGGGACCCCCGTCCCCTCACTCTGCATCCCCAGCTGAAGTCGAAGCTCTAACAGCATCTCAGGGAGTTCAAATAAAAAATACGACCGCGACATCTTGGCTAGTACACTCTGAAAATTTTATGGAAACGTGATATGCGGCATTCAGTGGAGAGAGTTGATTCATTGATTTGTGTCCAAGCAGCGTCTCTGGTCCTATAATCCAATGGCCTTGTTTGTCCTTCGATATTTTAAGTCTGCCAGGAACACGTGCATCAAGCCCCAAACACCAAGTCGTAAATATTCCTAAACACACCTTCCCATCTCTGCTACTCACTCAGGAGACGTGACGATGACACTGAGCGTGGCAACTCGAGGCCATTCTGGCCGTCCCCTCCCCAAGAGCGCAGGAAAGCTTCCCGCCCGCCAAGACTCATCGCGATTTTCTTTTTATTAGTTGCGCTTCGCCCTCTGTCCACCTGTCTGTGCTTACAGAGAATGGACAGTTCGTGCCTGCCACCGGCCCCCGGGGCCCATTCTCTCCCCTCGCAGGCCGGGGCACAGTGAGCACAGAGCGTGGCCTTGTGGAATTGTCTCCTCCGCCCCACTCTGGGCCCGGGCCAGCGACTCCGGCCTCACAGCAGCAGGACTGGCCACCAAGGGACGGAGGCCTGGACAACGGGCCCGACCCTGGCCACGCAGCCCTGCAACACGGGCAGGCGTCTGTCACGCTCTCCTAGATGGCTCTGGGCAGGAGGTGCAGGTGTCTGTGGAAACAAAGACTCCACTTTTATGCAGCCATCTTTTCGTGTGTGAGTCCACCGTGACACAAGGGGAACTTCCGCTGGCCCTTGAACTTGAGAGCCCGACCTTCCTCTCTGGAGCAGAATAGCCATGGAGTCATGGCAGAACCACCTGGAGGACTGGAGAGACCCGGATTTCAGAACCGTGTCTCACGAGGAGGGAAGGCGAGCAGTGGGGGGCCTGGAGCACGGTTCCCCCCGGGGCCCTGGTTTCCGGTTTGCAGGGGGAGGCCACCCTAGAGCCCTTCTCTGCCACATCCTGGCACCGTGATCTCTGGCAAACTGTTTTATCTTCTCCGAACCTCAATTTCAGCATCTGTAAAATGGCTGTAAAGCGACTGAGCTCATGGATTTCTGGGGGACAGTAAATGAAGTACTTGGTGCCAGGCCCTTGGCCCAGGCTGGTGCCCGGGAACTGCTAGGTGACCGGCCGCTGGAAGGTGAGTGGACGCTCCTCAGATTCTGTGTCATTTGGCTGTCCTCAAACCTCTGAGAATCGTGTTGGAAACTCCTGCGTTGTCATTATTTTCCTGAAACGGCTGTCCACTCGTTTCTTTTTTGTTTGTTTGTTTTTGTTTTTGTTTTAGGTATGTTTCTGGGAACCAACTTGTAGCATTTTTTTTTTTTTTTTTTTGCTTTTCTTTTGCTTTAATCCAAAATGTAACTCCTTCACTACGACCAGGATCCCACTCTCTCTCATTTCCACCATCCTGGTGTTTCTAACTCTCTTCCTTCTTCCTCTTGAAATTTGCTGTATTAACTTTATTTCTTGTATTTCATGTTTTTATTCCAAAGGCTTAGAATGTGTACATTCTATTTCTGGTAAACAAGTAGTTGTCTTAAAAATTTCTGCCAAACATTCCTATTTCTGCTTTTTCCTCTGTGAATTTCCGGAATTAGTCAGATGCTACGGTCTCGTTGTCATCAAGACAAGACTCTGAGCGCTTCGTTTTTCTGCTTTCTCTCTCTAGGCAATTCGAGTGTTATTGAAGCTTTTTCAAATTTTAGTCCCAGATTATTTTGATTATTTTTACATATTGACTCGTTTTTAATTCCTGCATAACAAGTTTATTTAAAGTAAGGACAATAATACGAACACGATGTAGAAGGTTTTGACTCATGTCACATTTGAGTTCTCTCTTCCTCGCCTCGCATTTTCCTTCTGTGGCACGGGTCTCTCTTTCTGGGTCCAGCTTTTGCTTCCTTGGCATGTCTTCTTGAAGATTTTCTTTTAGGAATATTTTATAGGATATACTTTATTAAAAAATCCGCATGTTCAAGAGATTGTTTTGTCCTCTTTCTTGACTATTTTGCTTAATATACAGTTTTAGTTTCGAATACTTTCCCCTTAGAACTTAGGAGATATCGTGTCTTTTAAAATTTTGTGTCGAAACGTGATAACCTACGCCAGTCTAACTCTTGCTGTTGGAAAATAACTCACCTTTCTTTTACACATTTTTACGATTGACTTTTTTAAAACTTCAATTTCAAAAATTTGAGTTATATTTAGAGCTGGTCATGTTTCTATTGTTTTTGCCTCGCATTCAACGGTTTCTTTAGACTCAAGTCTTTCTTAATATTGGACCATTTTCTTTTACTGTTTTTTAATAACTTTTTGTTCCCCTTTTCTCTCACTTTCTGGATTACCTATTACTAGGTGATTATTTTATTTCTTGGTTCTATAATCCATGTCTCTTAATTTTTCCCTTGTTATTTCTCTCTTTATATTCTTATTCTCGTGTGATAAAATATTGCCTCATCCTGTCTTCCACATCAGTGACTCAGTTCCAAGCCGCTTTAATTTGCTACCCAGGCTCTCTATACAATATTCCTTTTATAAATCTTATTTAGAAGTCTTTGCTCTTTTTTACTGGTATTTCGTAATAGCTTCTTGCTTTGAGGTGCAATATGTGTATGTTCGTAGCAAGAAAACTCGACATCAAAAATCTATCAATTTTCTCTAAATTGATCTATAGATGCAATGTATTTCGATCCCAGTTCTAATAGGAATTCTATGGAACTTGACAAATTGATTCTAAAATATATATGGATGTGCAAAAGACCAAGAATAACAATAAAAATGGAGATGAGAATGGAATACCTGCATCGCCAGCTAGCAGCGCTTCCTGAGCAGCAGCCCTGAGGGAGGTGACATGCTGTTGCCAAGGAAGGTGACAAATCGGCCCAGAATGAGACCCACACGCACAAAAAAAGTCGCTGGTGGGGAGTGACAGGTAAGGAGACACTTCTCAATAAATGGCGCTGCTGTGATTGGTTATCCGTATTTTTTAAAAGTTAAATAGGTTGTCTACCTCACAATATACAAAAAAAATAATAATTTCAAATAAATTTATGACTGAAAAGTGAAAAGCAACACTCTAAAATGTTTTTTTTTAATTTAAAACTCTAAACTGTTTTTTAAAATGTATAGAATATCTTTCTGACCTTGAGATGAAAAAGAGGCTCTTAGACAGAACCCCCACCCCCAAAATTAGATGTTTTTCAAGATTGATAATTTGGGCTCTTTTGCCATTAAGAACTTGTTTGTCAAAACACATCATAAAGAAAGCCGAAACGCAAGAGGAGATATTTTCAACACATAAAACAGAAAACAAAAAGGTCTTAGTATCTAGCATCTATAACGTCGTCCTTTAAATCAATTAGAGAAAAGAAATGAACCAGCAGTAAAATGAGCAATGGATGTGAACTGTCATTTCACAGAAGTAGAAACACATGTCCCCAAAACAAGGGAGATAATTGGCCTCATTAGAAACCAGCCAAAGGCACATTAAGATACAGCGACAGACCCTTTTAGCCCCATGCGATTGGCAGCAGCTAATAAGCTTATGAAACAGTGGACGCACGCCTGGTAGAGCCTCCGCCGAAATAATTGGGCATCATCTCGCAAAGTCGGACATGTACAGATGGGAGAACTTCGCGATACCTTCCTAGGTAAAAACCTTAAGAAATGGTTTGCCCAGGGGTACTAGGAGCCAGCACCGTTTGGATTAGCAAAAACCCTGGGAATGACCCCGAGGTTCATCAAAAGGACAGTGGGTTGCAGTAAGGTCGCAGAGTCTGTAGAGTGCGACGCGCCATCGACCTAGCGCACGCAGCTGCACAGCGGCATGGCGGGTCCGAGAGAGGAATTCTGCGAGGGGGCGGGTTTATGACACCGAGAAAGAGTGATCCACAGACACGCATGGCCCGATGAGCCGCAGAAACACAAGGTCACGCGATGATGCAAGGCCCCAAAGGTCACACATGACCAGCGACCACTTTCGTGACCATCGGAAACATGCGAAGCTCAGTGGTGCCCTGGTTAGGGGCACACGCGTGACATTGTCTACTTTCCTTCCAGCCGCCGAAGCGAGTCAGCGAAACGCAGGCAGACCCTGGTCCCAAGTAACTGCAGAGTGCCTTCCGGCCATCTCCCTCGCCCGAGCCACAGTGAGTGGACGTCCCATGGGATTCTGTCACCTGGTAAAGACAGACGATTTGCAAAGCGAGAGCTAAAAAGAAGAAAAGCAAATGGCCCATAAACCTACATTTTTTTAAAAAACCTCCCTGAGAAGGATCGTTTTGTTATTCTGTTTAGTTTTGAAGATAAATCAGCGTCACCCCACATAACCAATGATGTCTTCTCCCTGTGTGGGCACGGAGCGCGGGGATGGGTGTCCCCACCAGAATTGCATCGCAAGGTGGCATTTGCCAGTGTGAGCCTCGGGGCCCCTGGCACTGGGAACACGGGGGGGTCCTTGTCCATGCTTACACACCCCTAAGCTGTTCTCAAAACCATTCCCTTGTGCCAAGTGACAGGCGGCGTCCAAGTGGCATCCAAGCCAGAGCCAGCACTAGTAACACGGCTGTATTTGCACGGCAGTGTGACATTGTCACCGGTGCGATTGTTAGAAAACCAGAATTTTTGAGGACAGGATTTGCACTTAAAATAAAATTTAACAAGCTCTCTAGAGAAATTAGCCGAGGTCAGAGATCCAAACCGCCAAATAAACAAACTGTCAGAGACGAAAACAGACAGCTCCCCCTCCCCCACCTTTTTAAAGATGAAGGAGGGGAATAATCTTATTTCTCCTCTAGCTTCAGAGAGAGCAAGGGTTCATAAATATTCAGTTTTTCCAACTGGAAGCATTAGGCCTTGTTACTCCGAGTGGAACTAACAGAAAATTAATGATGGTTTTCAGGGAGAAAAAAAAAAAAGCAAGATTATATACACAGAAGCAATTAAACACAAACCTATTAATTATTTAACAGCTCGTTAATGAGTGAAATTTCAGCACTGGAGTCTTAGCGGCTGCACAGCCTCCCACTGAGTCACTTACACTCCGTCCTTTCAAAGCTGGGCTTTGAGGAGAGAAAGAATTGGGGGGATTCGCGCACGGATTTGCACCTTGCAACAAAGAATCAGGGATGCCGATTACGGAGACGTGGCAGAGAAATGAGTTGGAAGCAAAGCAGAGAAATCATCTCAAGATTTTGATCCAAAACCCAAGACGTGAAGTTTAATTTCAAATTCAGAATTTACGTCTTGAGAAAAACAAATGTTCGTGCTATTTCCATTTTGTGTGAGTGTTTATACATATATATTAAAGATTTTAAATAATGTGTGTACGTATATATTAAATATTTCAATTTTAAAGTTGACTCGTGTGTGTGTGTGTGTGTGTGTGTGTGTGTGTGTGTGTGTGTGTGTTGTTTTAAGTAAATTCACATACAGGAGCCAGAATTTACAAAATCACTGAGGCTGAATCCTCACTTACTGTGCATTACAGAACCTCAAGCTTTAAGTCTAAACATATGCCTATTGAATATTTCACTTTATCAAATTTCATCAGCCGTAGGCAAAAGCATGACACTGTGTTCCAGCA
>CM053502.1:1409991-1444398 GCA_028627145.1 Eidolon dupreanum
GCCCACTGTGGCGCTCCTCCAAACATCCGCTTTCCATCTTGACGCGTTTTGCAACACATTGATGCCACCTGTACTGACACTTACTTAACATGTTTGACTCACTCACTATTTTTAAGAGGAACTTGGGTGTTAACACCCCTACATGCAAAACTGTCATCACTGGACATAAACAGAAGATAAACGTAAGAATAAACGCGGTGGAAACAAACGGTCACACTTTTAACAATGCTTCTCTGTGAAGAGCCAACGATCGCCTGGGTGTACACGACCCCACGTGGAGATCGCAGGGCTATTTTAAAGCAAAATTCCTAATGTGCCAATAACAAAGGAGTTGCAGTAAAAATACCACCAGCTGTGAAGTCTATGCAGCAAGTAAGGATTAGAAGTGCAAAATAGAAAGCCAGGATTGCTCCACCCATGCGCCAAGGGTGGACCGGAGGCTTCCCGCCCTTCCCCAGGCCCTGGGACAGGGGACAGTCTCCTGTGCGGGGCCCAAGTTTCTGTCCATAGCGTGAGCAAAACACCAACAGCACAGAGAAAACGCTTCTGAGTATAAAGCTGATTACTTACAACTTGTACTTGAGATGCAAAAAGTGCCCATTTCCCTGCTTAACGACCCGTTTTATGCGCTGCCGAGGCTGGGGACACCCTCACATCGGTCCCCGCAAATGCACAGAGGCACAAAGAGGGTCAGTCCAGGCCGTTCTCCCTCATCTGTCCCAGGCATGAAAAGCCCATAAAAGTCACGCCAAAACGGCCCGAGAGAAATATCTCCAGTTCCCGTCCTGATGAGGACATAAATCCAGCATGACGACGGCTGCCACTTGTCCTCATTTCCAACAGATAGTCTCCAGATCCAGAATGCCGACATGGCCCCTTTGAATTATCTGCCACGTTCAAATCGGTCTGGGTGGCATTAGCTCCTCTCCAAACGATCCCTGGGCACGGCGGGAGATGCGGCTGTGGATTCGAACCTCGGCGAAGAGAAGACGCGGTATCGCTGGAGGGACCGGGCGGGCACGAGGGAAACAGCTGTGATATCAAACACCCACAAGGTAGAAACACACGCGCGATGATCGAGAGCCGCACGCCCAAGGCGCCCCAAATCAGAGACTCCCGCTGGGGCAGCATCGTGACGTCCAAGCTCGGAACATGGTGACGGGCACTCTGGAACAACACCCAGGGCTCCCGGTCACGCGCTGCAGCCTGTCGCACATGTGACATGGTTTCAGATCTGTCAAATGACATCTCCCTCTGAACATCGGAATTCCCCCAAAATGTCCTAATAGTTGAAATTTCTCCGCCGCCACGACTCTGGAACGGGTAAGGAAAGGTCACCCTGGGTTCAGCGGTCCGAGGTGTTAGCTTAATCAGGAGGTGCTGATATATCCGTCCTTTCATTACGTTACCGGCTGACATCCAAGCTTCATTCAAGGCCTCACTGGATTTCTATAAAATACTCTGCTCCGTGTTGCCCACAGACAGCTCTCTGTCATCTGAATCAAGCGAGAATTGAATTCGGCAACCTGAGCACAGTATCTGATGTAGACAGTGTCTACACGTCTCTGGCTACTTGGGTGCAAAGTGAAGGCTTCACATCGGTTATACAGCTCTGGGGCAATGGCCCGGAAACTCCTGAACCGATGGAGGTTTCACTTGCAAAGGAAGCATGTGACACAAGCTCAACAAAGAGAATCCAGTGAGGGTCAAAATTCATTTGTTCACCCAAACAGTTTTGCACGCCTATCTGTGTTACTCACTGCCTCTGAGGAGCAAAACAAAATCAGGGTAGCAGTAAGTATTCTCGGCAGGTTAATAGTAGCATTTATTGAAAGCAATGGGCTTGCTGCTCTGCATGTGTCCCTGAATCCTCAAAATAGCTCCAAACAGTTATACTGTTCTTATACCCACTCATCGATAAGGAAATAGAGGCACAGAAAAGTTAAGCAACTTGCCCAAGACCTGAAACAATGGATGGCAGAATCAAGTAGAGGACCCGAGCAGACCCCACGCCAATGAGGGAAGCAAGGAGCCAGCTTTTAAGCCACTCCCATCCTAAACTGGAGGCGAGACAGATACAAAGACGTTGGTACAAGTGGTTATCATGAGACTTTCACTTCTGATGGATAAAGCAAAAGGCAGGAGTTAGCTCTCTACTGAGACAACCCCAAAGTGGACAGTAGCTATAGCATGCCGGTTTTTCAGACACTGTACATCATACGGGAAGGGTGCTGGTCCCAGAGAGATGAGAAATGAACAAGGTCACCCTTACAATCGTTGCAGCTCTCTGCGTGGTGTGGAGCCCAGCAGACGCCTTGAGTGAAGAAACAGAGCAGAGAGTCTGTGGAGAAAAAGTCGGCCAGTGGTGCTGTGATGCTATTTGTAGGCGGACTTGAAGAATTTCAGGTGTGTGCTATAAAGCCCGAAACAACCATTAAAATAACTGAACAAAAAGTTAAAGCTAAGAAGCTTACAAAGAAGTTTTTTTTAAATCATAAGAAAGATCTTATTAATCCACTGAAAGTCAGTGAAGTTAGGGGAAAAAGAATAAAGGAGACAATGGCACAAATAGCAAAGTGATAGCTTAAAACCTAATCAGATAAACAATCCCATAAAATGTAAATGGTCTAAATACACCCAATTAAAAGGCAGAGACTGTTGATTACATTAAAAAAGCAAGGTTCAGCTCTATACTGCCTACAAGAAATACATTTTAATATGAAAACACCGGTAGATTACAAGATGAAAAAATGGATGCAGCATGCTAACACGAATGAAAATAAAGTGAGAGTAGTTATACTAATATCAGACAGAGCTGATTTTAAAGTAAAGAATATTGGCAGAGATGAAGGTCATTTCACCATGATAAAGCAATAATTTATCAAGGGGACAAAATAATTCTAAATGCTCATGCACCTAATATCTGAGCTATGAAATCCAGCAAAAACTGACAATCTGCAAGGAGAAATACACAAATCCACATTTATGGCTGGTGATGTTAATACCCCTCTCTCAATAAGTGAACAAAATAATAGAAAAACAGTAAGGATGAGGAGAATTTGAACAGCACTGTCATGCAATTTGACCTGACATTTATAAAACACTGTACCCTAAAAAGGCAGAAACACATTCATTTCGAGGGACGTTGGTCAAAAGACAATGCTATAGGCCATTTAAAAAGTCTTAAATTTAAAAGGATTCAAGTCATACAGTGTATATTTTCTGATCAAAATGGAATTAAACTACAAACAAATAGAAAATATCACCAGAAAATCCCCCAAGTATTTGCAAACTAAAAAACACACTTCTAAATAACCCGTGGGTCAAGGAAGAAGTAAAAAAGAGAATTAGAAAGTATTCTGAATGAAAGGAACATGAAGACATTACATGTCAAAATGTATGAGATTCAACGAGATAGTACGTAAGGAGAATTTATAGCACTAAACACCTGTATTAGAGAAAAAGGAGTTTGGAGCTGATGACCTTAACTCTCACCAGCATAAGAAATAAATGGATGGTGGTGTCTCAAACCGAAATTAAGAACACAGGAAGAGGGGGGTGTTTATGAATGAGACCCTCTCATTTACCCAGAGTATCCAGGAAGTTAAAGGGATTTTGTGGTAGGTGATTCTCAAAGTAGGCGACAACTGCAGCCTGGATAGATCTATAGAGTTTAAAATTTCAGAATGTAGAGGTCGTTGAACCACAAGAGTCAAGTGTGTAGTGTGAGATGAGTAGATGACCAAGCACTGAGCCCAGGGGACAGTGATATTTGAGGGGTAGAAGGAAAACCAGGAGGTGATGAATTGGATCAGAGAGAAGGGAAAACAGAAAGAGGGCATCGCGGTGGCAGGGAGGGTTTCGGGGACGAGAGACTGACGGTGACAAACACAGCAGGACGGTCCGTGGAGGAAGCGATCCCAGGATCCACTGCATCTGGCTTTAGGAAGCTCTCGGCCATGTAACCAAGAGCGCTTCAGGGGAAGCGGGGAGGAGCGGGGCCACCCGCGGAGTTAACGGGGGCCGGGAAGCCACAGCAGTGCGTGTGACATTCTTTTTGAGCAGTTTAGATGAACGGGGGGAAGAAATAATTCTTAGTTCAAGTAGAAAATGGCAGCAAGAGAAGGTTTTCAAAGTGGAGAGCACTTGAGCACGTTTATGGGAAAAGCGGCAGGAGAGACGTGACAGGCAGAGGTTGGGGACACAGGAGGTGGGTCCGTGATGAGCAGCATCCCGGGGAAGCTGTTGTACAAGCTGCAGGGCGTAGATGGATGGTGGCCCTTGGCCAGGAAGAGCCATCCGTTGTCCTTCGAAGAGGAAAGAAACAGATGACGTGGGGATTTCAGAATGTGGGAGAGTCTCAAGCCTTAACCTTGAACTCGGTCTTATGATGAAGGCGGGGGTGGGGAAGCCGGAGCCTAAATTTTAAGGTGCATGCCCTCAGAGGCAATGAACTGCACAGAAAACGTTCTTGACCTTGCGTGGTTTTACGTTTATAACGTGTCTCTTATGAATACCTTCGTGTTCAGATTAGTCAGGAGCGGGGTGCACTGGGAACCCCACACCAATATTCAATTCGCTATGAAGATGTCTGCACCAGTTGGAAGGTGAGTGGGGTACAGAGGCACTGTGTCGGCAGGTGGAGGTAAATCAAGTCGCCATTACCTGTTCCCTGCGAAGACTGTAAAGAGCTTATACACTTAGAAGAAATTGGCACTTTCACTAGTAATCAGAAGAAGAGACATAAAACCCACAGGAAAACGTTCTTCTCTTTTTTAACTGTACGAGATTCAATAAAGGTAATTTATAGTATAGCAGTTAGGATCTGGTCGTTGACTCCGTCTGCTTGAGTCTGAATCTTGTCTCCACCTTGTACTTCTTACAAGTGAATAATCTCACTTCTCCGGGTCTCCGATTCCTTATCTATAACAGGAGAATACAAACAGTGTCTACCTCATCCGAGGCTGAGGCAACGCGTGTGAGGCTCACAGCACAGGGTGAGGACGCAACAAAAGCAAGCTGTGGTTATCTGGGCAGTGGGAGACTGCAAATTGGCACAACCTCTGGAAAAAGCAAATGGGTAATATGTCTTAAGACGTTTTTAAATATGACTCCCCATATAGGTATCTTTTATAAGAAAGTAATGAAAAAAAAATTACTGAACCAAGAAATCATGTCTGCCATTTTCTCTGCTAGCTCTCTAGCGATTATCACAGAGCTGAGCTCAAGTAAATATCTGGCCAGATGCATAAACAAAGATCTACATGGGAAGGGGTTCGTGGTAGTACTATTTACAACCCTGATAAACGGCTTCATGTATTATGGCAATCCGTACAATGGAATATTATGCAACCATTAAAATGACATTTTTGAGGAATATCTAATAAAAGTGTAAATTATTCACAGAATAGTGTTAAGGAAGAAAAAGCAACAGCTCAGATGCAAATTCACACATGCAGTATCATCCAAATTCTGTAATACATTTACACATATGTATGGAATAAAAAGAAAGAAATTAAGCATCAGCCAGAGGTAACTGAGTCTGCTACAGGTAATTTCTTTTTGCTTCACATATGGGCTTGTGTTTGTAGATTTTCTACAGTGAGTATCCATTATTTTTATAACCAAAGAAAGAATTTCTTCCAACAGCTCATTACAGATAGTTGAAAAGAAATAATCGTCTATAGCCAATAAGGAAACACTTTGGAACTGGGCGATAATAACCCAAGAGAGAGAACATTTCATCCCTCGGGGTTTAAAAAAGAAACACCAAGTTCAGGTACGTTCCCGGAACGTGGTGTAAAGAAACGGCCAAAACCTACTGTGAAGCAAACACACGTGCAGTCAGACCCTCAGGACGGCTCCCGCAAACCGCTTCTCACGTGCAAGGCTTCGCGTGTGAACCAGGAAGCTTCGCCACCTAATTTTAATTTCTAATGTGCCTGCTGCTTATCCTCAGCTATTTTCTCTGTTTAAAATCCATTAGTATAGATGAAGCAATCAGCTTATATTTTATGTGCCTGGTTCCATATTATTGTTGTGCATTTATAACTGGCCTCTGGAGTTTAGTCTCGCCCTTAATGATTTAGCTGTGCAAGATGTTGCACCGATTTATTAGAAGGGAGATGAGAAACAGACTATGCATATTAAATGTAAAGATTTCTCTACAGTCTGCTCAACGGCCAACGAGAAGCCCATCGTTTCCCTTGGACCAGATGTTGCCCTTTCTCCAGTGACTGTCACGGAGCCTAGGAGTCCCACCAGTTGGCATGTCGGTTCATTAATTCCCAGACCAGACCAAGACCCGTTTGAGCTCGGAACAGCTCACGTCTGACAACGGGTTTGCACTTGGCCTTCCTAAATGACGTGACGGGCTTGGGGCGGCCTCAGAGGCCGTCTGAGGTGCTCAAGCCTCTGGCTTCCAGGCTGACACGGTTTTCATGAAGTCCCAAAGCCCTGGGTTCAGCAGAGGACTCTGCAGAGAATTCCTACACGTTCAAGGGCACCTGTCTCTTCAGTCAATGAACCCCTGGATTTGCAGGAGCCTAGAGGATGTGTTTCTTTTCAGAAAATGGAGAAAAGGGGCCAAAACAGAGACCAGTATCTGCCAAGTCCACGTCCCCTCAAACTATGCCCCATTTGTGCACGCCCCCACCCCCTCCCACTCCAACATGCAGGCTGGTGCCCATGGAAGAGAGTATGCGTGGAAAAGCGGTCTGGATGGAGCCGTGGGTGAAGGGAACAAAATTTCCCATGGTGCTTTAGGGTGACTTGTCAATCACAGACCCCCATTACCTCCCCTTGCCCCACAGCAGTGGGCCCATGACCCAAGCTGCCCAATGAGACTATCCCACCCCCTCAGCCACAGTGATGGGGTCAAGCGTGGTCATGTGACATCAGCAGGCCCAATCAGAAACTCCCGTGTCACTGAGACTTTGCAAAGAGTTCTCCTCGTTTTGTGGGGTTGGGAGCTGAGAAAGGAGAGTTCTGGAATGCCAGAGGTCGACAGCGTGGCCACTGGGAGCAGACGTTCGACGGCAGGTCTGCCATTTCCCGAAGCGTGACGTGAGCAACGTGCTTCTCAGTTTCCTCACCTGCGAAGCGGGGCTAACGACCGCATCACCCCTCCCCAGAAGCACCCTGAAGATGACACAGGTGACTGTCACTGACGCTGAATGAGCACCTGCTACGGGGCAGGCACGAGCCAAGCCTTAGCTTGTGACGACGTCTTTATGACCTTGCTGCTACCCGCAGAGAGCTGCCAGGGCATCGGACCCGAGAGAGAGCCGCTGAGGGTGAGAGGGGTTTAAGTCACACACACTGGCGATGTCCTGGATGCAGCAGGCCTTGAGGTCCGTACCCCGCAGAGTCTCCCGGGATCGCGAGTCAAAATCCCCCCTAACTGAAGCCGGGGTGTATCACATGCACTGAGTTCTAATCACGATAAATTAATACACCACCCAGTCTGAGGAAACCAAAAAGATCTCTTTGTGTCAGGTTATTAAATTGCATTTTTTTCCTCCTTGAAAGAGGGTCCCTTTTTGAAAAATTTCTGGGAGAAAAACATTAGAGCTGAATTTTCTTCCCAACCCAAGTCCCAAAACTCACCACGCTGAGAGTCGGTGGAAAGGTATGGACCTGGTCATCTGGCCATTTTTCCTTCTTTGTGGAATATGTTGTCTTTTTAACAGCGATTTCTATTTGTATTTGCTGCAAGTAGAATTTTCCATTATTCTCTGACACCCAGATCAGTCATTGCTTTTTATTATGCTCTGAATTAGAAAGAAACATGCCCCTGCTGGCAACTTTATTTGAATTCCTCTGTTAGGTTCACGGTGCGTAGAGGCCGAGATCACCACCGAGTTCGAGAGAGGCGGCCGCCGCACGTGGCTTCCTGTCCCCGCGCTGCGCCTCGTCCTTCCGGCTGGACGTTCCTGCGCTTTTAGCAGCTGTTGGCCTCGGTCACAAGGGGAGACAATGGAGAGAGTCCCTCCTTCATCCGATTTTAAACTAGAAACGGCTCCCTCCTCCAAGCGGTGTCTGGGTCCTTCACCTGCATCATTTTACTTATCGCCATGGCAACCCCAAGATGCAGGTGCTGCGTCCCCATTTCACAGACCGGCAGGAAACACGCGGAAGGCTGTGCAGCGCCGAGCGGCAATGTGGCGGGTGCTGTTACATGTGCCAGGGGCGTGGGGGTCCCTGGACACACGTGGAAGGCACACAGCCGCCGGCAGAGACTTTGTCACCCGCGGTTCTCAGCTCCGCTCCTGTGTTTGGACCGCGTTTGGACTGCACTTTCGGGCACAGAAGTGTGGGAGGGAGAATCGCCCGAGGGCATCTGCGAGCCCAGGGGGTCCCCACGGGGATGTGTGTGAGCAGCTGAAGGACATCACAGCTGATAAGAATCTACCTTCCACCCAGCGCGACCGTCCCGCCATCGGATCGGCGACCTCCACGCTCAGGAGCTGGGAGAGGGCCGCATGAAAGGCGCCGTTGCAGAACGCAACAGCTCCCGCCCTTTCCCTCCTTCTCCTGTTCCTCCCCCTCCCCTTCCTCCTGACCTCTCTGTTCCGCACGCTAAGCCGAGCTCTGTGCCACCCCCACGCCTCGGAGCGGTCAGCACATTCCGAGGTCCGCTGCGTGTGCGGTGCGCCCTGGGCGCACGCCTGGGAGAGAGCTGTCAGCCCCGGCCGCCCGCGGCCCAGGCTCTCCTGCCCGTAACTCTCCGATGCCCTTCCTTGGCCGGTAGGAAACCCTGCGATGGCCCCTCGGCGGGCCACAGATATCGGGGCTCTTGTGGAGGCGCAAAAGGCGAGCACATCCATTTCCGTCGTCAGTAGCAACGTCATACCAACGCTGAGCCGCTGTGCGTCCATCTTGGCTGTGCTTTGGTCCCGAGCCGTCACCTACATCCTCACGGGTCTCAAGCCAGGGCTTCGCTTAGATCCGAAAGCTGGGGAACTGCACTAAAATTACATGCTTCGCGTTAGTCTTCGTGGAAAAATAGAGACCCCTCCCCCCCCAACCACGTCTAACGCATGCGAAACCAGCCAGGATGTCAAACGAGGCAGCGGGCGGGGAGCGCGCCAGAGCTCGGATCTGCAGAATGGGGAGCACGAGGATGCTGGAGGCTCCCAGAGGCAGCCGAACCGCAGGGCCCAGGCCTCGGGCTTCCACAGACACCCTCACTGCTGATGCCCACCGCACGTTCAGAGGATTCCCAAAACCAGCCTTGGGTCCGACAATTCTCTGGAAGGACTCGCAGAACTCATCGAAAGCCGTTATGCACCCAGTTATGATTTATGACGAGGAAAACACACCAGCCAACATCAGCCAAAGGGCAGAGTCTGGGAGGGTCCAGAAGCGAGGTCTCTATCGCCGTCTGTCCCTGGAGTCAGGACATGTGACTTTCCTGCACCGATGTGACAACAGGCATGAAACATGGCCAACCAGGGAAGCTCACTCTCGCTTCAGCGTCCAGAGTTTTTACTGGGGCTCCATGACCCAAGCATGGTTGATGGACGGATTGCCTGGGTGACTGAACTTGGTCTCCAGGTCAGAGGATGCCAGTGGCCACCCAACACCCACACGACATGGCGGCCCGTCCGGTAAGCCTAGCCTCCAGCCTATGAGCGGCGTGGCCAGCCTTTCTCTTAACCAAAGACGCTACGAACAGCTCTGATAGAGGTCACCACCCAGAAACCGTGGTCCGAGGCCAGATCTCTCTTCGGGCAAAGCCAAGTTCTTTACTACGCCGGGACCCAGAGGAAGAGCGTGGGCGGGGGTGGTGCAGGAAGGCCGTGGGGCGTGAGTGTGTAAGACAAAGAGCCCCACTGAAGACAAATTAGACTCCGAAAATCAGAATCTCAGAATGGATGGTGTCAAGGGGCAGGACGGGGCCTTTGTGATTTTAGGGTTAGTAATTGCGGACTCTCGTCCTCTTCTCTGCCCCGTTAATGTCCCCGGCAGTGAAGGCCAGCCCCGTCCACGACTTACCCTCCCTTCTCGACAGCCGGGGCTGATGCATTCCCAAGCACAGCACGGCAAAGACCAACTAACGATAACGCAGTCGCTCGCCCTCACTTTATACTCCGTATTTCCCCGCTTATTGAGTTGAAAATTGTAACTCTATTATTAATTCATTAAGAAACATAATTTCATGCAAAATAATGTGCTTACCCTCTTTTATTAGGTTAAGGTGGCGTGATTATTCGCGCTGTGTCAGGAGTGAGCAATGTGCTCCCCGGGGACTGAAGAAGCGGCTTCGTTTCTCTTCGGTCGGATCCGAGAAGCCGGGAAGCGGTGACAGTGGCCCTGGATCTTCAGCGCCTTGCCCGTCGGGTCTGAGCGAGGCGTCTGGCGGGAGACAGTAGGTGAGGGGAGGACGATGGGTGAAGATGGTTTAATAGCGTTTCTGTCTGGCTGGCGGGAGCTGACCTTCAGTACCTGGGCTTGGCAGGGCGTGAAGGAGCTCGTTTATACTCCATAAGCTCGTGGAGTACCGGAACCCATGCGTATTCCACTGTACGCGAAAAATCCGAGGTTTTGTTTTAGATGGACGCGTTACTGGCAAGGGCCCGGTCAAGAAAGAAGACCCAAGACGATCTCCTGTCCCTTCCCCAGTAGACGACCACCGACCCCAGGTCCTGTCCAGCCACACCCCTCGCTGATGCCCCCACTGACCCCTCTCTGAGACCCCCCGCCCCCGGCATGCTCCTGAGCCCCAAGCATTTAGAGAAAACTTAGCCACTCCGGAGATGTCCTGCACGCTAACCCTTCCATGCCGGCCCTGGCCAGCGTCACCGTGGTGGGACGCGAATTGAAATCTCAGGTTTGGGGACAAGTGAGAGGATGGCCTTTTCATTTTGCCATTTTTCTTCTTAAAACACCTCCGCTAGACTTTTGACCCCTGGAGTTGGACATGAGGTCACTTCTAACAAAGAAGAATAATGACGAACGGAGATGGGAAAAGAGCAGAAATTTTCCTACAACCAGACGGGCAGCGAGAGAGAGATGGCTGTGCCCCCACACGACACTGGGGGAGAGAGGTGGCCACAGGAGGCGGCGGAAACGAGGCAACCTGACAAACTGGACCAAAGTGGAGACTGTCGTGGCAGAGGCTGGCGGTCTGGGGCTATCAAAAGGAGTTACATTCTGCTCTATATTAACACTCTCCGTTTTTGTTCCCTTAAATGGCCGATCTTGTTTTTCATGAGGATGTTTTCTAATACCCTCGACTTTTTGTCTCGTTTCGCTTAACTCGCCTGCCCTTTGTGGGCTGTCTGTCCGTTGGCCTGGGGCTCTCGGGGCTGCATTCTGTGTGGATGCAGGTGACACCCATGCTGGGCTGCACCTCAACACGGACTCTGGAAACGGGCCATGTGACCCTAGGTGGCTCTTTTCACTTCCTCGAGTCTCAGCTTTCTTGGTGCAGAATGAGGCACAGAAGGGCCCCGGGCTCACCTAGGTCACGGGCTCAGCACTGAAACGTGTCTGAAACGGTGACTTTGGTCCACACATGTAAATAATGCATTTACGGGTAAAACTTTTGTTTCGGTTTTGTTTGTTTGTTTTTCCCAGAAAGGCACCTTGGTCCTGCCCACTCATGGGGTTCGGGACACCCCCCTAACCTATTGCTTAGGGATGAGTTTCATCCCTTGGTTGGGGGGATGTCCCCTGGAGCTGACAGCCCTCGACACCTGCCGGGCGCCCCTGGGAGACCCTGAGATCTGCACCCAGACCTTGCGCCCCTCTCCTTACTGACATGTCTACATGAGGCCCTGAAGGTCCCTGAATTCATTACCTGGGTGACGACTGAGGAGGGGACGTCCACCGAGTTGCTGGACTCGGCCACCCGGCCACCGTCGGTAGAGGCACCTGGCCCCACGTGTCGGACCCCGGGCGCGTGTGTGCCTCCTGCTCTGACTCAACGCACCCGAATCCCCAGGCGACGCTGCCGGCGGGACGAGGGGGCGTAACAGAAAGCAGGAGGGTTGACACTGAGAGACTGTGTCAGGAGGGACCCTTTGGACTGAGGGGTGTCTTCACTTAGGCACCCCGAGGCAGAGCCTGAGGCCACAGCTTGGGTGCAAGTGGCTCATTTGGGAGCAGACCCCAGGGAGCGTGGCTGACGCTGCTGCAGGGAGGGGGCTGACCCTGTCACCCAGGAAGGCCCCCCTGAAGGACCCACGGACGTCCCCCACTCTCTCCCACGGCCGCTGGTGAGGAGGGGCACCCACGGCGTGACCGTCCAGCCCTGCAGGCCCTGCCGGGGCTCCCTCAGGGCAGAGGACTCCAGCAACGGGGAGCGGCCCCCACAACCGGCTGGAAGCGGGCGTGGCCACGGCAGGGCGGGGGTGTCGGGGTGTCCTCAGTGCGGCAGCGGAAACCGGCTGGCCCAGCTCCTGGGGAGAGGTGGCTGGTCTGGCTGGGGAGGGGTCCCCGTGGACACCCTGGCGGGTCTCACCCAGCGCGTGCCCAGGGGCCGGGCGCAGGTCCCTGACTGGCGTTTTTGGTGCAGGTGTAACGGACGCCCGCGGGCCTCACGCTTCCGAGAAGAGCCGGCAGGGGGCGCAGCCGCCGCCCCGCTCTGCTCCTGTCCCCGCGCGCGCGGCTGGAAGGGGCCGCTCCCGGGTTGTCCCGGGGGAGGGCGGTGCACACGCCCCGCTGGGGCCCCCTCGCCTTCCTTCACCCCTCCACGCCTGGTCCGACTTCACTTATCCTCCCCACAGAACCCTGCAGCTAAAGCCCCCAGGCCTTCTGAGCCTCTGGAACATTCCCCAGGTGCCCAAGCTCCAGCCCACACTTGCTGGTCGCTGTTTTGTGCAAACGCAAAGAACTTTGAGCAGGAGCCGAGAGGGAGCGAGGGCGCCGGCGGAGCAGCGGGGTCTCGCCGCGCCCGGGGGTGGGTGGGGGAGGCGCGGGGGGCACGCACGGGGGACGTGCACGGGGGTGGGTGAGAGACACCCACGGGGGACGCGCACGGGGGACGCGCCCGGGGGTGAGTGGGGGACGCACACGGGAGACAAGCACGGGGGACGCGCACAGAGGACGCGCCCGGGGGACACACCCGGGGGTGGGTGGGGGACGCGCACGGGAGACAAGCACGGGGGACGCGCACGGGGGGCGCGCACGGGGGGCGCGCGCTCACGGCCCTGGCGGCTGGGGACCGGGTGATCAGACTGTTTTCATGGGATTAGCAGAGGCGGGGTGTCAGCAGGGTGCCTGCCCCCTCAGCAGGGGGCCTGAACGGCCAGCCGGGGCCAGGCACCCATGTCCTCTCCCACGCTGCCCCCAATTCCGGCCAGCCCGGGCAGGCCGCGCTCAGGCAGGAAGCCCACCGGTGTCTGTAACCCGCCCAACCTCTGTCACCAGGGAGAGTGGACAGGACCGCCCCCTCGTGATGCCCCGAACATCACCGGCGGCATCATCCCCCCCCCCCACAACGTGCGGAGCCGCCCAGCCCCCATGGCCCGCAGGACAGAGGGGGGAGTCCAGGCCTGGAGCCCCTCAAACCTCCCTTTGATCCTGACTCCTGCTCTGTCCAAGCGTGCACCCCGGGGCCACTTACACTCCCGCTCTGTGCCCCCAGAGCCTCCTGCACGCAGCGGGGGTCTAGCAGGGTCGCCGCGAGGCGCTGGCCCAGGGGAGGTCTGGATAACCGTTGGTCAGCACAAGAGCACGCGCCCCCTCCCCGGCCATCTCTGTGCGTGGCTGCCCCTTCTCGCAGGACCCAGTCATACTGGTTTGGAGCCCACCCCAGCGACCTTGGCTTAGCTGGATTACACCTGCTCAGACCCTATCCAAGCCAGGTCACATTCACAGGTGCCGGGGCTTAGGACGTCAGTATAACTTTTCGGGGACACTATTCAACGAGGCAGTTGGAGGGGAGATCATTATTCTGCCCGCTCACTCGGAGGCTGCCTTGTCCCAGGTGCCACCTCCACGTGCCCGCCGAAGGCGACATCGTCAGCTTTTCACGCCGGGCTGTGTGGACACAGGTGTTCTGGTCGGGACCGGCTTTGCTCACACATTGCTGGAGGCTGTGATTTCTGTGGGGAGGTAATTACCCGGTTCTATTCATTCGAAAACAGGAAGCAGACGCTGCCACCCAGGCTGGGTCCTGCTCTCCCGGGCGACACAGTGCGTTCCACGGCTTCTGGTGTCTCGCTTCTGGTTTCCAATTTTCTAATGATTTCGGTCGGCTATTCCCCATGGCCGAAGCCTTCTGGCTCCGTCCTTATTGAAAGTCTTTAGGTGTTGAATTTAATCTCATTTTGCGATTCATGGGGAACATATTCAGAGTTTGGCTCATTTTTGTTTTTCGAAAGGACTAGGACAATTAGCTCACGTGAACAACTGTGCTACACTTGTCCCTCATCACACACTCCTTCCGTACCTGTCCCCAGAAGCCTCTGGGGTGTGTGTTTTTGAAACAATAACAAAAGAACAATAAATTTCCACTCGGGGTTGCTGTCTTGGACAGATGGCTCACCGCTTTCTCATCATTTAGCAAAAGAACAATTTTCTTCGCTACCAGAGCTTGTTGTCTTTATATTTAATTAACTCTTCCACTTTTAGTCAGTAAATCAAGCAGCAAATTTCCTGGTCCCTAAACTTGAACGCAAGGACTTGTGGGTAAAACCTCGTGCTTCAAATTTCACTAAGCTGTTCAATCCAAACTCGTGTTTAATGAAAAGACCAAAGACCAGGAGTCTAGAGACCTGGATTGTCACCTGACTCTGCCACTTAATCACCGGGTGACCTTAGGGGAGGCCAGTAACCTCTCAGCGTCTTCCTACCTCTCCTGTAAAACAAGGATCATGCTACTGGCTCTTCACTTAACTCACAGGCCTGCTGGGAGAAGACAGTGAGGAAATTCATGCAAAGCCACTTTGCAGGTGGCACGAAGCTCCAGCAGAACGGGTGCCGTGTGTCACCCTGCACGGCTGCTCTGAACTGATCTGCTAGGAGTCAAGGGCACAGGGACCCGACCAGACCAAGGTTTGCTGCGCGGCCACTCGCGAAGACCCTGGAGCCTGTTTCTTCGTGTCCTCAGCATGACCTTCAGAAGTTTCCCGTAAGGAAGGACCAGACCACTCCACGGAGCCGTGGCCGTGACCCACTGGAGGTGGTCCCAATGCGGTTACTATTTCTTAAGAAGACAGCCAATCCTTCCTGGCCGAGTGATCAAACATTCTTCCAAACGCCAAGACCCGGGATGGAAGGGATGCGAGCCGGGGCCAGGCCTTCACACCAGGATGACGGGGTCGGGCCCCAGAAGATGTGAGGAAACGTGAGTCCGGGCTTGGTCTTCTATGTGGGGCATCTGGGGAGCCGACCGACCCCGTGGCACGGGAACCACTGCATGATCGGAAAGCACCGGATTCTCTGGCGTTGTCCGCATCGAACCCGATGCACCATCCAGGGGGCCAGGGGTGGCAGGCGGGGAGGATGCTGCCCTCCCTACCGGACAGAGGACAGAAACGTTTGCCTCCGAGCACCCAGAGCCAGGCACAGTGTCTGCTGAGAACAGGGAGGAGGGAAACACCCGATGTCACAAGGATTCAGGGCTGGAGGTCACCTGGAGGTCGCCGCTGAGCTCAGGGACCGGTGTGCTGTAACAGAGGAGCCCGCTGTGGTTCGTTGCTGTTTCCCCCTCAGATGAAGTCTTGGGAGGAGGGACGGCCTGTCTGAGAAGAGACCCCGCCATGCCCAGGAGGGATGGGAGGGCGGGAGGGCCATCTCCCCTCCCCTGCAGCGGCTGGAGCGCTCATCGGAGACCCCGCTTTGCGGGCCAGGAAAGGGGCTCAGGGTCACGGGGCCAGGTGGCAGTGCAGTTGACCCTGGCCCCGGGCCCATGGGCTCTCTGTCCAGTGCTCTGTGAACCCCCGCGGAGGTGGTGTGGGTGCACGGCCCTGTGCACCCAACTCCTTCACCGTGGCAAACGAATGCTCTGCCTCCGTCTTCCTCCATTCTGAGCGTCGTGACTAGGTGAACACTGATGCCCGGCACCCAAAGGTGCTGCTTTGTCAACAAGAAATAGAGACCAGCTCGGTCTGGATTAAGGAAGGAAAGGCGATGGGATGGCCATGTTCCTGAATGGTCCAGGGGCTCAGCCATGATTTCAGGGCCCTGTGTTTGTCTTCCTCCCTCCCTTTCCCTCCCTGCTCCGACTCCCCTCCACCCTTCCCCTCCCCCATGTCCTCTTCTCCCCTCTCCTCTCTCTCTCCACCTCTCTTCTCCACTTTCTTCCATCTCATTTTGTTTCCAGATGGATTCTTGCCTCAGGTGGCAGAATGGCTGCCAACAACTCCAGGCTGCCATCAACTCCAGGCTTCCACCCTCAAAGCTCCAGAAAGAGAGGTTCGGGCCTCCCAACCATTCCTACAGAAACCCTGGGCCACCCTGGCTAGCACTGACAGGGTCACCTGCTCATCCCTGAGCCAGTCGCTGTGGCCAAAGGGACATACTGGTTGGCTTAGCCCAGTCACTTGAGTGAGGTCCGACCCAGCCAGAGCCCGTGGCAGTGGGGCCCGGGGAGGGAGACACTCCCCAAGGACCCTGGTTTCACTGTTAACAAGGAACGGCGAGGGTAAGTCGAGTAGGCAAACAACACTGTTCTGTGTACGACAATTAATCTTCAGTTCCAAATTCTTAGGAAAATGTCAGGCTATCGGAGGGAGCATTTATTTAAAGAAGTGCAGTGTTTAATTTTAAATGTGATCCTTCAAAGAATTAAATAAGAATCAAAAAGCCAAATTCCAGAGATGCTCATAACCACGCTGTTTAAATAGTAAAGCAACCGCTCGCCACATGGCTGGGCCCTTAGCCAAGCGAGCCGGGCAGCTCCCGGCGGGATTCAGAAGGTGGCAGGACACGGGACGCACCTCGGAGAGGAAGGGAGGCGAACGCTGGGAACAAACCACGTCTGTGCTGTGCAACCCCGAAACCTCCGGTGCTCAGGGCGAAGACGGGGCGCCTCGTAGGGAAATGCGGGAGCTTCCATTTGTTGGCACAGCAAGCTGATAGGCGATTCTTTTGTGTGTTATAAATGAAATAAGAAAAACACTCAAACAAATGAATTTTGTCCAGGGGAAGCCTCGTCTTCCCACCAGCCTGGCTCCCACCAGCCCCCCCAGACCCCAAAGTCCACAGCCCTCTCTGAGTCACCAGGAGGACAAGCTGGGACCCAGCGTCTGTCCGAGTGAACATGTGGAGACAGGTGAGTTCGGAGGTGTTCTCACAGCTGGCTGAAACGGCTCTGGGAGGTGTGCTGGGGCCCGTGGTGTCCCCCCAAAATTCACATCCTTCCCGGAACCTCAAATTGTGGCCATAATTGGAAACAGAGTCTTCACAGAGGTAATTAGTACAGACGAGGCCGTGCCGGAGTGGGGCGGACCCTCGATCCAATGTGACCAGTGTCCTTCCCAAGAGGAGACAGAGACACAGGAAAGACAGCCGTGGGGTGACAGGCAGAGGGTGGAGGGATGTATCCCTAAGCCAAGGGACTCAGGCTGCCACCTCAAAGAGGCGAAGATGACGTGGGGTGGAGAGTTTGGAGGGATACCTTGACTTTGAACTTCTGGCCTCCAGAACCACGGGAGAATAAGCACCCCCCCACACCCACACACACACCCCAGTCTGTGACACTTGGTTACAGCGCCCCAGGGCACTCACACAGGGTGCAGGATCCAGGAGTCCAGACTTGTGGGGGTCACTGTGAAATCTGCCAGAAGCCACTGGGAAGCAGCTCCAGGTTGGACCACGGAAGGGAACAGACCCTGAGGCCACCAACCATGTCGGTGACCCAAGCCAAGGGCGCGTCTTCAGCCCAACGTGCTCCGGGCTGGCTTCTCAAGTGACAGGCGCCTCCTGCAGGTCCCCTCACGTCACGTCTTCAGAGGTGCTTCCTCATCCCCACCCCCACAACTGCCCCTCATCACAGCACCACCGGTGCTGCCTGTCCAGTCCCGCCCAACCTCCACCGGTCTCCAAAAGCCACCGCAAGGGACCTCGCTCTCAGTGAAAATTACGTGCTGGTCTGTCACCGTAGCTTTGACAGTGACAGCCAACCCCTCCATGTCCCCAGTTGACAGGTGAGCTTCTTCGGGGCCCGGCTCATGTCTTGTGGGACTTGGCCCTGGGACCTCCCAAGGGGGCGGACACACAGCCACGGCCAGCAGATACATGAAGGAATGAGATGGAGTAGCCAGGTTAGGGGAGCAGGGCTGGGGGCGAGCGCCAGGCAGGCTTCAAACAGCCCTCCCCAAATTAAAGAGTCACCCCAAGGAAGAATAACCAGATTTCAGGCCGTTGACCTCCTTCCACCACTCACTCTCTGCAAGGACACGAGGAGGCGTCCTGTCCATCACCCCCCCGGGAAGGCGAGGAGGCTGGCTGCCTTGCCTGAGCCACACGGGGGACGTGAACCCCAGCAGTGCCAGCTCCCACGGCCCCTTCTTATTCCGCTTCCCGAGACGCTGTCCGATGCTGGCCAACGGGGCCATCTCATCCTTGCTCCCACCTGTCATGGGGTACCTGAGCCCCCAAACTGGAACCAGATTGCCGGGACTCAGACTTTGCCTCAGACACTTCCAGAATTCGGAGCCCTGGGCCCGTCACTGAACCAATCTGGGTTCACTTTCCTCATCCATAAAACAGGATTCGAATGGCTTCTGCCTGATGGAATTGTCATGAGGACAAAGCAGTGTCATGCGTGGAAGGAACCCAGTGACGGCACGTGACATCACAGAGCCACCGTCGACACCTCCTCACCTGCTCACTGATCTGGCTCAGGGAAGCATGGGAAAGAGAGAGGAAAGTGGACGCTGGTGGTCAGAGGCTGTCCCCTTGCTGTTCAGCACGGCTGGGACCTGTTCTGAGTGTCGCCCCCTAAAAGCGTGAGCCCGGCCACGGTGCCGCCTCCGACACATGCTGCGAGTGACGTGTGTCATTTCACCACTGCTAGGGACCACGTTTAAAAAGCCATAAGAGAAAAATATATAACATTTATTTTTACATTATTTTATATTATACTATAACATTTAACCCAATATATCAAAGGTATGACCATTTCAACATATAATCGATATAAAATTGTTAATGAAATATTTTACACCCTTCTTTTTCTACTGAGTCTGAAATCTGGCGAGCATTTGACGGGGCCCGTCTTGGTTACAACGAGCCACATCTGAAGTCATCGGGAGCCACATCTGAAGTCATCGGGAGCCACACATGGCTCGTGGCCACTGTGCTGGAGAGAGCGGCTGGAAGAGGCTGGAGTTGGGCAGTGTCCTGAGAACAGCATTGTGTCTAAGAGGCAACGGCCTGGGTGGTCCATGCAGTCCAGCCCGGACATGGCACGAACACGTGCTCTCCACGGACCGCCCAACTGTGATGCCACCACCGTAAGACTGAGGGAGCCACGTGCTTTGTCCCACGTGAAGCTGCCGGCAGCCCGTGGAAGCACAAAGCCTGCAGGAACCGGCTCCGGCTGGCTGCTCAGAACCAACTCCATGTCAAGCTCTGCTTCGCAGGGGGAGCCTTGGAGGCTCGAGCTCTCAGAAAACCCGGCAGAGGCGACATCGAGGCTTGGAGGCGGATGGCCTCGGGGGCCAGGAGCTGGGCTTCCAGAGGCCGAGAGTGAGCTCCGTCCCTTTCAGGGCCAGCCCGCTTCATACACGCCACAAAGCCCCTGGTTCCCGGGCAGCCGACATCCCCCGAGGCCACTGCTGGCTGGCTCCCCAGGGAGCAGCCCCAGTGGGGAGGCCGCAGCTGCCCAGTGCCGGCCCGGAGTTCCGCACCCTCGGGCTCAGGCAGGGTCTCACACAGGAAGAAAGCTCTCGTCTCAGCCTCGTACGGTCCCAGCTTGGGTCTCGGGCTCCCGCCGACCAGCTGCGTGACCTTGGGCATTTGCTCACCCTCTCCAAACCTTGTTTTCTCAAACCTATAATACGATCAGAATCACCTAACCTCTCTGAGCCTCCATTTCCTTGTCTGCGAAATGGGAATAACAGAGGTTATTGAGGGGATGAGTTAATATACATAAACACACTCGTACTGTTGGCCGACACCTAATTCGAACCACGGGTCAGATAATACCGTGGTGTCGCTGTCATCACCGTCATGGGTGTGAAGCGGAAAATTAGCTCGTTGGGTCCTATTCCTCGTTTGAGACAGCAGGACCAGAGACCAGGGAGGTCACATGGTTTCGCCCCAGCGTCACAGCTAGTTCGTGAGAGGCACAGTCCGGACCCGGCGCGTGAAGTCCCGGCACTCCTGGTCTAGTGGCAGCCTGGGACAGGGAGGGCCGAAGCCACAGAGCCGCTTCTGCGAACCTGGGGGAGCAGGCGAGGCCCTCAGCACCATGGACAGCTCTCGTCCTGCCCTGCCCCGCCGTCAGCCTACACGCACCTCCTTCCTCTTCCTGGAATGGGGCGTTGAGTTAGCACGTGGGCCGAATTCGTGGATTCCAGTCAAGATATGAATTTACTCTCCAGCCGCTAGTGTTCGCCACCGGTGCTGGAACTCCCTGGCCCAACCCCGACCCACAGCTTGGGTGCGTCCCCGGCTTTCCTATTCATTTCAGGTACTGATATGGCCAGGGCCACCCACGGGCATTCATGATGCCCTAGTGCAGATTTTTAAAAGGTCCCGTAGGGATGGGTGGCTCAGACCGAGGGGGCCCCTCCTCCACGGCCGATGCAGCCCCGTGTTGGGATGCGAGGCTCGGCAAGCGAAGCTCAGCTTGGGGCGAGGCGTCTGCTCATCCATGCGGCCAGACCCCTTTGTGCAGTGCACAACCCGTACAGCTGTACTCGATGGCACAAAGGGCAGCCTTTTTCCAGGTAGTTAAAAATTCAACCCAGTTGAAATCCAAACTCCGATTTCCTCATCCGCTCTGACGCTTCTTCGGCCCCCAGGGTCGACTGGCCGGAAGGGAGCTGCGGCTCTGGCTCCTCCAGGACCGAGTGGCCTATTGCAGATGGCCTTGATGGTCAAGGCTCCTGCAGGGCGGCCATGACTGGGGGCTATTACGAGGTCACGAGACAAGTGGGTGACTTGACTCTCTCTCCCCCAAACTCCAGATATGCAGGCCCCCAGCTGCAGGAGTCTCTCCCTTGTCTTCACTGTCACAGGAAGTCCCGCCTGCCTCCATCATTAAGCTTCTTAGCCAGGGGACAGTGGGCTCCAGTCCTGGGTTCCAGATTGCAGGGCCTGAGTCACATTCTCTCACGTACTCTGTCACCAGCAGTGGCTGTGGTGTCCGGCAGCACAGGGGGTCCAGTGTGGCTCTGAGGCACAGTACCTGGTGGGGTTCGTGCAGACAGGTACACCCCGTTATCACCGAGCAGTCTTCTCGAAGCCTCTTTCATTGGATCGGGTGTCCTGGCTCAGGGAGAGGATAGAACAAGCGAGACCTTCCTCTCTGATCGATTTCTTTTTGTTTTTCGTCTTCTGTGTGTGTGCCGGAGGTGGGGGACAGGGTCACACCCAGCTCCTCTGTCTCTTAGGAAGTTCTCCATGTGCAGCATGCCCAACTTCCCCTTCGAGCCTGCAGATGCGTGCTGTCTATTGATCTCACTTCGGAGTCCTCCCCTGCGACTCCGAGAAAGTCCCACCAACACCAATTACCCATCGCGTTGTTCCTTCCAGTCCCCGTTTTAGAAATTGGGCAGCTAACATCATTTCCTCTGTGGGAGAAACCAAGGCTTTTCAACAGCTTAATTCAGCCTGAAAGACAAGAGGTGATGTCACCTCCACTTAACTGAAAATAACTGTTCTTATATCTACGACACAAACATGACAGTATCTTCAGGACTCCTGAGATGCCACTTGTTAAAAAGGTGCCAAGTGGAGGCTGATACTCCGATCAAAGCCGGGATCGTGTCCTTGCTGCTTCGGGTCTCAACACGCTCATGTCTGTTCCACTGTCTCTCAGTCAGTTCCAAACGTCTCCGTGTGTGCCTCCGACTCAGTGTGGCTCCCGTTTCCCTCTTTCTTTGATGAACTTTCCTTTGCTGAATTTCTCTCTCTCTCTCTCTCTCTCTCTCTCTCTCTCTCTCTCTCTGCCTATTTCTTTCTAATACAAAAACATATATTTCTAAGAACACTCAAACTTTCTTATCTGAACTATGAGGAGTCTGGACTAGATAATTAATAATGATGATGACAATGACAATGATGAAGGTGATAATGATGATGATGGTGATGATGATGGCGATGATGGTGATGATGGTGATGATGATGATGGTGGTGATGGTGATGGTGGTGATGATGTTAGTGATGAGGAAGGTGGTGGTGGTGATGATGGTAGCCAGCATCTGTGCCGAGTTTACTGTGTGTCACTTGGTGCCGAACCCTTTCCATGCCTCATCTCGTCCACCCCGTGGGACAGAGGCCTTGACAACACCCATGTATGAGCCGAGGCACAGAGTGCTTAGGAAATTTTCCAAAGGTCAGGCGGCCAGTCCTGGTAACTGGAGCACTCTGAAATGCTATGGCTTTATGAAAGAAAAGTAAGAAAATAACCTGAGGGCTCTTCTGGGAAGTGTGGGACTTAGATCTGAACACCTGCTCTTGGGAGGTATCGGGCAGCAATGGCAGGAAGTCATGAGGTAGAGAAGGAAAAGGGGGGTGACCTGGGGAGAAGTGAGAGAGGCAAGGACCCCAGGAAGCTGGCACAGAGGTGGAAAAGATAGAGACTAGCTGACAGGAGAGGCAGACTGGGTCACCGGCCTCCCTGGGGAGGACTCAGCCTGTTTCAAGCATCCGATGGAAGCCCCACCTGCTCGGAGAGGCCGCATCCACCTGGCGGCACAGGCTGCTGACCAGCATGGCTGCCAGGCAGAGGGTTCTTCCATTTAGCAGTCAAATTGACGGGTAATTTTATTCTGTGCCATTAGCCACCATGCTTTGTCAGAGAAGGGCACCCTGAGAAGCCTATAACCTCACATGCCGGCCGGGACATTCTGCACGCCCAGACGTAGGAGGTCAGACTCGTGCTGGCCCACCGCTTCCCACCACCTTGCACGCCCTCCATCGACAGAGCCGGCCCCTGGCATCTCTAAGTCGATTTAAACCCTCGTCAGCAGACTGCTGGCCTTCTCGCTGAGAAAGCACACCTGATGCGGCCGAGACGGGCTGCAACCCAATACACCAACAGCCCCACGTCAGCGAGATCATGATTTGAAAATTATCCCCCGCCCCACACTCGGTTTCTTTCACAGACTTCAAATTGATCTGTCTAATCTCTTATCTGTAGCTATGAAATTGTATTTCCCTCTTAATAGGCCTACAAATGTTATAGATGAGCAGTTCAGTAGCAGGCAGGGCGGAAGCGGCGGGCATACTAAAAAGGGACATTAGCTCCTCGCACTCACGGCCAGAGCTCCCAGACCCTGTGTGCCTGGCGTCCCGATCAGCCCCACCTCCCTCGGGGCTAAGGGCTGGAGACACACGGGGCACCCACCCCAGGGAGGAAAATGGAGGGGGGGACGTTGAACAAGGCACGAGGTGGGAGGGAGGGGCTCTGCTTCCCGGCTCCTTCCCATGGGAGAACCGCTCTGTGCTCGGACCCCCTCCTCCTCATGTTCTCAGCAGCACAGCCTCGTGCCCCTCGGCCTCAAGCCTTCCAGGAGTCCCCGCTGACCTCAGGATGTCGCCCCAACCCCGGAACTGTGCATCGCATTCAAGAGCCCTCGTCACTCTGTCCCACCTCCCACCTCGGCTCGCCTCTCTGCATGTGGCGCTCCGGCTCTCCCGCGGGGGTCTCCTGCCTCCACCGCCGACTTCTGGTTCTCACCGCCCGGGTGAAACTTCCTCCTTTCGTTACCTCGACGACTCCGCTGTACCCACACAGCTAATGGGGGACAATGGTTCACGCAGGAAGCCGTCAGAACCATGACCCCACCTCTGGGAATGCGAGCATGTTTGGAAAAAAGCATCTTGCATATGTAATTAAGAATCCTGAGGTCCTCCTGCATTAAGATGATCCGCAATTCCAATGACAAGTGTCCTTATAAGAAAAAGGCAGAGGCAGATTTGAGACACAGACGGAGGGAAGAGGCCACGTGACGACTAAGGCTGGAGACATGCATGTGCAAGCCGAGGAATGCCAGGGACGCCTTCAGCCACCAGCAGCCGGGGGACGCAGGAAGGGCCCTTCCCTGGAGCCGTCAGAGGGAGCGTGGACATCCCGTCAACATCTTAATTCCTGACTTCAGCTTTCAGAGCTCTGAGAGAGTTAACACCTGTTGTTTTAAGCCCCGCCCCCAGACGTGGTCATTCATTCCGGCCACCCCAGGAAACCCCCACACGCTCCCAGCTGGGTTAATCCCCACCACGCATGGCACACGCCAGGCCTAGTCCCGTCTCCGCGGTGGCATCCGTACTCACAGCATCTACCTCTGTCCCTTCCTCGCTGGGCTGTGAGCTCCTTGGCCATGGGTCTCTCATCATCTCGATCTGCCCTGCCCAGCCCTGGGCCTGGGACTGGTCGGGGACGCAATACACACCTGTCCTGTGATGGAACAAAATAGAACAGAAGAGAACTGAATCACCAAAGCTGCCGAAGGCGCCCCCAGATCTCAGGTGCCAAAAGGGGCCCCCGCCCCCCATGAGCACCCACCCTCTCGTGAGTCAGGAGCTCAAGGCTTCCGGGGCCGCGGGGCGGCTTCCCCTTCGACAGCCCTCGGCATGCGGCTCCAGGTCCACCACTGCCAGCGGCCACTTCATGCACCTTTCTCCCCGAGTGATAAATGCATGTCCCTGTCTTCCCCTCATCCTGGCTTCCTCAGGAGGGGACCTCCCACTCCCCAGGCTTCTGTGGACAATCCAGACGCCATTCCGGAAGCTAACAGACGAGCAAGAAGTGGAAAGAGCGGTGAGCATCATGAAGAGAGAGACAACGAACGCTGATCACGCATCCAGCTCGGGCGAGGGGCTGAGTGAGCTGCTGGCAGGAAGGAAAGTGGCCGCCTGCTGGGCGGGTCCCCGGCAGGAGTCCCCGCCAGGAGAGCAGCACAGCTTGTTACCAGCCGCACGGCGTGTCAGTGCCACCTCTGCCTCATTATGGAGGCACCCAGCTGGCACCGATGTCGCGGGAGCCTCAAGAGTCCCAACTGTCAAAGGATTGTCTTATTTACTGGCTGGTCGCTTTTCGTTCTGTTCTGTTCTGATCTGATCCTCAGCAAGCATCCCGATGCTGGGAAGACATCACCTGCCAATAGATACCGGAGACGCACCTCTAGACGTCCCTCCCTGTCCCCACAGCCTGTAGCCCACGCCCTCAGGGGCCAGGAGCCTGATCAGCTTCTCCAGCCGCCAGCCAGGGCCCCGGGGGCTGCAACGCTATCGGCCACTCGCTATGTAGCAGGCAGGGGTGCTGCTGGGCCACGTGCAGCCACAGAGGCCATGCCCCCCGGAGCTTGCAGACCGGAGGTCAAGTTAGACAGAGGCTGGAGCCTGAAGTCCTTGGTCTGCGATTGTCAGAGGTCATGGAGGGGTCGGCTTCAAGGGGACACTCAAGGAAGACTCTGGAAAGGAATAGGAAGTTGAGTTCGCCATTGAAGAGTTGGTAAGATTTGAGCAGGTAGGCGAGGGGCAGGGGACACGTGAAATATCTGAAAGGAGAAGGCAGAACATGGCAGGAGGGCAGGAGGCTGGGAGGCCAGCACGTCATGCCTGGAGGGGTCAAGAGCTCAAGATTTGGGTCAAATGCACGGTTCACCCACCAGCTGTGCCTCCTATGAGTTACTCAGGTCATCTGATGTTCCTGTAAATCAATTTCTCACCTGTAGAAATGCCGAGAAATATAGGCTTGGATGAAGGGCCCGTAGCTGACATGCCTTTTTGAATGTCAGCCGCACTCATTTCACAGGGAAGACGTGGGGGCGGGGGCCAGAGGCCAGGTGTGAGATCTGGGACTTTTTCGTTAGGGAAAGTCAATCACAGCCTGATGAGGTTAGCAGGACCTGAGCGACGTTTCAAAATGATTGATAAAATCATCAATGAAACGGAGAGAGCCTAGAGGTGGAGTCCGTTGAATGATCCAAGGAGAGGCAACGGGGCACAGATACCAGGTGACAAAGGGAAGGAAGAACAGGGGAGTTACGGGAGAAAAATCATCGGCGTCCACAGAACTCGAAGCTCCGAGGATGACGGAGAAACCAGGAAGCCCAGCTTTTGCTCTCAAGCAGTGGGAGAAGGGAGCGCTGTCAGGAGGAAGAAGGAAATCAGGAAGAGAATAAGGAAATAAAGAAACGAGGAAGAGGAGGGCGAGAGGCTCAGTGTCCACATGTTGGCCTCGAGCGTGGCAGGTATGAGCTGCGGGTCCTCCCAGAAGCCAGGGCAGGAGGACGGGAGCTCGGGGAGGCTGAGCCTCCAACCCAGGTCTCCAACCCTCCTCCTGCAAAGCAACGCGGGAACCAGGGTCACCCTCAGACTCTTATCTAAAACACGTGAGAGGAAGACAGTGTTTGCCGGGAATGTTTCTGGCTGCAAATAACGGAAAAATCATCTCAAGAATTAGTATTTTTTTCCTTCTTGTTAAGTGACTTATAGAAATGCTCAATAAAACGCACATAATTCTATTGTGTCTCTTAGAAAAACACAACCAAGTCCTTTTTCTGACAATGGCATCTACCTACACATCATCTATGATTTCTAAAAATATGATCGACTCATTAATAGAGAAACATTAAACTATACCAGTTACTTTTTTAAAATGAATGGATGATTTGTGCACTTGGTCATGAGGTGGGGTAGTGTTATTACTTTTTTTTTTTATTTTTTCCCATTCTCCCACCAACCTCCTCTAAGGCAACCATCAGCTTTTTCCCTAGATCTATGGGTCTGTTTCTGTTTTGTTTTTATTCATTTGTTTGTTTTGTTTTAAATTCCACATATAAGACAGATCATACAATATTTGTGTTTCTCTGTCTGACTTATTTCACTCAGCATAATATCTTCTAGATACACACAGGTTGTCACAGCTGACCAGATTTCATTCCTTTTTACGGCCGAGTAATATTCCATTGTGTGTAGGTACCATCTCTTCTTTATCCATTCATTCATTGATGGACACGCAGGTGGCTTCCATATCTTGGCTACTGTAAATAATGCCACAATTAACATAGGATGCTGATGTATTTCCAAATTAGTGTCTTTGTTTTCTTCAGATAAAGACCTAGAGGTGAAATTGCTGGGTCACAAAGCAACTCTATTTTGAATTTTTGATGAATTTCCATACTGTTTTCCATAGTGGCCGCACCAATTTACAGTCCCACCAAAAGTGCACCAGGATTCCCTTTTCTCTATGTCCTTGTCGACAGTTGTTATTTGTTGATTTTTGTGTGTGTGTGTGATGCTAGCCATTTTGACAGGTGTAAGGTGACAGCTCTTTGTGGCTTTGTTTTTCACTTCCCTAATGATTAGTGATGTTGAGCATCTCTCCACATGTCTGTTGGCCACTGTATGTCCTCTCGGGAGAAATGTCTCTTCAGGTCTTCTGCCCATTTTAATGGGATTATTTGTTTTTTTGGTGTTAAGTTGTATGAGTTCCTTATATATTTCGGATATTAACCTCTTATTGAGTGTATCATTTGTAAATATCTCCTCCCACTCAGCAGGTTGTCTTTTCATCGTGACTAGGATTTCCTTCGCTGAACAAAACCTTTTTAGTTTAGTGCAGTTCCTTTGCTTATTTTTCTACCTTTGCCTGAGGAAACACATCCAAGAATAGATCACTAAGAGCAATGTCACAGAGTTTATTGCCTATGTTTTCTTCTAGGAGTTTTATGGTTTCAGGTCTTACATTTAAGTCTTTAATCCATTTTAAGTTTATTCTTGTATATGGTATAAGAAAATGATCCAAATTCTTTTTTTTTTTTTTTTGCATGTATCTGTCCAGTTTTGCCAACACCACTTACTGAGTAGACCCCATTGACCTGGTAAGTGAAGATTTATTTCTGGGCTCTCTATTCTATTCCATTGATCTATGTACCTGTCTTTACACCAGTACCATACTGTTTGGATTATTGTAGCTTTCTGGTATAGTTTGAAATTCAGGAATGGAATACCTCTCACTCTGTTCTTTTTCAAGTTATCTTTGGCTATTCAGGGTCTTTTGTAGTTTTGTATAAACTTTAGGATTAGTTGTTCTAATTCTGAGCAGAATATCATTGGTATTTTAATAGGGATTGCATTGAATCTGTAGATTGCTTTAGGTGGTAAGGACACTTTAGCAATACGAATCCTTCCAATCCATGAACATAGTATATCCTTCCATTTATTTGTATCCTCTTGAATTTCTGCCTTCAATATCTTTTAGTTTTCAGAATACAGGTCTTTCACCTCTTTGGTTAAATTTATTCCTAGATATTTAAGCTTTTTGATGCAATCATAAATAAGATTATTTTCTTAATTTCCTCTTCAGATTTTTTGTTATTGGTGCATAGAAATGCTACAGACTTCTATATTTGATTTTATATCCTGCAACTTTACTAAACTAATTTATTAGTTCTAATAGTTTTTTGGGTGGAGTCTTTAGGGTTTTCTATATATAGTATCATCTCATCTGCAAATAGTGAGAATTTTAGTTTTTCTTTTATAATTCGTATGCCTTTTATTTCTTTTTCTTGTCTGATTACTGTGGCTAGAACTTCCAATACTCTGTTGAGGAGAAGTGGTGATAGTGGCATCCTTGTCTTGTTCCTGATCTTAGAGGAAAGGCTTTCAGCCTTTCACCAGTGAGTAGGACGTTAGCTGTGGGTTTGTCACATACGGCATTTTTGAGGTGGAGGTATGTTCCTTCTATATCCACGTTGTTGAGAGATTTTATCATAAAAGGATATTGAATTTTATCAAATGCTTTTTCTGCATCTATTGAGATGAGCATATGATTTTTATCCTTCATTTTGTTGATTTGATGATGTACCACGTTGATTGACTTATGAATGTTGTATGAAATCTTTTAAAATATTGTTAAAACTGGTTTGCTAATATTTTGTTGAGATTTTTTGCATCTATGTTTATCAAGAATATTGCCTGTTATTTTGTTTGTTTGTTCGTTTTTTAAAATGTCTGTCTGGTTTTCGTATCAGGGCAATACTAGCTTCATAGAATGAGTTTAGAAGTGTCCTTTTCTTTTTGATTTTTTTTTTTGAAATAGCTTAAGAAGGATAGGTATTAATTCTTCTTTAAATGTTTGGTAGAAGCCACCTGATCCTGGACTTTTATTTGTTGGGAGTTTTTTTTTAATTACTGCTTCAGTTTCATTGCTAATAATTGGTCTGCTTAGATATTATATTTCTTGTTGGTTCGGTCTTAGATTATATATTTCTAGAAATTTATCAATTTTTTCTAGACTGTCAAATTTGTTAACATATAATTATTCGTAGTATTCTTTAGTGATTCTTTGTATTTCTGTCATGTCAGTTGTAACTTTTTTTCATTTAGATTTTATTTCTTTGGGCTCTCTTTTTTATTCCTGATGATTTTGGCTAAAAGTTTGTCATTTTTGCTTATCTTTTTAAAGAACCACCTCTTAGTTTCATCTATTTTTTCTATTATTTTTTAAATTTCTATTTCATTTCATTTCCACTCTGATGTTAATTATTTTCTTCTTTCTGTTTACTTTGGGTTTTGTTTTTTATTCTTTTTCTGGTTTGTTTAATGTTAGCATGCATCAGTAGATCTTGCCTGAAGAAAATATGGCTGTGGTGTTCTAGTGATGGTTTTCTATTTCCCTTATTCTATATTTATGAATTGGAAATTTTATTATTGGTTTATGTTTAACCCATTTGTTTTCCAGCTTTTACAATAAATCTTTTGTTATTTTGTGTCATCATTGTTTAAGTTCTTGATAATTCTAACATCCACTTCCTCTATGGGCCTGCTTCTATTGACTGTTTCTTCTCTTTACCAAGGTCACATTTTATTGCTTCCTTATATGTTTAGAAATGTTTTATTATATGGCAAGCATTTTCTACAAAACAATAGTGACTGATATAAACAATATTTATCATTAGTAACGGATGTATTTTTTCTTAGGTCAGGCCGCTACAGCGGGTGGGGTACTCCGATCCACAGTTTAGGCAGGGCTGGACTTCGTCGTAGCTCTAGTTTGTAATTTAGTTTACTTCTGGCTCAAACAATATTTTGGAAGTAGAATCAGCTTTTTCCTTCCTATGGGGCCGTAATGTATAGTTGAGTTACCAGCTTTCCCAACCGTGGGGACTCTTTCTCTGCTTCCTGGCCGGTCGCAGGTTTTTTGGGGCTGCTGGAAGGTTCTCTTTGCTCTCCAGTCCTGCTCCATGTTTTGAGCTCCTTGGGAGGTCTCGCTCTTCCCAGAATGCCTCAGAGGAGTTTCTCTCTGCACAGCTTCCCGAGCCCCAGCCCTCAGCAGCTATCGTGGTCCAGACAGCTCCAGAGGGATTATTCTCAGGTCACCCACCTTCAGAGGGATGCCCCCCTTGAGCTTGGGGACAGTCCCCCAGACACCTCATATGTGGAGCAGAGCTCAGTGAAAACTTGGGGGAAGAGTTATTGAGTCAGTGCAGACTCTCGGTGGCCGAGTCTCTGAAAATTCCCATCTGTGCTGGCAGCCCGCACTTGGCCAACGAACGTGTGTTCACGTTTCAGCTGGTTTTACCTCAAGGTCCGATCCCGGGAAGGAGGCCAGCCCTGAGTCTCTCCTCTCCTGTGTTTGGAAGCCGTAGATTTCCCTGAAACTCCTGGACAGTAGATGGGGAAGTTTAGCAGAGGCCAGACCAGAGCTCAGATCCCGGGGGTGATGTCTCTGACAGTGGCCGCCTGCATCCATTCCACCATCACCAGCCTCATCACCGTCCTCACCGCCCATGCGACATCAGCGCCACAGCCACCACACACGAGAGCCGTTTGTCAGGCGCCCGCGCTGGGACAGGTGTGGACTAGCTACTTACTACTTGCATGCGTGTCTTTTTATTCTCACAACAGCCTTTTGAGGAAGGTGCTGTTATGCACGCCCATTTTACAGGTGAAGAAACCAGGCTTCAGAGCAGCCAAAGAACCAAGGCAAGACCCGGGCCCCGCCCCCAGGTCGACAGGGCCCTGCGTTTTGCAGCTTTGCTCCTTGGTGGCACCGCCGAACTCGTCTCTGCTGCCACTTTATGCTGTCACGTCGAGGGCCTGGAATCCCTCCCGCCCGGGTCTCCGCTTTGGTCCACTCCTCTCTTCAGCCCTTGCTTTGGAAGCGAGAACGAGGCCAAGTGCAGCGTCCACTATAAATGTGTGGCATGTACACTTCTGGTGGCCACGCCACGGGCTCAGGCCAGAGGACAGAGACGTGGGTGACCCCAAGCTGAAGCCGGCCCTCGGGTCTCACCCGGGCACACCGGGCCGGCAGGGGCCTTTCCCATGGGGCCACGGGATCGTCACGTCGACGGAGGCTCCAGAGCAGGCACGTGGAGATCCGCCGTTTCCAGGGCCAAAGCGGGAAGCTCGCGAGCACGCCGCCCGTGCGACCTGGATGCGCAAAGCGAGAACAGCAGAGAGATCGAAGGCAGCCGCAGAGGACAGGGAGGACCGAGGACCGAGGACCAAGGCTGCCTCTGTTTGTTTCCTTCTTATCTGCAGCGGGGAAAGAGGGAAAATGCTACCGGCATTGCTCAGGGGAGGTGCGTTATTTCAAAGGCTTAGAGACAAAAGGATCACAGTGACTATACAAAGTGGATGTGCTGGAACCAGGCAGCCCTTCGTCAGGGTGTCTTAATGAGGTCCGGCTTTTATCTGTGGTGCCGCAGCCTGGTCTGGGGAGGGTGGAGCGTGGGCATCAGCCCCATCAGGCAGACGGTGCTTTGAATCCCGTCCTGCCACCTACTCACGCTGTGGCCTCGAGCCAATCCCTTACTTACCCTCTCTGTGCCTCCTTTATCCTCACGGGCCATGTGCCTTTTGCAAAGCATCTTCGAGAACACAGAGTGCCTATGGACGGACCGGGCGAAGGTCAAGGTCAAGCAGGTATCATTGCTAGCGTGAACAGAAAAGCCTAGGCTGGGCGGGCTGGGCCAGGGGAGGGTCCAGCAGAACGAGCAGCAAGCAGGATGTCAGCCAGAGGGGAGGTCCGCCATCCCCCTCTCTCTCCTCGGCTTCCGGTCCAGAGCCCAGCGTGAAGCAATTGTCGAGCGAATCTCAGCTGAAGCGAATGTCACACCCAAACTCACGCTTGAAGGAGGCTGTGCCGGGTGAGACAGCGAGCACCATCCGTCATTGCTCAGATCCTGCTACCTATGACCAAGGAAACAGGGGCCCAGCGGGGAGGAAGGGGGGGCTGGGGGGAGGGGGCAGGTGGCGCTCCCCAGTGCTGTAATCAAATGTTTACGTATAATTTCCTGCTGCTCTTTCTGCTCCCCTCTCCCCTCTTATTTCTATTTGAGCAAAACGTGTTCAAACATCTCCTCTCGCCCCGTGGGGTACAAGAAGTGCTTGTAATGCTGGTGTAACATTTTGGAGAATGAATGCAACCTCCATGTCTATTTGCTGATCGGAATATTGATTTCCTCTTGAAATGAAATGTCACCCTTGTGAAATTCAAGACGTAGTATAGGAAGAAAGCCGACGTTGGCACGTTTGCCTCTGGGCGGCTCGGCCATGCTGCCCACCCCACTCTCACTCCCGCCCATGTGCCGGCCAGGCTCAGAGGTCAGACCCGGGGGGAGACGGACCCCAGGCCTGTCGTGCTCGCCTCATTCCTCGCTGGTTGTCCAGGGCTATCTGGACACTCTCGAGCACACAAAGCCGTGTGTTTGTGATCACGTTTTAGGCGTGCCGAGCACCAGCAGCCGCGTGCCGCTGTGACAGTGCACTCAAACACTGACGGATGAGGGACGATGGCCCTGGGCCATCTCCGAGATCAGAGCCCCGTCCCCCACGCAGACAGGAGAACCTGCGGCGGCCAGCCGACCGGTGTCGCGAAGCGGCAGACTGCCTGGGAAAGAAGCCGGGGCTTGCTTGCTGAACTCGGGAGAATATGCACCAGAAGCAAGTACAGAGTGGGCTCATCCTTCAGGGCTGACTAGAACCACGTGTCCCGGGCAAGGGTGTGCACAGAGGTGGCCGCGTGCTGTGGCAAGCCAGGCTTGGCTCACCCAGCTGTGTGGCTGCACAGCGGAGCTGCTCAGAGAGACCAGCCCCCCAGGTCCAAGGGTCCAAGGGACACCCATCCCCACTTCTCTCGCTCCACACAGCTGCAGTCACAGGCAGCCTTCTGCGTGCTAACTTAGCCAGGTCGCCGGTGCCCACACGCCAGTGACTGCTCTGCAGAGACCAACCCAGCGGCTTCTCTACTTTGGGGAGACTCATGTAATTTTTCATCCATCCACAGGCAGTGTTTGAGCACCTACTGTGGTCAGACATTCCACTAGACACAGGCGATGCAAAGGTGAACAGAACCAACCAGCCCCTGCCCTCACGGGGGTGACATTTCAATAGGTGGGATGGAAGACTTACTCGAACGACTAAAACGAAGGCCTTCAGATCGCTGCTGGCCACTTACAGTGACAAGTGCCATCGAGCACGTGGATGCCGAGCTGAGATGAGCAATAAGCTATCGAACCCGAATTCTGCGGAAAATTAGAGCCGGCGAAAGATTTACGGGAATGAGCCGAGCCCTGGGTTTTGGAAAATATGGAAGGATGAACCAGAAGCAAAGGGCTGTCTCAGGCACGAGACGAGTCACGGAGCCGGCGGCGCTGCCCCTCAGGCTTCCCCTGCCTAGTCCAGCCCCCGGCTTCTCCCATGTCCCCGCTCCAGAGGGACACTGGAGCGACTTGTCACAGACAGGTAACGGCTTCTCTTTATCCCGCTCTGTCCCCTTCTCCTGCATCTGTAGAGAGTGACCAGCTGTCACTTGTGTCCTCCTGAGGCAGGAGGGGACGAGAGAGCTGGGGAGGGGCGGCTCAGGGACCGTCGGCCCCTCCCCCCGGCCCCCTGGGATTTGTACGTACTAACTCCTATTCAGCAATTTCGGGTTTTAAAGATCCCCCTGGGCCTCTATTTAAAACACCGAAGGCAATAATAATACAATCCCGATGATGACAGTTTTTTTTTTCATCTGTCATCTGTTCGGGAACAGGTTTTCCGTCCCCAGAGACGAGCTCTTGAAATACTTTTCACCACTTTCTGCTTCCTGCTTGTTTGGCTGTTTAAACTAAAGAACCAAGTGAAGGAGCCAGAGCAAGCCGGTGGGGAAACAGGGTGTGTGACCCCACTGGCTTTGGGGAAGCGGCGATGCTGAATTTCAAAGTCTGCCCGCCTCCCTCGCTAGGCGATGAGAAACAATCCACCGTTCTCGGCTCCAGTGACCAAGCATCGTCCCAAGCAGCTTGAGCAAAGGGCGGGGCTCCGCCCCCCCCCGACCTC